>OZ038375.1:63364848-63897797 GCA_964036015.1 Leptarthrus brevirostris
GTTTAAAGTTTTTTCGTAGTAAAACTGATGCATACGTAAGCCAGTTTTGAAAGAAAAAAGATATATATAAATTTGTAATGCTTTTATTACATTCCAAAATAAAATTCCACTTAATGCGTTTCCGGTTTTTAAACTTCGCTACGTAAAAGCTTCTATTTTAAATTTCCGGTAGGAATATCGCCCTGGGCGTATGCTTTGATTGCAGAGACAACTAATAGACTACTTTTTTCTAACTATTATTCTGTCTTTGTATTTATTTCTATCTACTTGGCGAAATTGATTGATTTCATTTCTTTAACAAACCAACTAACTATTAAGTTACTAAGTATGTCACTCGGTAAATAAACAATTGTTTTGTTTGCATTGCTTAAATTTACTGAAAAATATCTAATTTGTTATAAATATCTTAAGTCAAAGTTATTTTTGTTTTACACCGTATTTGCCGACACGATCTTGAAATGCATTTTACTTTACGCATGGAAGAAAAACTGCTTATTTTATTATAGCGCAGAGTTTTCGTTTTAATAAATTATTCAAACTCATAGTAAATTGAAAATGTTGTTCGATTAAAGATAAAAAGTCCAAAGTCGTGAAATTGTCTTTATACACAAGACGATTATAAATACATTTCAGCTTTAGTGACATTGTGTGGATGTCTTAATTTCGTGTATCAGAGCTCTGTTTGACTAAACTTGTTACCTTTCACTTACTCCACGTCAAGGCTAAGCAACTTTCGTAGCTGGCGCCTCTTTGTATTTATAAATAAAACCTTTAAAGATTTCACTTTCTGTCATTGTTTGAGCTTCCACTTAAAACGCACAAGATACGACAATCTCTTTATTTTATCATCACCAACCTATAACTGAATGCAATTCAGTTTAAAATAAGACTGGCCACGTGGGTTGGAAAAGTACGCTGTAAAATAACTCGCTTAAATTGAAATCATGAAAATCTCTCTTTAGATTTTCTTTACATCTCAATCCAAATGAAAAGAAAAATTAATTTTAAGAGTTCGGAAAACTTTCCAGATAAAACCTATTAATGTATTGGAACAAATAAACAAAAGTTATATATTGAAATTTGTGATGCAAAAATATCTCATTGACTTATAGGCCCTGGAAGTTTGGAATTATGAATTTGTTTTAAAGATATTTTTCTAAGGAACAATCGAAGCCTTTTTATTTAGTGAATTCATATTTTGAACTAATATTATTATTCAAGCAATTGACACAATCTTGTATAGATGGCTATGTTAAAATTGCACATATCCAAATACAGTAGGGTCGCGAAACTTTGACTTAATTTTTGCATGACCACGGTCAATGTAAAGAGGTATTCAAACTATCAAGGGGTAATTAAATGTTTTTATAACCTGTTTATTTCATCATATATTTATGTACGATTCTTAGGAAAACGCGAAATTAGCTTAATTCAATTTCATTTATTGACTTAACTTAATACAAAGCGATTCTTTTTTAATGCTCGTTCACTCGTGACACTCAGGAAATTCCGCCAGTGCCATCGTCGTCAGCTGGTAGGAAGCGAGTTCAGTAGATCGGGTGGGTTTACAACGCGTGGGCTGCGTTCGATCCCTACAACTCGGCCCTCCTCACAGGTGTTCGTATCGAACATGTAGATCGTTTTGCTCTTTACGCCGTTTAGCATCTCAATTTGTCTCGTTTAGTACCCATCTTTTCATCTTCTTTTCTAGGTAATGTCTTCTCCGGCTGAAACGTTCTTCTACGATATGGAGAACATAACGTTCATCTGGTACATCGTCTTTATTGGGATATGTCTTCATAACACGTCTAGGATCGTCTTTAGAATCGTATTGGTTTTACGTCTTCTTCTTCTTATAACATCTTTGATTGGGGTGTCATATCGGGGTAAGCTCGTTCGTCTAGTACTTCGTCTTCAGTGGGATTGTCTTCACAGTTTTTTTGATTAATATAATCTGTAGCGTCATCCTTAGATAAGAACAGTCATCTGGGATGTGGTATGTTAACGCGTCCCAGCGACGCCTCCTTTTTGGGGAGCGCGGAGTTTGTCTAAGTCGTCTTCTTCTGGGTCATCGTGGTCGTCTTTTGAGTCGCTGTAAATCTCTTCTTAGGTGCCCCAAGCTTCATGTTGTCGCAGCTGACGGTAGTTTGCTTAGGTACCTCGTGTTAACCAACTTTTTCTACGTCATACCTGTCATTCCTGCCGATTGTTGTCACTCTGTAATTACCGAATTGCGTGCGCTTTGCTGCCACAAAATCTCCAATCTGATACCTCATTGGCTTTCGCCTTCTTTTGTTAAAGCTTCTTATGTTTTATTCTTGAACTTCGAGGATTTTTGCCTACGCTTGTTGACGCAGTTCTCCTCGCTCTTCATCAAATAAATCCATGGTTTCTTCCTAAATGGCTTCTAAAATGCAAAAGTCTTCAAAGTTTCTCATTGTAGTCCCGAACATTACTTCAAAGGGTGATCTTACAATGTTTCTTTGAAATGTGGCGTTTAAATGGCGCTTAACTTTTCCTGCGTATTTAAACCATTCTTCTGGGTTTTGAACTGCCAGTTTGCTCAGCGCTTATATTATCACTCAATTGATTCTTTCAACTTGCCCGTTACCCCTAGGCGCTCCTGTGGTTACTAGAGTGTGATGAATTCTCTCTTGCTTGCAATATTCCTTGAAGTCGTTGGAGGTAAACGCTGTCACTCTGTCGGAGATTATGCGCTTAGGGCTACCAAAAATTTCTTTCTAAAATCCAAGTTTATTGATTGTTTCGCTCGTCGTTAATGATTTAACTGGATAAATCCACGTGAACTTGCTAAATGCGTCAGTTACTGTAAAAATAAACCGATAATTCTTCTTCGTGGCTGTGAGAGGACCGAGGTGGTAAATGTGATAACATACTAGAGGGTACTCTTCCTTTGGCAAGGGGTGTAGCCAACCCTCTTGTTCACCCGACTTTCTATCAGCGAGGATGCAAGAGATGCAATTTCTTCTGCAGCTTTCAATTTTCTCTTTCATCTTTGGGATGGCGTATTCCCCTTTTCAAAAGTTCTACCATTTTGCGTTGACTTAAATGGCCTTGGTTATGCACGCTTTTGATAACTTCCTTCTGCATACTATTGGGGACACATAGTAATTTAACTCCGTCTCTTTCTTTGTACAGAATTCCTTTTTCTAACAGGAAGTCTTCAAATTGATTAGTTTCCAAAAGCTTTCTATTGTCCTTAGGTTTTCATCTTTCATCTGGGCTGCTCTTATTCTATGTAGCAATTCATTAGTTACAGTCATAAAAATAGGGCAGCGGCTTAGCGCATCTACGTGTCTCATTCGACGGCCAAGGCAATGCTCCAAATCATAATCAAAGTCCTGAAGATATATAGCCCATCTGGCTATTCGTGGATTGAGATCTTTCTTTTCCATCGTCATCTTAAACGCTGAGCAGTCAGTGAAAATTTTAAACTTGATTCCCAAAAGGTAGCCTCTCATCTTCATGCTCGTAGCTTGTATATTTTTCTTGAGCTGGCGTAGTTTCTCGGCTATAATATGCTACTGGGTGTAGATTATTACCCTCGTAATTTCTTTGAAGCAACACTGCGCCAAAACCTATTTTGGAGGCATCCGTGTGAAGTTCGGTTTCTGAATCGGGGTTATAGATCTGTAGGGTAGGTATTTGCGTTAATATTTCTTTAATTTTTTCCACAGCCTTTTTCTGTTCCTGTCCAAAATAAAACTTGGTCTCATGTCAAAGTAAATCCGTGAGCGGTTTTGCCGTCTGCGCATACTGAGGGATAAACTTCCGAAAATAGCCCGTTAGGCCCAAAAAAACTTTGGAGTTTTTTCAGGTCCTTAGGTTCTGGGAACTTCTTAACCGCTTGCTTGGGGCAAAGCAAATCGTGTTACTTTTAATGCATCCAAAACTCAATGCTGTTTAATGTCCCTTAAAAAACCCCCAGTTCAACCCCCAACCTATTTCAGTCGACGGAGTGAATATAACCAATTCACCCTTTCTAAACATCTTGGGTATCGAGATATCCAGCAATCTTAGCTGGACTGATCATATATTTGCAATCGCTAAAAATGCGATGAAATGTTTGGGTTTTCTACAGAGATGTAAGAAATATTTCACCCCACCTGACTTAGCGCTGATCTACAAGTCCCAAATTAGGCCTAGACTAGAATATAATTCCCATATTTGGGCAGGGGCCGGACACACCGCACTGTCCGCGTTAGACAAAGTCCAGCGTAAAGCTATTAAACTTATTGGTGATCCCTCAATCTCTGAGGGTGTTGACTCTCTGGAGCATTGACGGAATGTCGGTTGTTCTAACGAAATTGCTAGCCTGATTCCTTGTAGACACATGGCAACGCGTGATACAAGATCTACAAATCGCTCCCACCCCTATACTCTCCAGATCAAATTTGGACGTACCGTCAAATTTCGGGAATCCTTTCTAAGCAGAACAACACGAATGTGGAACAGTTTACCATCTTCTGTTTTTCACTCGTCTTATCAGCCTTCAAACGGGGCGTACATCGACACCTCCTTCACCCAACCTCCTAACCCATTTCCCTCATCCTTAATTCCTTTCCTGCCAAGGCTGTGCTTAAGCATCATAGGGCATCCCCTGAGCTTTGGCATCATCATATATAAAAAAAAAACCGCAGTAATTTTTAGATGTGAGGGCCTAATATTGCCCGAGGATATCTCATTACCCAGGTATTCAATACGGTTACACAGAAATTGGCAGTTCTTCCATTTTATTCGCAAGCCGTGCCTAGACGCGACGTCCAACGTTTCTATTAAACGTCTCATAGGTTCCTCTTCGTCATTAGCTAGTACGATAATATCGTCCATATAGACTAGTATAAATGTCTTTTTTACTGATAAGCGGAAAACTGTGTTAATATATTTCTGGAATATTGTATAGGATGTGCATAGCCCGAATGGCATTCTGAGGAACTTTGGCGTAACAAAACTCGTATACTTCCTGCATTCCTCTGCTATGGGCACGTGGAAAATCCCGTTTTCCAAATCCAGTGTTGAAAATAGCCTGGCTCCTTGCAGCGCATCTATCTGATCCTCTATTAGCGGGAGTGGAAATCTATCTCTTATTATTTGTTTATTTAACTTACGGAAGTCAATGCACAATCTTTTGTTGCCATCCTTTTTGTCCACTGGCACAACTGGACTCGAAAGTTGTGAGTTACTGTACTGTATTATACCGTCCCTTAACCATTGGCTAATCTGTTCGTCAGGAACCCTTTTCTCAAGAGGGGCCATTTGTCTTGGCTTCGAAGTTACTGGTGTTTTATCTTTTAGTATTATTTTCATCTCGAAATTGGACGACGTATTTTCTTAAAGTTTATAGTTGTTGATAAGGTCCGATATGGCTGGCGTCTTCGTACTTGGTATTTTCTATACACGGGGCGTCTGTATCATCAACGAAATAGCAGTGAGCCATATGTTCACAATTCTTCTTTATTACTACCTGACCATTTTTGAAGGAGATATATGTGCAGTCGAGGACGTCGCGACCGACAATCATGCCAATTTGTAGGTACTTTTCCGATAATACGTGAACGTCTGTCTTCAAAAGTTGGCCATCTACTTCAGTTTCCCCTTTAAAAGCGCCCACAATTTTTGTTGTGGTCTTTGATAAGCCTCTGAAAGTTGTCCCTGCTTTTGTCAACGTAGATGACCCTATCCTTATAAATTCATCAGTTTGCAACAATGTTAAATCACTGCTGGTGTCTATTAATGCGAGTACTCTTTTCACGTTCAACAGTACAGCTTTATTTGCTAAGTTGTTAATTGACCTTGTACTCTGAGAATTTGTTGTAAAATTGCTTTGACGATGCTAACGTGGGCAATCGGGTGCCTTATGCCAAAATTCCGAACAGCTGAAACATCTCGGTCCTAGTGCTCGCTTTTTACAAGCATTCGACTTATACCCCTTCGTTCCGCAATTAAAAAATAACTCGCCTTTATCTCTGACTCGCAAGGGAGTCGATTCATTATGTTTCATCGGCTGACTTCTCTCTCTGAAACCGCGTTAAATATCTAATTTTGGTTTGAAGTCTTTATAACTCGTTGCCCCATAAAGTAGGATTTTATTTTGTTGCGCATCGTGGATACCATCTATGGTATACTGTATGACAGATCCTTCATCTACATGACCCTTAGGTCCGAGTTCTCTCATCTTTAAAAAATACTCATACACTGATTCTCCTCTGTGCTGTTTCCTACTTGCCAGTCTTCGGTCCACATCTGCACTACTTATCCTTTCTGAAAATTCGTCTATTAAAAACTTTTTCAACTCTCGCCACGAATTTAAATCAGGTTGCGATCTCACGGCGAACTTCGCTGACCCATTTAAAAGTCTTCTAGCATGCAATAACTCCTCTAAGGGTGACCATTTTAAAAGAGTCGCCACGTTCTCTACGTCTTGAATCCAATATTCTTACATTATCGTTCCGCGAAAACTCCGATAATCATCTTGATACATCTTGAAAAGATACACTAGGTTGAAAAGATCTATTTTGCGTTTCACTGTCCCGGCTTGTAGTATTTTCTGTACTCGTCCTTTGTGCCCCTATTCTCTGTTCCCTCTCTCTAAAACACTTTCCCGTAGGGTAAGAGATGCTTCCCGTTCCCACACTATTTCATGCATTTCTTTTGTCAACGTAAACAATTCCTGAGCATTAGGTTCTACTGGCGTACTAGTTGACGCTTTTTCTACTTTCGTACCCTTAACCATGTTATGGAATAATATTAAATATAATTAAAATGTTTGCGCAAAGAATAAAACGACTTTCTTTTACTCTGCTGTAACAATTATGTTCAAATCGTACTTCAAAATTCTAGTATGTGGGGAATGGAATTACTCAATAGTATTGTTGTGTAAAAATCGTTAACAAATCGTTGCATTAACTCCAATTCATCATTATGATAAATAGTTCTACATCTATAAAGTTCTGCTAAATTCTGTAAAGTGGAATTCAGAATTCCAATTGAAGAAAAAGGCAGTAAACTGAAATAAAGTGGAGACTTAACTTTGGTATAAAAGGAATTTGCTTTGATGTCCACAATTCTCATTGGAACCACTTAAGTAACCAATTGCCTACCTTCAGGCGTTAAATAACTTTTTCAATGTAGATGTAGGGTTGAGTAAAGCAATACTTAACTTACACGAAATTGTTACAAAAAATAACCTCAATATTTTATGAACTATGGTGGGTGAACCATATGGCGGGCGCGGAAAACATGACTACACATACATAACTACACGCTCTAATCTCAGTTGGATAGTGAATATACTTAATTATGTAAAATTTACATCGTTATCTCTCACACCTGATGCATTGCAAGGGATTTCTGACAATTTCAATTCTTATTATTTGCCATCGTTTTCCCACGTCGAGATGTTGCTTCTTAGTGCTGAATTCTCTTCCTTTTAATAATCCCTCTTTAGGAAGTGTGAAATCCCTCGCTGCGGCGCCATCCAACCCATCCGCATACTGGTTGAGCCTCCAAATTTTGTAGCAATTTTTAGGAAAACGCAAAATTTCATTTATTGACTTAACTTAATACAAAGCCATTTTAAAGTACACTATGGTTCTCTTGCCGCGGATGGTTTTTGATTTATAAGTTTTGGCTGCTTGGATGGATGGCGTCTCCTCTTCTTTTTAATGCTCCTTCCTACGAGGAAGTAACTAAAGGAGAAGCCCTATCGTGTATATGTCGTGTGTGTGAGCATGGCAAGTTTTTATTCTGCAGCTAGGGCTTAGCTGTCAAATTTTTTTTCTTTTTAACTGACTCCCTAGGTCTTAGCTGTCACTTTGTGTTGACATTTCAATAGCTAATTTGATTTCGCGAGTGAAAAATTACGATTATACTTGTATTAAGTAATAATATAATTTAAAACTTTAGTAGTGATATAGTGGAAGACGTGAATTAATTTATTTAATTAAACTTTGTTTTGAAAACTGTTTAATTTTATTCAATTAGTGAAATTAAGTGCATTGTGCAATCTTGTGGGAATAACAGCCACCGGCGTCCTACTGGAATATCTTTTCACAAGTAAGATAACTATATTGCCTTGATAACTAATTGCCTAATAAACAGTTAATCAAATTAAGGAGATTTGTAGCGAAATTTCCACTTTTTACAAGACTATAAAATTCTTATTTACATTTTGCTTGAGATTTCGTACGATGTGCACTGGCGGCACGTAAAATGTTACATAGTGAGGGTTTTGTAAAAATTTGAATTTTTTTGTTAATAAATTTAAACTTTTTAAAATAAACTTAAATTATAATATATGTGAATTAAAATTTTAATTATTTTGTGATTACAGCTTATCTTCATATATTTTGCGTGGTCGGGCGCATACCATTTAGCCGGACACACTTTTGCTAGCATTAAATTATTTCAGAATATAATTATATAAATATTATTCCTATTCATTAGATTGCCAAAAAATATCTTCTTGCCGGGAAGATGGCTGCAAGCTATTGGGAAAATGGAATTCATTTCATTGGAACATTTCTAAGCCCAGGACTTATTTTCAACAGGCAGAGGAATTAAACAGTCAAATGCCATATCTGAAAACATGACAAATATACAAGTGGTAAGTTTATGTATAAATTTTAACATAAAGTATTGATAAAATTTTAAAAGATGGTGGTAGGCCTAAAGGGGAACCGGCCATTTAAAATAAACGGCAACGCGCTTAGATGCATTACCTCAACAGGTGTTTTCACGGTATCAACATGTATTGAATTCTCAATTTTAATTATAAATATTTACTTAAAGGAAATACATGTTACTACTGTAAATATATCTTAAGGTGGTGTGGAAAAATGCATCGTTTTAATACCAGCTTAATTTTTCCAAAGTTAATAAATTAGAGAACATTATTGTTCCAAGTATTGTTATTATTACAAAATGTATTGACTATTCATACTTGCACTTTTTTATTATAATCCAATTTCAGTGTATAATTGTTTTGAGAAAAATTAATTTATAAATTATAATTTTAAAAAGGGCGCCAAAGCCCCTTCCTGCAATGAATTTTTGGTATCGACTCCCATGTATTTTTTTGAAGTGTGCGAAAAATGCTCACACATCTTTAAAATTGCCACGCGCTTTTAAGCTGTTGGGCTTCTCCTTTAGTTACTTCCTCGTAGGCTCCTTCACTCCTGTCCCTCAGGAAATTCCGCCAGTGTCATCGTCGACAGCTGGTTGAAAGCGATTTCAGTGAATCGGGTGGGTTTACAAGACGTGGGCTGCGTTCGATCCCTACATGTATATATTTTCAGGATTACACATTACCAAGTAGATAGGTGGAATAAACTAAAGAAGGTATATAGAGAAAGTACCGCCAATATGGCCCAGGTTTGTTAAACTGCACGAAGAATCTTCCCTCATCCGGTTTTTTTAAAGTTGGCTGCTCTACCCTTAAATTAAGTATGGCGCAGTGCTGTGGTACAACATTTAAGCGAAAGCACGAAAAACTCAACTAATTACATGGTAAATGTCACTATGACGGTTCTAAATCACCTAAAATTAATAAAATCTGAATCAAAATTAATAAACTTACACTTATTGCACGATAATTCTTCGATGTAATCGATTCAGTCTTTTCAATGTAATTCGCGCGCGCACTTTACCGAGAGGAAAATAAACTTTCGCACCATTTGTCATTTGACAGCAAATTTGTAAATGTACATGGTGCGCGAAAGGGCACGAAAAATAGCGGAAATAGTGACCATATGGGAGGGAAGAAGTTTTTGTTTTCTTAATTTGGTATATCGAATTGGCAGTACTTTCTCTATATACCTTCTTTAGAATAAACAAAGCGCCAATATGTCCATCATCACTCATGAGTTCCGATTCCGAAGGATGACATGGAGCACTGTCTAAAAGATGCAAAGCCTTTTCAGGCAGCCCATTTTCTCTTAAAAAACCTCTCAACCTGCTTAACAAAACTTTCATAGAACTATTGTAAAAAACAATCCGGCTCATCCAAGCATTTTTGGTTGATTTGTAATCAACTGGTGAATAAACATTTTTCAATGCACGAGGATTCTTAGCCTTTTCAATGACAAGCAATTTCAACTTATGTTCCCCAGAAGCGTTGGAAGCTACTAAAAATGTTAACCATAATTTTTGTAGGCAGTAGCCTCTAATATAAGGAAGATTCGTCTGCATTGTATATCTGGTTTCGTGTCAAATCCCTTTAGAAACAGTTTTTAAAAGCTTTTCTTGAAATTGTGCCACTTTTGCAGAATCAGAGAAAAGTTTTTCACCGTTAATTTTTAATAAGCGTATCCCGTATCTTTTCTTGAAATTATCTAGCCAACCTTTACTAGTATTAAATCAGGAATGTCCATAAATTTTATAACAAAAATGTTTAGCTTTTGCAGCTAATAAAACACCGAATATGGGAACGTGTCTTGATCGTTGTTGCAAAAACCATGTAAATAAAGCAGACTCCATATCCGGATATTCTGCTGCTCGCAAAGTTCTTCTTTTTTCAATTCGTCTGCACTATTCAAACAATTCTGAAAATTTTTATTTTATTAATTAGAAATTATTCTTCGTTTAACACTATACTAAACCAGAATACAAAACTCGTTTTACCGGACGAAAAATTACAGAGCACGCGTTGAAAACAGTTTTTAGCGTTTTAGATTTGACCTTCGCTAATATTGGTCAAAGCATTAAGTGCTTCGTCAAACAACCAAGGGAAAAATCGCCAATTACTGATTATGTCAAAGTATCTGGTGCTTCGTCAACCTTCCAAGGGACAAATCCCAAATGCTGACCATGTCAAAGTTTCCGATGTGTCAAACTAACGCATGGTCAAAGTATCACAACCCTACTGTATATATTTTTTTAATTGCCATACAAAAAATAATATCAACCAGTATTTTATAGGAAAGATCTTCAGTTCAAGGGTAGTAGCAGTAGGTTGTCTTGAGTATAAATAATTAATTCTTATTTTGACCTGTTGTATTTTTCGCAAAATATGGTTTTGAAAACCAATGCCAAAAAATTTTTATAACTCCTTTACATTATTGATCGCCTTTCCTTGTGATTTTATTTGCTTTTTAATGTTAATATTTATATACAATCATAAAAGAGTATTCGGTGGAGTAAGTGGCCTACGAATCCGGAAATACCAGGTTCGAATCCTACCTGCGGCGACCCATGATTCTCGATAGCATGACAAAAGATTACAATATAAAAGCAGAAAATGTTAGTGTGTGTTATATGTGTGTGTGTTATATGATCTGGCAGTGTATTATCCAAAAAGACCGCATAAACTTCACTGTCGTGTGAAGTTACACTTTCTGTTTCTCTTAACATTTGAAAAGTCCGTCGTGTAAATACCCAACTATTTGGGGTGCTCGCCGGTGAGGATATCTCCTTTGATATTCCAGTAAGGCCGCTGCTTAAAAACACCCGTACTTTTTGATTTGTTTTTCAACTATGATTTGATTTTCATCAGGTACGAGTAACAGAACGCCAGGATACAAGGGTGTGAATTCTGGCTACCACTAGCTAATGTCGGCAATAAAACAAAATAACACTAAAATTTTTATAAATTTGTTGCACCAATAATTAAAATTAATTACCTAACCCAACACAAACATCTTCGGGCTTTTATCTTAAAAATTTTGTTTCTTTAAAGAATTTCCTACCTAAAGTGCAATAAAATAATTAGGTACTAAGGATGCGGTTTTTCTAATCCCGGTCTACCTTGCCATGTTGCACCTTTTTAAAAAGGTAATAAGATGACCATTCCAATAAAAATAAAAGTGAGGTGTACTGATTACATGAATTTCGAAGAAAATTTGTGAAAATGCTGAATTTTAGGTAATCGCAAACCATTTTTTTCACTTTTGGTAGTGACTGTACGTGCAATGGTAAGAGTTAGATCAGTACTGTTGACATTTTTGGAAAGGTCATTAGGATAGTTGTTTTTTAGCGTTTGTTTAATGTGGCCGTGTTGGGTAGATCAAGAGATAAAAATAAAAGAGTAATATGCATACCATGAAAAACTGAAATTTATGAATCACCCTGTAACACCGAAACGGTCACCCTGTATAAGCCTGCCAGATTTTATGACTTTAATTAAACTTAGCAACTTTCCACTTGAATACACCTAACGGCCTAATACTTTCTGTTGTTAGGATCCAAGCTTCCGAGCCGCACGTTGTACAGGTCTCATTATCGCTCGGTATATCTCCTCTTTCGACTTGCAAGAGGGGAGACGTGATCTCAACAAGGGCCTCACCGAAGCAAAGACCCTGTTACACTGTGTGATGCGGTTGCATATCACATGGAATATCATATCATTGGTGAAGTTGACTTGTGTACCGAAATATTTGAAGGAAACACACATTCGAAATTCCAATCGCAAACTGTTGAATTTTGCCTGGCTCCATGTCTGTTTGATGTCGTCAGGTACTTCGTCTTTTGTTCGTTGATTTGGAGTCCCATCTTTACTATCATTTCTATGGTATCTACTGGACTTGTAACCCTAAATCGTCAGCGTATGCAAATACTTGCTTAGATTTGTTGAAAATCGTACCTGATGACAATATTCTGTATTTCTACAAGATGAAGTCCAATTTCAGATTGAACAGAATGACTGAGAATGACTGTCTCCTTGCCTCAGTCTCTTGTTTATTGGTAGCTTCTTCGAGGTGTTATTTTAAACGTGGACCACTGCTGTGGATCCTTCAATGGTGACTCTACAACAATTTATTATATTTTGGGGTCTTTCCACGCTAGTCAAGAAGCCCACAGTGAATTCCTGTCGCTGCTATCATACGTCTGTTTAAAATACATACAAATGCGGTGGAGTTGTTATACTCTTTACGATTCTGAATGATCAGTACAGTGAAGATCTCGTCTGCGGTCGATCTTCCATCCCTGAAGCTGAACTGATATTTGCCAAGAATTTTCTCCTTTTTCTTTATTTTCAGACGTCCATCGGTGATATACAGTTAAACATTGTATGAACACTTAGCAAGGATATTCCCATTGCTGCATACCTCCCTCCCTACCTAATAAAATGAAGTGCTTGATCGAGCTACAACTTGTTATATCGACACTTTATTGACTTCAAAAATATAAGAAAATCGTCATGCTCACTTGAAAAAAATCCACCATATATAAAGGCATACTACTCCTTTTCAAAATAGTTCGACCATAGCCATTTTCAACACTTTGTTGCATCATCCTTTGCTGTTATGTTGTCCTTCATTCTTCGGGGCATCGTGTTTGCTAGTTCAGCACATTCTTGTTTACTGATTGAGGCCCAAATATCCTTGACGGCGGTCTTTAAGTCCTTTATAGTCCTTGCGGGATTTTTATCTTATTTTTTTTATTTCGAATTTTCGACTAATCGGGGCTCTTTGATAGCCATTTCCTTAAAATAATTTTGTTTTCATGCAGCCAATTCCTTGTGCTCTTCGCCGTATGACAGTAAGCACCATCTTGTCGGAAAACGTACTGTTACAAAATTGTTCTCAGGGGTTCATTCAATTCTGTAGCGAAATAAATCTACACTATACAGATAAGAGTCCATTCACGGTGGAATTATTGCAGGCACCAACGCAGCTCAGGATAACATCCCTCAACAATGCCCCATTAATTGATAACCTAAGGCCTAACTGGCTTGCAGCTGAGCACATACGGCGAAATAGTACGTGAAGTAAACAAACCTGATATGTCGGTCAGGTGGTGCTGCTTCTGCGAGAAGATACTCGTTGCGCGATGAGATTCCGTGAATACGCGTAAAGGCTGGAACACCATGTGGCGCTGGCGCTGTAGCTAACTTGGAAATGTCAAATTTGGCGCGCGCCAAAAGTTAAAAATATTGAACTTTGCGCTACAGCGCCAGCCATCTTTTAATTTCCATATTTTTAACTTTTGACAGCTCTGGCTACTGGGTGGGACTGTATTGCAAAAGAATTACCTGTTCATCCAGATTTTATGTGGGAGGTCAAGAGACACCTTGAATCTGTTAAAGCCGCCCCAAAATTAGATTTACCAAGGCTTGTGCAATTATTGCTGATGAAGGAGACTTCCTCGCTGTTTTTCCTTCCTCGTTGTAAGTTAGTGGAAATAAATAATACCTGGAAAATGCCGGTAGTTTTTAATTTTATTGGTTCCTTCTTGCCGGGACATAATTTCAAACCGGAAAACATTTAAAATTACACGAAATGAACTATGTTTTACAAAATTTTTTGCTTTCTGGAACTGCTTCCCATCGTCTAGCGGTCACTTTTCCTGTAGAAACTTTCTTTTCACACAGCGTTTGTTGGTTATGTCCCACAACCAGCGTTCCTCTTCTTCTCCTTTTCCAATTACTCTGTTTGTTTCTTTTATTGTCTTTTAGGCCTTTTGGTGTGGTGAGTTTTCACCTGGCGCAGAATTCGAAATCAGGCAATAGAGATTTCGTAACAATACTCACCTTCAGGAGATTCCAATGATGCACTTTGACGTCGTCACTCGATATAATATATTGCCATTGTCTTAGCGTCCAATTTAGATGTTTCTTGGCAAAATTCAAAAGTTTTTTCTTTGGACCAAATAAGGTTTTTGTCTAGGCTGAAAAAATATTTAATTTTAAAATAATAAGTAGTACAAAAAATTTTAACGAAAAAAATTTACTTTGTATAACGAATATCCCATTTCTTTTAATTGTACCTGATCACATGAGGTTTATTTCCGCTGTCGCTGCATGGCGATTTTTTCTTATAACTTTTCGTCAAGCTTTTTGGTCTCTCGTGGTTCTTACCCTTTCACGTCCAGTTTTTCTTCCTTCTGCGGTGCTTTCGGTTGGTTTGGCTACCTGACAGCCACTAAGCCTACTCTTATGTTTCTCAATCACTGTTTGTCCCTAATCACCACTTGCACCTTTGCCGCGTGCCATTTTTCCACTTATTATCTGATGACTAAAGCAAAATATGTTCTAAATACTCAAAGAGACGATACAGAAATGTGCACGGATCAATTATCTTTAATTATTGATGAAAGCCAGTGACAAAAACAACCAGGGGCGAACTATTATGAAATTAAATTGTACTTGCTTTTGTTGCTTTTGTTACTCAATATTTTAAATTGAATGCAATGCAAATTACTCTTTTATTTTTATCTTTTGATCTACCCAACATAGCGACATCAAACAAACGCTAAAAAATTACTATCAAAATGGCCTTTCCAAAATTGTCAATAATGTTGATCTAACTCCTACCATTGCATGTACAGTCTCTTCCAAAATTGAAAAAAATGGTTTGCAATTACCTGAAATTAAGAATTTTCCCAAATTTTCTCCGAAATTCATGTAATTAGTACACCTATTTTTTATTTTTATTGGATTGCCATGTTGTTACCTTTCCAAAACGGTTCCAAATGCCCATGTTGAGAAAGTATGTAGAAATTTATACGCAGATATCATAACGGTCCAGAAATGCTCTGTCATCAACGTCGAGTTCCAGAAGCCAAGTGCTAAATTCCAGTCTTCTCTCAGAATCTCCTTCCAGTAGTCCTTGGACTGGCTGATGGTGATACGGACGTAATCTCTCTCGATTAATAACCCTCCAAACCTTAGCAGAAGACACTCCTAATCGTCTTGCGACTCATCTCGTGCTCGTCTCAGGGTCTTGCCACATGATGGTGATTACTTGCTGCTCGACGTGGGCAGAAATTTCCGAAGTTTCGGGTCGTGTCTGTCTGTCGTTTGAAGTTAAATTTCCTGTTTCTCTTAACCTAATACCCCTCCTTGGGGTCTTCGCCGATTAGGGAATCTCCATTGATATTCCAGTACAGCCACTCTCTCGTTTCCGACTACTACAGCATAAATGTAAATAATATCCGCGTATTCCTCAAAAGTAAATTCTAAAATTCGGAATTTTAGGTAATCGCAAACCATTTTTTTTCGCTTTTGGAAGTGACTGTACCTGTACGAGTTTGATCAACATTGTTTGGAAAGGCTATTGGGATAGTAGCTTTTTATCGTTTGTTTGATGTCGATGTGTTGGGTAGATCAAAAGATAAAAATAAAAGAGTAATGTGCATGCCATGAAAAATTGAAATTTATGAATCACCCTGTAACTCCCAAACGGTTGAGATCCCCCCCCCCACCGCCCGCCATAACAATTTTTTTTGCCTAGGTGAGAGCTATCATTTATACTCGTATTGACCTCTAGAAATCTTACACCCTATATATATATATATATATATATATATATATATATATATATATATATATATATATATATATATATATATATATATATATATACTTTTATAATCTTTGCTCGGATTCTACGGATCACTAGGTTTGGAAGGGTTATATTAGATTACCTTCCAGCTTGGTGACTTGTGGTGTACCAGGTAAGATCCAGCGCCCGAAATAACTTTTTTTAAAGATGGCGGCGACCAAGGTCGCAATAAATTAGAAGCCTCGCAATCCCCACAAAGTCTGCTCTTAGCCAAAAAAAAGAGCGAGAAACCGCAAAAAGGAAAATTAAGAGGTACTCACCGTAGTTCAGAACACTGAGTTGGAAAGGTCCTTTCAGAGAATTGCACAGCGCCCACGTTGCAACCTTTTCACTATGCTTCCGATAAAATAGTCTTTTCTTCAAGTATTAACGATAATTACAAGATATCGCACTTTAACTTCAATTATTAAATTCAGAACTTATTAAAGTGTACAACTTATTTTTTAGGCAAATGGATAAAATGCAAGTTAACATATAAAGAAGAAACGAAAGAAGACTGATCTGTTCCACCTTTTTTTGATATCTCCGCTTGATTCATTTCTTTCATCCATCAGGAAAACCTCTTCTGGTAAAAACCAACGACGTCTAGTTCTCAGCAATGGAGTATGGAAAGGATAGCAGCGTTTGGCGTGGGACGGACCTCTTGTGCGTACCTCAGCTTCTCAGGTAATTTTTATTTGAAGTTGGCGATTGTTTTGCTTTTCAAAATGTGTAATACTATATATATATATGGAGGAATCGCAGAATCTGCGTGACAAAAACCATTTGGCTAGCTGGGTTTGAACCGAGACCATGCGCATGATACTCCATTTTCCCTAACCACTGGGCCACCAGCGCCGTTGCCGATTCTCCGTTCCAAAGTTCTTTTCATGGAGAAGCCTCGATCCCACATATATATATATATATATATATATATATATATATATATATATATATATATATATATATATATATATATATATATATATATATATATATATATATATATATATATTTATTTACAATATTTCATCAAAGTGCTGATTACTACAAAAAAAACTAAATAAGAACAATGTAATAAACTAAATAAAATCAAAGATAATGAGAGAATATATATACAGAAAATAAAAGTGCTAAAGTGTACAAAACGTATATAAAAAGCAGAAAGTACATAAACTGTAAAGTAAAAAGTGAAAAGCAAAAAGTAACCTCAACAAAGCTGACTCCTCACTTGATTTCGCGATAGATGAAAATCAATGCAATCAAAAGAGGAATTAAAAAATTGCGACATCGATGTGATATGCTCATTTAATCCATAATTAGTGTGGTGAAAACGTAACTGAAGAAAGTCGTGATTCCTCAAGGAGCGAGCTGGAACCGACATGCCAAAACAAGCAAAGAGAACAGAAGAGTCTATGGACCTCCGAATGCAGTCGAAAGCAAAAAGGATCCTTGCGTTACGTCGTCTCTTTTCAAGTGTATCCAAGTGCAGGAGTTCAAGTCTATCAACATAGGCAATATACGGGAGTTATTCCAAGGAAGGCCTCGAAGAGCGAACCTAACGAACCTCCGTTGAACAGCTTCAATGCGATTGATATGTGTCACATAGACCGGTGACCAGACTGGAGAGGCATATTCCAGAATAGGCCTGACAAAAGTGCAATATAAAAGCTTTGTAATGTAAGGGACATCAAATTCCTTTGACCACCTCTTCACGAAACCAAGAGTCATGTTAGCCTTGTTGACTATGGTATCAAAATGATCCTCGAAAGAAAATTGGAAATTGAGCCAGACCCCTAGGTCCTTAGTCTAAGTAACTCTTGTTAAAGGACAACCCTCTATGGTAGAGTTAAATTGAAAGGGGGACCTTTTTCGTGAGAAAGACATACATAGATGTACACTTTTCGATATTTAGCGGAAGGTCATTAATGGAACACCAATTCTGAAAGGCGTCCAAGCCAGAATTTAAAAGTAGACAATCGACATTGTCAGACACAGTGAGAAATAACTTAGCGTCGTCGGCATAATAAAGAATATTTGCGTGAGACAAAATCGTAGATACGTCATTGGTATAAATTATAAGTAGCAATGGCCCGAGGTGGGAGCCCTGCGGTATACCGGAAGTGTTGAAAATAACATCAGACAGAGCTCCACGAAAAGAAACCCGCTGAGTGCGTTCAGATAAGTACAAATGAATCCAATTCACAAAATTTTGTAGAAACCCGAGAAGGAAGAGTTTTAAAATTAGAATTCTATGATTTATTCTATCGAAAGCCTTGCTGAAGTCAGTAAAAATACAATCAACTTGCTAACCACCATCAATTACAGAAATACAGAAGTTTGAAAATTCCAATAAATTGGTGGTAGTTGATTTACCCCTAATGAAGCTATGTTGAAACGGCTGCAAAAACAGCTTGCAGTGGAAGTATAGAACATCGCAAATAAGTGCCTCAAAAATCTTTTACATACAACAAAAAGTAGCAATTGGTCTATAGTTCGAGATTTCAGATTTATCACCTTTTTTGTGAAGGGGAATTATTAATGAGGTTTTCCAAGCTTTCGGAAAAACACTGCAAAGACGGGTCTTTGCTTCGGTGAGGCCCTTGTTGAGATCACGTTTCCCCTCTCGCAAGTCGAAAGAGGAGATATACCGAGCGATAATGAGACCTGTACAACGTACGGCTCGGAAGCTTGGATCCTAACAACAGAAAGTATTAGGCTGTTAGGAGTGTTCAAGTGGAAAGTTGCTAAGTTTAATAAATGTCATACAATCTGGCAGGCTTATACAGGGTGTTTCAGATATGACGTGCCAAAATGAGTGGGGTGATAGATCTCAATTAGACAAACAAAAAATTGTGTGGCAACGGGGGGTTTGCAATCTCAACCGTTTCGGAGTTACAGGGTGATTCATAAATTTCAGTTTTTCATGGTATGCATGATTATGATTTTTCCGAAAATGTCAACACTACTAATCTAACTCCAACCATTGCACGTACAGTCACTTCCAAAAGTGAAAAAAATATTTTGCGATTATCTAAAATTCAGCATTTTCACAAATTTTCTTCGAAATTCATGTAATCTGTACACCTCTCTTTGATTTTTTATTGGATTGGTCATCTTATTACCTTTTTAAAACGGCAAGGTAAACACGGGATTAGAAAAACCGCATCCTTAGAACTCCCTGAGTAACTAATTATTTTATTGCACTTTAGGTAGGAAATTCTTTAAAGAAACAAAATTTTCAAGATAAAAGGCCGAAGATGTTTGTGTTGGGTTAGTTAGGTAATTAATTTTAATTATTGGTGCAAAAAAGTTATAAAAATGTTAGTGTAATTTTGTTTTATTGCCGATATTAGCTTGTGGTAGACAGAATTCATACCCTTGTATCCTGGCGTTCTGTATTTGTACTTGATGAAAAATTTGAGGTCTCCGTAAAGGGAGGTTTTGGTGTATATAACCTAAAAATAAATGCACACAAAGAATCGTTATCCATTAATAAATATTTGAAATACTTATCTAAATTGAACTGTTGTATCCTCTTAATTTGTTGTCATTTAAATTCCTAGCTTGTGGTATTCTGATAGTAAATTAATTGAACTTAATTAAAATGTAAACAAAACATTTAGAATGTAAACACATATGTAGCCAAAACTTACTGGAGACGAACATGACTTCACATCACAAAACAACAACCATATGCAGCACATAGTTATTAAATCACATCAAAATAGTTATATTTTTTAGAATATTTACTTACCAAAACACATTGCACCTCACTGACAGTCCACCGACTTATTGACAATCTAAGACCAAACATTTAACACTCAAATTATACGTCAAAATCTATCGATAAATCTCGGCGAAATAAAAAAACGAAAAGGACAACATTTCCAAAGATATAAATACTTGAAGAAATGTTACCATGATTCTTGACCATATATGGTAAAAAGTCTGGAATGCTCAATAAAATATTCCTTGATATTACCAAAAAAGGCAATCATTGGAAAAACTACAGCTCCAAAGGGCTTACTTAACATTTTTGAGTAAGTTACTTGAAATCGGTCAGTTTTGAAGTTTCAGAAATCAAAATCAAATTGCAAGCTTTTTGAAATCGCACATATTTTTTAAAATCTAAAAATAAGTTGAAATCGCGCTTTTTTCATGAAATATCGCAATATAGTGTCATATTCGTCGTCTGTGCTCTATTTATTAATTTGAATTTTTGAGTTTTGATACATCGAATTTAGCTATACCTAGTGAACATAGTACTTTAATTTGTGAATTGTGTATAAAAATTGTGAATTGGAACTTAAGTTGTGAAAATTGAATTAAATTTTTGAATTTCTACTTTAAATTGAACTTAATAAACTATTTATGTGATATTTGTTTAAGAATTAATTTTTAATAAACCTTAAGTGATTAACAAAACTGGACTTATATTATTTAGAAACCACTTCTTGTGAGATAAGTTTGGCTCAGTGGAAAAGTTCTTGACTGAGGGCGGGAAGTCGTGCGTTCGATCCCTGGCACGGTAGTTCTTTTTTGCTTTATTTTGGAATCCTGTATTATTTTTGGAAATCGCACATGGTCCTTCGAGCCGGATAATACAAGGTGTTTCTAAATCAAAAACCTATAAAAATTTCAGTGTTAAACGAAAACACAAAAGAAATCTGTGAACTTTTAAAACTTGTATAATATTGTATTCAACTTGGAGCTACCTAAACATAAAGGACAGGAAAATTTATTGGCTGCATAAACTGAGAACAAAAATCCATCTGGTGAGTATGTTCCATATCATATTTTATTGCATGGAATTTGTTTAATTCTGCTTGTCAAGCCCGGTATGCAGCTCAAGCGAAATTTTCGTTTCCTATACCAAACCTATGTTATGTAAAAAAAACGCGCACGAAAAGTGTGACCGAAATTTTCGTTTGCCAATTTCGCAAAGCAGTACGCAGCTCAAGCGAAAAAATTTAAGTTAAGGTATTGCAATGAAGATGGCGCTGGTTTGGAGTGGAGACATTTTTTCGCAGCAATTAAATGCCTGAACATTTATTTCGTACCGAAATTTTGACAGTTATTAAGATTTTATTGTTATTTAAAAAAAAATTTCTGAGATATTTAAAAAAAAACAATTTTCAGACAAGTACATAGTTTAAATATAAGTTTATTGCATCAAAAAAGTATTTATATTTATTTATTTTATTTAGCTGCTTTAGTTAAAGAGCATAGTGAAATATGGGAGTTGGAGCATCCATATAATCAATATAATATGGAGCATCTATAATTTCGTTACTGATGTCCATTTTAACGAAAATTTAATATAATAAAAACACTTTCTTGCACTTGTCAAATTTACCTTTGAGTCTCCACTCACATTCTACACCTTTCCGTGACGACTTATATGCCCAAGAGGCAAGCGAAAATTTCGCTTGAGCTGCATACTCGGCTTAAGCATGGAAGCCCTAATTAAATTACAAATAAATGTGAAAAAAGAGTTAATTTATTTATTTATTTTTATTTATTTAAGTTTAATACAAGCTATTACATAAAAATACAAAAAAAAAATAAAATAAAAACTATAACTTAATACTAATTCTACAAACTATAATAAATAATAAGTAATAATAAATAAATAAAAAGTATAAGCTACAATATGAGCGATAAATACAGTAGATACTGGCAGAAGGCGAAAGGAAGAAGAATTATTTTTGAAGGGATGATTTACTCAGGTGGAAGTCAACAGAGGAAAGGTCGTTGACTTTTCGTTTGGACCGCTTTGACCGTAGTTTGTGCGACGGCGGTCGAGTTTGAAAAGCGAAGTTTACCTAAGGATACGGGGATTGGTATAGATGGGTAAAGATTGCAGGATTGAAGGGCAGTCTATGGCACCAGTTAATAATTGATAAATAAAGAGAATGTCGGAAGCAACACGACGTTTGCTTAGAGGTTGTAAGTCGATCAGTTTCAGACGGTTTTTATAGGGTGAAAGGTTGGATCTGTCAACCCACGGAAGATCACGTAGAGCGAAGCGAATAAACCTACGCTAGACAGATTCAATCCTATTAATGTGAGTTGCTTGTGTAGGTGACCATACTTGGCTGGCATATTCAAGGAGAGGTCTAACGAAGGGGGCGTAGAGAAATTTGGAAACATAAGGATTGGAGAACTCTCTAGACCAGCGCTTCACAAACCCTAACGCGGAGTTAGCTCTGTTAATTATGCTGTCAATGTGGGAACGGAAATTGAGTTCACTATCATAGATTATAGATATTAAGTCACACAAAGAGGTAACGATAGGGACTAGTACTTCGGTTAACATATAGACTCTCGGGGTGGTGGTAAGACGCTTGCGGACTGGCATTTGGAGACATTGAGCTCTAGATAGTTTTCATGCACCATGTGGTGAATGAATCCAGGACTTTTTGCAGCAGAAGAGAGTCGGTTGTGGAGGAGATATTTTTGACTATTTTCATGTCATCAGTATAAATGGACAGCTCTGAGTGTTTGATGACACATTCAACATCATTTATTGTAAGGATAAAAATCAAGGGGCCGAGGTGGGCGCCCTGAGGGACTCCGGAACGAGCGACAATAGGGTTAGAAATGAATAAGCTGAAAAGAATATTGTACTGACGGTTTTTGAGGTAGGATCGGATCCAGGAGATGAATCTGGGGGGGAAGCCTAGGCGATCAAGTTTGAACAAGATAACGTTATGGGAGATCTTGTCGAAGGCTTTACTAAAATTGGTGGCGATAACATCAACATCTTTACCGTTTTCCAGAGCACATAGTGTTTTAGAGACGAAGTCAATTCAAACGTCGTTTACATCTTTTGACCCTGAAGCTGAACTAATCGCAGCCAGTATTAATGGGCTTGAGGACGACTTTCACCCAACTCCAGATGGAATTCCGTCCATCGTTCTGAAAAAGTGTGCCATGCATCTAGTTCAACCCCTTACTTTGCTTTTTCGTCTCTCGGTCACTCAAGGAGTTTTCCCTCAACTATGGAAAAATTCATATAAATTGGCTACATGTCCTTGGCCCCAGTAAAAACGATGTTCTAGTAATGCCGAAACGCGGGCAGACTATCTGGCACAAGTGACGGACCAGTAGCATCAATTCGCACAAGGCCGGGCATGTGAAGTATCGGTGGAACCAAGTTCCTTCACCCCCACAAACCGTGCAGACTCTTTGAACGCTCTGGTCAATGTGCGACAGCTGATTTGGATGCACGAGGCTATGATGTAGCAGTTTGAATGCTATATCAGAGTCTCCATAATTGAACGGATAACTGTAGACCACTCTGCTAGTCACCCCTCTGATTACTCCCAATTCTACCCGGAGATGTGCGCTCCATCTATTAACACATAAGTGCTCTGCAGGTAACGCATCTCAAAATAGATCGCGCAGCCGACGTGTTGAAAGTGTACTGAATGGCGTGTGCGGCGGTTGATTCACCACGAAAGCGTTCACCACCTATGTGCCAGGCGACCTGGTACTGAGTTGGCTGAAACGCTCTCGTGCTGTATCAACCAATTCGTTTAATTGTGTTGTGTTTGGGTATATTAGTATGTTCCCGAAAGCATCAGTGATATCTCCGAGAACTGTAAGCTGTCCTGTGTCGGCTATTGCTTTCCTACGCTGCCACCCCCCCAAGGAACTTTCGCACAGTTGAGAAATCAAGCTGTGTTCACACCAGAACACTCGTTGGAATGCTCTAACCTGAAGGCAACGAGTTTTAACGACCATGTCTGTAAGACCCAATCCACCCTCCACTACTGGTCGACAGAGCGTGCTTTCAGCGACCCATCTTCTTCCCCCTCCCCAAAATGCGTCTATGATTTCTGCCTCTGAAAGTTCAACGAAGCCTTCGTCGAAGCACTCCGAATTAAGCAGGATGAACGATGGACGAGGTAATCAGGTAATTTACAACGACTGCACGAGGGGAGAATCTGAACGATTCCACCACTTCCCAGACCATAGGCTTTGGCTTTTGCTAAGGTTAACCCTTTCGCCCGCCAATCGCTCATATTGTATGAGCTCTAATTAAAGTACGGGGCTGGAAGGAAGAAGAATTAAGAAAGGCGGGATCAATATATAAGGCTTTGTGAAGGGATGATTTACTCAGATGGAAGTCAAAAGAGGAAAGGTCGTTGACTTTTCGTAGCATCCTGGTAATTGGCTCGCTTTGACCGTAGTTTGTGCGATGGCGGTCGAATGGGAAAAGGGGAGTGGACCTAAGGTTGCGGGGATTGGTATAGATGGGTAAAGATATGGTGAATGAAGAGAATGTCGGAAACATCACGACGTTTACTTAAAGTTTGTAAGTCTATCAGTTTCAGACGGTTTTCATAAGGTGGGAGCTTGAATCTGTCTACCCACGGAAGATCACGTAGAGCGAAGCGAATGAATCTACGCTGGACAGATTCAATCCTGTTAATGTGAGTTGTTTGTGTAGGTGTCCATATCTGGCTGGCATATTCAAGGAGAGGTCGAACAAAGGAGATAAAGAGAGATTTGGAAACATAAGGATTGGAGAACTCTCTGGACCAGCGCTTCACAAACCCTAGCGCGGAGTTAGCTCTGTTAATTATGCTGCCAATGTGGGAACGGAAATAAGAATAAGAAGATGGACTGGCATTTGGAGACATGGAGTTCGAGAAAGTTTTTCATGCACCATGTGGTGAAGGAATCGAGATCTTTTTGCAGGAGAAAAGAGTCGGTTGTGGAGGAGACATGTCTAATTATTTTCATGTCATTAGCATAAATGGCCAGCTCTGAGTGATTGATGACACATTCAACATCATTTATTGTAAGGATAAAAATTAATGGGCCGAGCTGCCTGCCCTGAGGGACGCCGAACGAGCGACAATAGGGTTAGAAATATTTGAGCTGAAAAGAATATTAAACCGACGGTTGTTGAGGTAGGATTGAATCCAGGAGATGAATCGGGAGGGGAAGCCTAGGCGATCAAGTTTGAACAAGATAACATTATGGAAGATCTTGTCGAAGGCTTTACTAAAATGGGTGGCGATAGCATCAACATCTTTACCATTTTCCAGAGCACATAGTGTTTTGGAGACGAAGTCAGTAAGGTTGGTTGTTGTAGTCTACCTTTGAGGAAGCCATGTTGGGAGAGGGAGAAGATAGACTTGCAGTGGAAGAACATGGAATCATTGACAAATTTTTCGAATAGTTTAGGTATGGATGATAATTTAGCGATGGGTCTGTAGTTGAATACATCGTTCTTGCAACCCTCTTTGAAGATGGGAATAATATAGTAGTTTTTCCATAAATGAGCGAAAACCCCTTGAATGACCGAGAGGCGGGAAAACAAGATAAGGGGTTGAATTAGATGCATGGCACACTTTCAGAACGATAGCCGGAATGCCGTCAGGACCTGGGTTGAAGTCGTCCTCAAGCCCGTTGGTACTGGCGGCGATTAGTTCGGGATCAGGGTCGAAAGACGTAAACGACGTTTGAGTGCATTTGTCCAAGAATGAAAAGTAGTTAAAATCAGGTTTTAGGGAATTGTCGTTGAAAGATTTACTGAAGAAGTGTGCAAAGAGGTTGGCGATAACCTTAGGATCAGACGAAGAGGTATTCTCAAGTTTTAGGGTAGTGGGGTAACCATTGGATTTTTTCTTGGCATTAATAAAGTGATAAAAACGCTTGGGGTCGGATATGAGGCTAGTTTCCATCCGTTGGAGGTACTCATAGTAGAGGATATCACAACGTTTAGCAAAAGAGGTATAAGCAGATAGGTAGGAAGAAAAGCCAGACTCGGTCTGGGATAGAAGAAAATTTTGCCAACTTTTGTTTCTCCTGTTGCGGAGAGAGCGTAATTCTTTGTCGTACCATACGGGGGATGAAGAGTAGTTTTTACGAGGAAAAAGGGGGGATAGATTGTGTAAGACAAGCGTGTATTTCTGAATAGAACACCTCTAAAGCAACGTCAACTGGTAGATGTGGAGGGATAGTGGCAATGCTAGCTAAGGAAAGAGAAGACGTGGAGCTTGAAAGTGCATGAGGGTGTTCGTATGAGAAAACAAGGAGCAGGGGAGGATGGTGACGATCGAGAGAGAAGAGGAGATGGTTGCTTTCCGCGACAGCCGAGTTAACTCGGTCTGAAGAAAAGATTAAGTCTAATTGTCAGTCCGGAAAGTTCCTGACTCCACTTTCTTGAAAGAGACCAGAAACGGAGAGCTGATCGATAAAAAGGCAGACAGGCTAGAAATAGACGAACGTTTTCATAAATTCTGCGGTCCCGTAAACGGGACAAGAGGTATCGTCCATCGTTGGAATCCACAGAGCGCAAGGTCAATTTGACTTTAGGTGGGATTAGGGGATCAATGAATGAGTGATGTTGGGATGAAGTAGTTTTGGTTAGCGGAAGGGGCGAAATAGTGAGGTAGAAGTAGTTTGAGATGGGGCGATAGTGAAGGAGGATGATGGCCTGTAATTAGGTGGGCATGCGGAGGAAGTAGCGGGTGCCAGGTTTGCTGTATACAGTGGAGGGGTGGGACAGACTGAAATCGAAGCAGAGGTGGTGGGGTGGTCGGAAAATGATGGCTTGTGGTTAGGTGGACACACGGAAGAAGTTGGGATTTTATGGTTAGATGGATGCGCTGGATATACAGAACTCAAAGCAGTGGTGGTAGGGTTGACGGCTGGGATGGACGTGTTCGAGGGCTTCGGTATAAGTCGAACCGAGGGGTTAAGGGTGTGAAAATATATAAAGTTAGGATACTTGACTGGGGTACTTAGATTAAAGTTTGGAAATACTCCCATTTTGAGCTGCCACTTGGAGTTAGGATTACTAGGCTTAGGGCTAAAGGTGAGAGGTGCCGAAGAGTGATGAGAGATTATGTTATTACTAGTGCCAATGTTCTTACGATTAGGTTGAATACTAAATTTTGGTATGGGAGAAGGACGTTTGGAATTACCTTTGGGATAGTTAGTAGGATTTGGTTTATTAGTATTTAATTTAGGGTTAGATGCAGAGGGCTTAGGGTAAAACTTAATATACTTCCTAGTCCACTTGGAAATTTCGATAGTCCCGAGAGTGAAGATTTAGCTGGAGGGGTTCCTGATGAGCTACACCTACTTGTTCGGGATGGAGATCTTGAAGTTGCTGAATTTCCTTGCGTCCGGGTGTAACTTCAGGCAGCTAACGGGGATGAATGTAAAATTACGGGAAAAACAGCTATGTACCCAGGAAACGTTGGCGTTATGAGGGGCAGCCTTAAGAAGAAATGGAGTATGGTCGCTTGATGAAGATAAGTATTTACTGCCTAGTATTGTTAGTCTTTGTTCCCATTCCGATACAGTCCAGGTGGTGCCAAACTTTTTAACCGTAGATGCGGTGGAAGTGGACTGGGATGACACTGGTGGAGAGACATTGATTATAACACCAGCACCCGTCGCCATGTCGAGCTCGACCGGACCTGCAGTAGCATCAACATCTGAAGCAATCTGCGCCAAGGAGGAATGCGGGTGTGTAGGAACCAATTTCTCTGTTGATCGAGGTGGAGCTGCAGATGATGAATCCCTGAGAGTGGGACAGTTCCTATTCGGAGATCTAGTTCCTGAAGAAGCAGCGTCTAAACCAGAAGTAGCTATGGCGTCAAACAGACGAGAAGAAGAAGAGCATTTTGAAGTTAAGCTCCTGACATCAGAGGCAACTGAGCCAATGAGTTTAAAGTTTCTTTCAATGGCTGTAGATCATGAATCTAGGTCCTGCTTGATGTGCCGGACACAACGCCGAATGTCATCTATGACAGGCATTATTGACTCAGCAGATTGGCCGTTGGGGGGCGATGGTGAACCAGACGCAGTTTGCATTATCCGGAGGTCATCCAAGGAAGCGACCAGCCCGCTAAACTTCGAAGATACCTCGTAAATCTTGTTGGATAGCAGCAACGAATCATTGCTTAAAACTTCAGCGATATAAAACCGGTGCAGTCATCGGACAAAATCTGAAGTCCGGCCAAGATTGAAGATACCTCGTTGACCTTATCTGCTATGAATGTTTGGTCGGTGGAGAGCGTAGCGACAACTCCCTTCATCAGGCGTAAAACGTGACATGGCCTAATATTGGAGCAATCCTTACAGGTAGATAGACCAGTGGAGGGCTCCAGACAAGTGACATGGAAAGTATCACCACAAATGCCGTCACAGGCCACACCGTCATTAATCAACTCATTGAAGCACGCTTTCAAAGTACCATTATGCGTGAAAATATTGCCACAGAAATTTTTAAGAATAAAAAGTTAAATAGTTAAAGAAGATTTACACCAGATTGTAGCAATTCCGCATACAAAACAAAGATATTTCACGATAATGTAAATAAACAATTGAGTCACAGAAAAAAAAGGTCACTGAGAAATATGTAAACACGCAGAAACTGTGTCAATGTAAACAAACAATTGAACCGCACAAAAAAAGGTCCCTGAGAAATAAGTGAACACGCAGAAACTGTGTAGGGTAAGTTTAATGATTAAATTAAAGGTAAATTAATGATTATTTACTGAGATATGCACAAAACACACGAACCGAAAGTATTGCAGAAAACTTGGACAAGGTGTGGAGCGATCTCACAACGCGTCCGATCGATTAGGCAGTTATTGAGGCACTTTATTACATCCTCTTGCCCTCATTTTGGAGGGCTATGGGAAAGCGGAGTTAAATCTGTTAAAACTCATTTAAAGAGAATTATTGGAAATTCGTTATTACATTTGAGGGGTTCAGCACCCGCTCTTTTAGAAACAAACATTCATCATTTGGATATCGATATGTTCAAAGACTACATCAGACCTTTTGAAATTATTGCAGTGCAAAATACCTGCATCGACTGCAACAGCGGCCAAAGTGGCTTACACAGCATCCAAATCTACAAGAAAACCAATTGGTTTTAGTAAAGGATGATCGAATTCCTCCATCACAATGGCTAATGGGAAGAATCATTAAGACAGATCCAGAAAAGATTTCCTGATAAGTGTTGTGACACTCAAGACAAAACATAAAACAATCAAACGACCTATCACAAGCTATGTCCACTTCCAATACAGTATCCCGATTAATCCAATTTCCTTTATTTCCTTTTCTCCTCATTAAACTTTTAAACTTACGATATCCCGAAACCAATTAAAACAATTATCATATTTTCACCGACGCAAATATTTAAGGCAGCAAATATACACAACGAGCATTAGGTGTACCCCCAGAAGTGGATACAGTAGATCAAGCAAAACCATGACGAATTGTTGAAACTTATCGTTTCAAGGTGGGGAGCATGTTGCAGCACAACACCAAAACCTAAAAAGAAATGCACACAAAGAATCGTTATCCATTCATAAATATTTGAAATACTCATCTAAATTGAACTGTTCCTCTTAATTTGTTGTCATCTAAATTTCTAGCTTGTAGTAATCTGAAAGTAAATTAATTGAACTTGTTTAAAAGATAAACAAAACATTTAGAATGTAAACACATGTGTAGTCAATATTTACTGGAGGCGAAAATGACTTCATATCACAAAACAATCAAACAACAACCGTATGCAGCACATAGTCATTAAATCACATCAAAATAATTATATTTTTTAGAATATTTACTTACCAAAACACATTGCACCTCACTGACAATCCACCGACTTATTGACAATTTAAGACCGATAATACCAATATTTAACGCTTAAATTATACGTCGAAATCTATCGAAAATCTACACGAAAAGGACAACATATACAAAGATATAAATACTTGGGGAAATGTTACCATGATTCTTTTTCTTTTTGCTATTTAATTTAAATAAACCTATAAATCGTAAAATGTAAAACCGATCATTATTTTTATTTACAATCTTCTCCTAATTTTTCTTTCATATTCGCAATTTTCAGCTTTGCATTTTCTCAAGTACTCAAGTAACGCTTATGTACATGATAAATTTCAAGTCAATCAAACAAAATTTTGTAATTTACTTGAGTGAAGTAAGCTTGAAGTCAGTGCGCGTTTACATAATATTTTGGTTACTCGAAGTTTACTTGAAGCTTACTTGAAGTATGCATGTAAACGTACTGATAGAGACACGGATAAAGTATAGTATGTATAGTCGTTCGGGGAAAACGCGTTTTTGTCATTAATAATCAGCGAAGTTATAATTCAGTAATTCTAATAAAAGTGCAATAAATTTCCGCTAAAACTTACGCCAGTCGTTTCATTTATTGAATGTGTTTACATTCTTTTATCAGTGAACCTTATCACGACAATGGCGCAACCGGTACGATCGGCGTAAACTAAAAATTGTTTTAGTAGTGTAAACTTAAAATTACATTGTTACACTTTGAAGTGACCTGATTATCAAAAAGCGGGATGAATGAGACACCGTGAAAAAGCCATAAGCAACTGGAAAAAAGACAAAAAAAGTTGCAAAAAGACAAATTCAAAAGTACCTATAAAAACGAATTAACAAAATATTTTTGTTTTTATTTCATTTTACTAAATTAAGAGCTAATATATGGTAATAGGAAGTAATAAGAGTGTCTTAAAAAGCAGGACATGCACGAATGTGAAAGAACACATCTAGCCGCATGTCATTCAAATACTTTTTCCTTCCCTATCCCCTAACCCCTATCGCTTCAAACCGTAGTAAATAGTGATTTCCACAAAAGAAAAAACCCAAGCTAAGTGTTCCCAGTTGTCCCGCCTTCACTGCCCAATCGTCAAGGCAATTTAAAAAGATTTAGCGATATCTGTTTACAAAGCGGTACCCAAACAGAAACAATTTAAAATGAAAAAGAGTGCAACTTAAAAAAAGTATCTAAATTAATAAACCAAATAGTACCTATTTTCGAAATTTACAAAGGTCAGCATTTCATTGACCTAAATATATTCTAAGACTGCGCCAAGCAGGTATATAATTCCTTAGATTCCCCTTAAGAAAAAACGGTGTTTATATCTTTAGTAAAATCCAAAACAAGAGGAGAAGCATATGACCTAGTTAAGTATCTCAGAATTGATAATTTTGAGGACTTGGAGTGATTACTCCTAAATAATTACACCTTGCATACAATTATAAATGATATCGTCGGAGAAATACGACAAAAATCCTGTTTTTACTACAAAACAGGGATGTTTTTATCCCAAACTTATTTTAATACATTATTATTCTTAATTTTATAAAAAATTAAGCAAGAAATTGTAAAATTCTTTTAAAACACAGAAAGAAAACAAAGAAATGAGAAATTTACCCCTCACGAAAGTCTTCGTACAGCTAACAGTTTTGTAACAAAAAGTGCCGTTATAAGTTCAGAGCATGCACTCCCGTGATTTATTGTAGCCAGTTGTTATCAGTTTGTGCAGCAGAAGTGAACGTAAATTTTTTTTGTGAAATTAAAGAAAAGTAAAAACAATGGCAAGCCGTAGAAAAGAGACAAGCATTGAAATCAGGAACTTAATAATAAAATTAAAAGGAGAAGGTAAATCGCTCCGCAATATTGGACAGATTGTTGGGAAAACACATTCAACTGTTCAATATATTATTAAAAAGTTCAATTCAACCAAGATTACAACAAATAAGCCGCTAAGTGAACGTCCACCTATCCTAAGTATGCGTGAAAAAAGGTCTGTTTTGAGGCAAGTTAGAGAAAATCCTAAGATAAGTGCCCCAAAACCAGCCTCACAGGTAGCTACAGAAACCGGAAAAAATGTTCCTCCCGAATGTGTACGGCGAGTATTAAGAAAAGAAGGCTTTCGAGGTCGAAGTATGCGAAAAAGGCCCTTTGTCAGTGAAGTCAACAGGAAGAAAAGGCTTGAATTCGCTAAGAAGCATTTAAAGGAGCTGAAGACTCCCTCTGAATTTTGGAATCGCGTACAATTCAGCGACGAGAGCAAATACAATGTCTTCGGAGCCGATGGAAGAGGAAAAGTGTGGAGAGAACCGAATACGGCGTTTGATCCGAAGCGCATTATACCCACCGTACAGCATGGTGGACAATCTGTTATGGTTTGGGGTTGCATGGCGGCGGCTGGGGTGGGAAATTTGGTCTTTATTGAAGGGAATATTAATCGCTTTGGTTACGACATATTGAAAGAAAACTTAAAGGACAGCGTACGAAAATTGAATCTTTAAATCCCGTGGGTCTTTCAACAAGATAATGACCCCAAGCATAATGCGAAATTCGTAAAATATTCCTTGGTTTATAATGTCCCTCAATAACTCTATTCCCCACCCCAATCACCGAACTTGAATCCCATAGAACATTTATGGGACGAAATTGAGAGGAGAATAAGAAACCATAAAATTACGGGAAAGCAGTCATTGAAGGAAGCCATATTGGAAGAGTGGGGGAATATTCCATCAAATTGTACAGCAAACTTAGTCCGGTCAATGCCAGACAGACTAAAAGCCGTTCTAGATGCGCAGGGAGGACCGACCCGGTTTTAGTTCTTAAGTGAGAAATAAGTGATTTAATAGTCTATAAGTAGTGTACGAAGACTTTTGTGGGTTCGAGAATTCAATTTTGTTAATTTAATTCCTTAATTTATAGAAGGTTATTGCGTTTCTTGTAAATAAAATTTTTCAAATAAAGGAAATAATATTTTATGAAGGTTTTGTAAAAATAAATGCTTATTTTGTTGGTGAACTGGGTGTTTTAGAGGGTGTACGAAGACTTTCGTGACTGAGTACTTAAAACTGGCGTCACATGTCCAATAATTCGCTAAACTGTAATGTGCCAAACAGATAAATCGCTTGACGATCTAATAAAACTTACGAACGAAAAGAAAAAACTGAAATAAATACACTCATTGCCGGCAATATGGTGAATAAATAATCCACTAAATAAAACTGTTTTCAGTGATGTTGAAGTTACCCAGTTTTGAAAGCTTTCAAGCTCCAAACTGCAAGTTTCCAGCAGCAGTATCCCTGCAGTTGAAAATATTTGTCATATACGTTCATCTTCAATTTTAAAACAAACAAACCAAGATCAGCTTTCGGAAATACTTCCTAAAAGCACCGCTGGTTGCGACTAACAACAAAATTTTGATATGAGACTGAATACGCAAACTGTTAAACCCAGGGCACCTGTAATAGGTGTCATTTCTGCAATAAATTGGGCCAAAGATATGATAAGTTTAGAAGTCGCTTACGCGGTCAATATTATTCAGTTTGCAAACAATATGGACATTTCTCCCAAGACTGTTTGACAGCTTTCCGGCGACAAGATAGGGCGGCAAGTATAATGTGCTAAATGCGACTGGTGTGCAAGAAGATCACACACTGAAAGTGAATGTCGTGCAAAGAGATATTAGGAAGAAAATCATTCCACAAAAAATTTGAATTCAGAAAACTAAATAGGGCTAGCCTAACACACCCTATGGCTAACCCTTTAACATTGGGGTGTGAACAATTTAAAACTGACCAAGTTAGTAACGTCGAGAAAAGATTAACAGGTAAGCATTTTTCACAAAGCAAAATAAATTGCAATACAATAAAGAAAGACCTTTTAATATCAAAAGTCAATTTAATGTGTGCGAAGATAACCCTAGTATTACATTCGATGGTATTTTAGGTAGAAATGTTTTATGGGGAAAAGCTGATATTCTTACAACGGAGTCTCCTTTACGATTTACCCGAGACAACAGGTCTGAATTGAAAATGACGTTCGCAAACTACTCAAACACTACAAAGTTTTACGCTGTTAATAATCCACTCGTAGAAAAACCTGCGATTTCAAATATTGCTTAAACAGCATTAAGTGACCCTATTAAGGCAATCTAATACTCTACATGACACTGTCCATTCCGTCAGGAGAGAGTTAATAGAAGCATCTTGGCCGCTGTCCGAGCTTACATAGACACCGATCATTTATAGCGATAGGTTGCGCCCTTCGAAACGTCGTTCACGACTCCACGGGTTATTCTCCCTATTTCTTCACTTTCGGTCATCATATGATTTCCCATGGATCATCGTATGAACTCCTTCGAAAGTTAAAGGCGATTGATAGTGATGATATTGTTGTTGCAGATCCTAGAACTGAGCACGAGGAAATCAAGAGAAAGGTACTAAACAATTTTCAAAGGCACGCCAAAGACACGCGACGCACTATAGTTTGAGATGCAATGTTAGAAATTATATAGCAACATTTTAATGCAGCATTAGACAATAAGTTCATCAAGTGTCGGATAACGAAACTAGTCGGTTCATCTTGTTATGAAGTAGGAGATTTGCAAGGTTAACGAATCGGTGTGTATCATGCCAAAGATCTTAGGCCCGGCTAATGTAATCTCAGGGTATGGGCCAGCCCCGTGTTGTTCCATTAAATTTTGGTAGCCCTAATAAGGCATCCAACTAGCTTAACTAGTAACAATAGGCTATCAATACATCATCTAGCGGCTGATAAGCCTCAGTATGATAGCATATTTCATTTTTCTCCAAACTCAACTCCCTTATATACCCGAATTTTATCAATTCCCACATGGTAATCTTGTCTAGGTAAATCCAACTTAAAAATATAAGAGTCCCACATTTTCTTCTAACAACCTGACCTAGAGGTCCTGCACTCTAGATACAAACTTACAAAGATTGAACGACATGAAGCTCGCAGGAAGCCTACCCTTAATTGAAGTAATTTATATCTCAGTGTATATATGTAGGGCAATTTAACTCTACCGTTTTTCTTTAACTTTTGTCACACTCAGATTCTTATGGAACTAGCAGTACCCACGCTCACGAGCAGGAAGAGTGAGGCCAACTTACACGTATTAGATTGACCGTTTTGCACTAACAACAAGGCCGCAGAACGTCCATAATTGGTAGTATAAAACGAAAGTAATTCCGTGGATCACAAGACAATCAGCAGTCAGATTTTAGACGTTTGCGTGGGGTTGCAACCATATTTCGGTATGAATTTCAAATGAATTTGTTATTGAGGATTTCGAGACTATTTAAGGAGATTTCCTGTAATAGGATGACTGGCTATAGCTAATACCTCAGACTCGAAATCCAACGCCAAGGGCGTGAACTCCGAGCCTGCCCTGTAACAATAGATATCAGCGGATCGCATAGAACCCGCCTTTTTCGATAATTTAATTCATCCACTCTAAGTTTAAGCCTCATTCTAGAATACAGATAAAAATTTGCAACCCATTACATCCGAACAAAAAGAATAATAATAAAAGAATCGATTGTGCTGCCATCCCCTAGCTTTCTCTAAAACTAAAGTCAGACATCTAAGAAGATTTCGCCATACAAATGTCTCGCACGAAGTTATAATTATGAAAGACGCAAACCCAACCTCAAAACGACCTAAATAAAATCTTTTCGCAGTATAAAAATTATAAGTGCATTAACTGCTCTTAAAATTTAAAAACTAAAATGAAAATCTAAACGATAACGGAATTATTATCAAAAAATTAAAATAGTTTTTAAAAAAAAAGTTGAACCGACATCACAAAAAGCGCTAAAAAGCATAAAATAATTTTAAATTTTATATCTTTTACGGCATTTTGAAGTCGGTGCAAATCAAACAACCCAAACAAGTACAAAAGTATTTAATCGTCCTTTCTTATGATCCCGTGACCTGAAACGTTCAGGTAGTATTATTACCTTCAATTGTGGTTCTGTAGTTGTTTTATTTGTTTAATTTGCACCGACTTCAAAATGTCGTAATAGATATTTTCGCTCTTTTTGAAACACATATTATGAACGATAGCTTTGATTACACAAAGTATTTTGGTGGTTACGAATTACGTTGGGTAGGCACAACGAGGACCGCACAGTATGGAAGATCAAGTGGAGGATGGGTAATAGGTATAAAGAAAACGTATATGAGGGAGAGTCTGTGTAGTTTTTTAAGGGCTGATGATATACCTTATGTGAAGTTCAAAAATGTAAATATAGTTCCGATGTACATTAATTGCAATAATTGGGAGTCTGACTTTAATACATTTTCCGACATTATGCACAGCCTTAAAAATGAGAAGATGATTGCCTTGGGTGATTTTAATGTAAGAATTGGTGAAAGCCAGACATTACCAGAAGAAATTGTTTTATGTCCCAAAATTAAGAATATTAGGCGCTCAACGGACACAGTTATTAATGCGAGGGGGGAAAATTTCTTGAGTTATGAGATGAATCAGTTTTTCTTGTGCTAAATGGGCGAACTTTTGGTGATTACGAGGGAAAATTGACGTATATCGGAGGCCATGGCTCATCTGTTAACGACTTTATCGCAACAGCTTTCGATACAGCACAATATGTTGAATGCTTGGAAATAGAAGACGAAATATTTTCCGACCATTTTCCACTGGCTCTGACACTAACTATTAACAAGCCTTGTTCTGCTAGAACTGAGAAACCTTTAACCCTATTACTTTAAATATTAAATAGAATTAACCCTTCTAACTCAGAAGGCGCACTTCGCAGGCAGAGGCCTGGAATCAATTGACCTATTCACCAGAATATAACAAATATTGAGGTGAATGAGGCTCCCATAACCCATGCAATAAAGTATTAGTAAACAAAAAAAGAGAAAACACTCCCAAACACTACAAAAGGGGTGCAAAGACAACAGAGATCGTTTAAGCAAAACCTTAGTCAAAAGTTACCCTAGAAATCGTGCCGCCTACATACTACATTTCGCTTTCAAAGGCTTATCCAAAGCATTTCAAACAAAAAGAAGCAGCACAAACAAAACAAGGAAACTCAGCAACACAACATACAAACAGAGAGTCACGGCAGCACAGAAAATAGATAGTTCTTAAACAACACCTTACTAAGGGTTAAATCAAAATTAGGACAAGAATTAACAGCCCTACATAAACGATTCATTGGTTCATGCATGCCGTAATTTGATCTGGATGGTTCAACATGCAACAAAGGCGGTCTTCGAAGGTTATGTTGGGACTGTCTGAAGAAATCCCTGCTAACAAGCGAACTTGAGTCTATATTAGAGTTCAAGAGCTGGTGAATAAACACCAAGTCAGCGACTTTGCGCCTTTTCTCAAGCGAGGGCAAATCGAGCAACTGGAGGCGGTCGGTGTAGGGCGGGAGTCTAAGTGGATAGTCCCATGGGAGCCCTCTTAGCGCAAATCTTAGAAAATTACGCTGCACCGATTCGATACGCTTGGAATGAACAGCTTAGTAGGGCGACCAGACCTGAGATGCATACTCAAGAATAGGTCTAACTAAGGAGCAGTACAAATGCATCAATGTTGGTATATCCGAGAACTCTCTAGACCATCGCTTAACAAAGCCCAAGATTAAACTGCCCCTAGACACAATATAGTTAATATGCAGAGTAAAGTCAAGCTTCCTATCAAGCTTTACTCCAAGGTCAGTTACGGACAGCACGCGACGGAGACCATTCATCGCAAAGTTGTAATCATAAACTTGAGAATTAGGGCTCCTGGAGAAAGTGATAGCTTCGCATTTCTCAAAATTGAGGTGTAAGCCGTTATGCTCGCACCACGCCAGAAACGTATCTAAGTCCTTTTGAATAAGGGCGGCGTCACCACCATCCTTAATATAAGAGAAGATCTTCATGTCATCACCGTAGATTAGAACATTAGAGTACGTGATCAGAGGGACAATGTCGTCAATGGCAAGAATGAAAAGTAGAGGACCGAGATGACTGCCTTGTGGTACACCAGATGAAGCCTTGAAGATTCTAGAGGTAGAACCGCGGAACGACACACGATAAGATCTGCCACTAAGATAGGATGAAACCCAGTCGAGAAGAACAGGGGGGAAGCCCAGCCTCCCGAGTTTAAATATTATTACGGAGTGAGGAAGTTTATCAAAGGCCTTACTGAAATCCGTGTATATGCAGTCAGTCTGCATGCCTCGCTGGAAGCCAGAAATAATATGGGAGGTAAATTCAAGTAAGTTAGTAGTCGTTGATCTACCGGGCAAAAACCCGTGCTGATTGGGAGAGATCAAGCCAATACACCGCTCCATAAGCTGCGAATACACAACTGATTCAAACAATTTAGGTATGCAAGATAACTTAGCGATAGGTCTATAATTAGTTATAATATTCTTATGACCTTTTTTATGAACAGGGACTATAAAAGAGCACTTCCACAATGTAGGAAATTTACCGGCTTGAAGAGACCTATTAAAGAGAATCGCCAGTGGAGTAAGAAGGGCATCGGAACAGGACCTGACGAAGGCTGGAGGGATGCCGTCAGGACCAGTGGAAAAGTCCGATTTGAGTTCATTGATTTTTTCCGAAATATGATAAAAATTATTCGCACATGGCTCAAAGTTAACTGAAGAAAAGGCGCTCTCAAAATATGTAGCAAAATTGTTAACTATGACGGACACGTTATTACTAGAAGATCCCTCATACCGCATAGTAGATGGGTAGCTGTTCGATTTCTTCTTCATATTAACAAATTTAAAGAAATTTCGAGGGTTATTGTGCATATTTTCGCGAACACTAACAAGGTATTCATTATAGAGCGAAGAGGATAGTGCCTTAAAACTTTCATAACAGGTCACAAAGTCAGAATATGCTATAGCGCTATTACAACGCAAGTAATTTTTCCAGAGTTTGTTCTTCCTGTTCCTAAGACTGCGGAGTTCGGCATTATACCATGGAGGGAGAGGAGCATGTAGACCTAATCCGTTTTAATGGAACAAGGGAGTTCCATATATATCTTGTTATAAAATAGGGAGGCGCAGACGTCAATATTATTATTATTCAGTAATGCCGAAAAATCTACTGAAAGGAGATTAGACGTTATCTCAGAGAAGTTCGATCTCTTAAAGTCATAAGTATGGTGTTCGAGATTAGGATCTGCAATACTAGCACCATCGTAACAGAAGGAGACAAAGATGGGTGGATGAAAACTATCAATAGCAGATAACTGATCAGAAGCTAATTCAACTATAGTGTTAGTTGAATCAGAAGAAAACACAAAATCCAACTGCCTTCCCATAGAGTTCTTTACATTACTCATTTGGTGCAAACCAGAGGAAGCAATGGTGTCAAGAAATGTAGAGACCGCAGATGTGGGACAACATGAGGGAAGGAAGTCATCGTCATCACAGTTAGGTACCCATAGAACATTGGGTAGATTAAAGTCACCAAGAAGAAGAATTTCATCTTCAGGGTTCGTCATATTATAAATGAAGTCTAAACTAAGGGTTAGTGTATCGTAAAGACTGCGCCCTTCAGTATTAACGACGTTTACCAAGTTAGGGGGAATATAGCAACAGAGCAAATATATATTGAGCTTAGGCAGCGAAAGCCTAAGAACCAAGAGTTCAATAGCGAGTGAGTCAGAGAAGCCAGGAACATCAATTAAGCTGTAGTTAAAGTCTGATTTGCAAGCAACCAGCACTCCACCACCCCGACACAGAGATTCAGAATGTCTATCCCTACGAAAAATCTGATAGGAATCATGAAGAATCTCTGCATCACAAAAACCATGATGAAGCCAAGTCTCAGTCAACATGATAATATCGTAGCAGCAAGCAAGGGATGCTTGAAAGAGATGATTAGTTTTAGTTCTTAGTCCCCTTACATTCTGATAGTAAAGGGACAGCGTGCTTAGTTTTTTGGAGCATTAGTTAATACCCTGTCATGTGTTCCGTTATTAACCCTGCCTCCAGGCACAAATTCGTGTGCGATAGTATTCTTGGGCCAGAAGTCCGGAGCAGAAATAATCTCAAAAAGAGCCGGGGAAGTTGTCAGCTTGAAAGACGATACATATCCCTGAGACAGGCGAGAAGTAGTAAAAAGTCATCACTTCTGGACCTCATTCTTACATAATTAAGAACATCATCAGTAGAAGTAGAAGGGTCTATCTGAGAGACAAAAAAAAAACTTAGGCATTGGGGCAGTCCTCAGAGTGAAGACCGTGCTCTGCGCTAGGTCAAATGACCTAACCAGAGGTGCGCCCTGTAGGGAAGAAAGATAAGCCTGCAAGGTAGTACCGGAAGCAACAATAGAAGGGTTCGAAACATCATCCGATGTGCTAGGTAGACCATTAGCAGGCTCAGGATTCAACTGGTCCACAACGGACACAGCATTAGGATAAGCAACACGCTCCCCCGAGATCGGGGAAGATCCAGTAATAACACCCTTCCGGCGTCTGACATTGCCCCTACAACAACAATGTGAATAGGTGCAATAAAAACAATACAGAATCCACACAATAAATAAAAACAGACAAAATCGAAACGAAATAGAAATTAGAACAGAAACATAAACACAATTTGAAACCTAGCTGGACAGCACACTTAAAACTTGAACTACCAAAGCTAATGTGGAATCCTAAAAACGTTGAAATCTATAAAAAGTATGTCAGTTTAAGATGTGAAAACACTTGCTTGGAAGATTCACCTAATGATGTACATATTTTAGTGAACATTATTAAACAATCAACCAAGCCAGTAAATCCGGTAAATGCAGTTTATAAGCAGAAGTGGTATGCTGGTGACTGCATACGTGCGCGGAAGATAACTTTCAAATGGCTTAATATGCCACGCAAAACTAACTCTGATTTTGCTCGCTCCAACTACTTAAGGTTCAACAAGGAATATAAAATAAAATGTGTGAGTAAAAAAAGGGAATACTACGCGAAACTAGCTACCAACCTGGATCTTATTAACAATACCAGATCTTGGTGGAAAGCTGCAAAAGATCTAAGAGGTAAATTGTGTACTCTTGGTATATCAGTTGATTTAACTTCTTTATCTGGTCATTTTCGGTCTCTGTTAAATCCTACTGTGACCTCTATTCCAATCATGTACGCCCAACTTACATACAGGATTCAATTTTGGATAACCCAGTTGAAAAGTTCGAACTTGCAGCTGTTCTAATGAAATTAAAAGATAATAAGGCAGCCGGAGCTGACCGGGTGCCTTATGAGTTTTATAAAAATGCCCCAGATGCGTATCAGTATATGCTTTTACGATTTTTCAATTATTGTTATGATACACATAATATCCCTGAATCATTTAGTAGATCTATAATTTTTATAGAATATATAGAAAGGTAATACTAATCAAATGGAGAACTATAGGGGGTTATTTTTCATGGACACGGTAGCAAAATTTTTTCCATTCTGTACAATAGGCTAGCTTTCTGGGAAAAACAAAAGAAAATACTATCAGAATGTCAAGCAGGTTTCAGGTCCGGGTACTCAACTGTAGATAATATATTAAATCTTATAGGTATAATTAAACTTTCGCACTCTTTTAATAAGAAAAACATATATGCCTTCGTTGTAGACTTTAAGAGTGCCTTTGATACTATCTGCCGTACTTCCCTCTTTTATAAACTTTATAATTGCGGTGTTTCCCATAAAATGGTTAAAATTCTGCAACAATTATACAAAAACACGACGGCCCAGGTGTGGGACGGGGTGTATCTCTCTGAAAGGTTTGATACAACTTGTGGAGTCAAGCAGGGCTTTATATTAAGCCCTCTATTATTTGCACTATTTATTAATGACATTAAGGATTACTTAGGAACAGGTCTAGTAATACAGGATATAGATATTAAGCTGTTATTATATGCTGATGATCTAGTATTACTTTCTGATGATCCGGTTAAACTCCAGCGAATGATAAACTAGTAGAATATTGCAAATTATGGGGCCTTGTTGTTAACATGAATAAGTCAAAGGCAATGATTTTCCAGAGAAGGGCGCAAAATGAAAATCGGGCATTCGAGAGTATACCAATTGAAGTGATAAATAGTTACACTTACTTAGGAATTAAGGCTGGAACAGAATTTGGTGCTGGCGCTGGTGCTGGCACGTGGTGCGCAAACTGTCAAAAGTTAAAAACGTAGCCATCTTATATCGCCGACAGAATTGGTAGCTGGCTCTGGCGCGTGGTGCTGGTGCTAGCGCGCACTTTTGCCTACTTTCAACTTTCTTGGTGCGCGCCAAATTTGACAGTTCACAGTTGTTGGCAGTTAACTGAACAGTGAAGTTGAATTATGGAAAATTTAATAGAAATTATTAGGAGTAATCAAGTTTTGTGGGATTTAACACATCCTGAATACAAAAATTTAAAAGTTAAAGCGAAAATTTGGAAAAAGGTGTCAGAGGAATCTGGTTTAACTGGTAAGTGTCTTTATTTGTGTAATTTAATTTGTAAAAGTTGCGTTAAAAGTGAAATATATTTTATTTGTGCTATATTTAGAGAGCTGAAAACAGATATTTATTTATTTTTTAGATGTTTAGTTTTCATAATCAGTTCAAACCAAAATTATATTAAAGAGCATAAATTGTACAATATTTCAAAAAAGCAAACATCTAAGAAATTAACAAATACCTGTTTTAAACTCTCTAAATATAGTACACACCCAGGTAAATAAATACATTTTGACAGCAACCACCATTGGCTGATTTGATATGGATTGACCTATTGCTGTTTTAAAAAATTAAAAAATTATATTTCTTTTCAGTTGAATTATGCAAAAAAAATGGAAAAGGTTGCGTGATTCCTATGCTAGGGAACACAACAAGTTGAAAACAGTTTCGGGACAGGCTGCCGTAGACCCTGACAGTGCGTGGAAATACATTAAAAATTTAGAATTCCTCGCGGATCACCTTAGACCCAGAACGTAAGTACTTGCTTTTCTTTCTTTATATAAATTTACATGAAAATTTCTTTTTAGAACTTTATCAAATTATGACGCTCTTGATGAGGCATTTGACGAGGAACCATCACCGTCAAAAGAAGTCAATTTCGAAGCATCAACAGTACATCCCATAAATTTCGGAGCATCTACCTCCACCCAAGACGCGGATGTAGGTACATATTGGAGGAGACAATGCTCAGTCCACCTGCATATTTATGTCAGGAAGCTGACCTTTTGTCTCCAAGCGTCAGCCAAGACAGCAGTGCCGGGAGAAAAGCTGAAATATCTTCATCCCCGCTTCCTTCGAGCAGGAGCAGAAGTTCAACCTCAAAAAGAAAATTAGACAGGGATTTGGAGGAAAATCTGCTGGGGACAATGTCATCAATAAAGGAATTTATTAAACGCCCTGTTCAAGAACTTCCTGCACAACCTAACGATGAGGATGAATTATTTTTAAAAAGCCTATTATATAAAATTAAAAAATTTCCACTTCGTGTGAAAAACGAAGTAAAACGAACAAATGCTCAAATATTGCAACGAAATTGAGCAGGCTGTGGTATCTGGGCAAATAGAATAAGACAGTTTTAGGTTTTTTAATGTTAGTGAGTAAGTTATTTAATGTAAGTTAGTTAAGTAACTTGAGGTAGTTTTAATGTTAGTTAAGTATTTTAATATTTAGTAAAAATCTTTGTGAAATTTAAACGCATAATTTATTAAAAAGTTTTGGAAATTATTTACAGTGTTTTACATATTATTTGCTTTACATTACAGGAATGCTTGGCCTAGTTAACTGAGTTGTTTTAAAGTTAACAAGTGCAAGAATATTCTATTAGGAATGAATAATGGCTGGAATAGAGAACATTATGTTAATAATTCAAATTAGGAATGATAAATTATTATTTTACAGCAACTACAATTAAATTCGAAAATATTAACATGATAAGTAATTTTGAAGTAAATGCGGGTTACATGATTTTTTTATGACTTGCGATTTACATAAGCTTACTTCAAGTATACGTGTAAACGTAAAGTGTATTATGACGGCTGAAATGAATGAAATGTTGCTCCCAAATCTTCGAATGGACTCCAACCTTATATTTTCCTGCCGCCAAAGTCCCTGGATTATTTCGTTGCTTTCGTTTGAGTGATCACCATAATTGTGCGGACAATATTTGTTGCAATTATAAATACTGTCAGTGATCTTCAAAAAATTGTGTAATATTACACATGCGAGAATAACTTTGTCGGCATTCTTGGGATGGAATTCTATGCTGTTTCCTAGTACTCGCCATCGTGTAACCACAATCCCAAATGCATTTTCCACAATGCGCCGTGCTCGGGACAATCTGTAATTAAATACTTCCTTCTCTTTTGGCAGTAGCAACCCAGGATATGGCCTCATTAAATTTCTGCGCAAGGGAAAAGCACTGTCACCGACAAAATAATATGGCACAATTTTGTTAGAGTTTGGTAACTCAGACGGCGGCGGTAAATTTATACTATCTGCAAAACTTTGCTTGCCTATTACAGAATTTCTGAGGATCCCGCCATCACTTTGACTGCCAAAAGCACCCACATCAACAGCTGTGAATGTGTAATTGGCATCAGCAAATGCTAGCGATATAATGCTGACTTTGGCGGACATTTTATTTCAACATGCTTTCCGTCTATACTGCCAAAGCAATTTGGCATTTGCCATTTTTCATAAAAATTGTCGGCAATTTTTTTCTAATCCATTGGACTTAATTTAGCCATATATATGGGAGATAATAATTTCCATAGAATGCCGCATACTTCTATTATTATTTCGCGTACTGTCGACACTCCCATCCTAAAACTCCACGCCAAATAATGCCTCGAAACTCCCTGGGATAAATACCTAAAATATTTAAAAACATTAGCAATTATATTCACAAAATTTCATATTTCTTTTACATTAGTATTACAGCAAGTCTACATTCAGGATTTATCGGTTTCCGCAGAGATGATTTCGTCAGATGGCCCTTGATTAAAGTAAACAGCAAATCATACTGCAGCTTACTCATTCTGGTTGCTTTAAAGAATAGCTCTTCATCGTTTTCTTTAATATATTTAAAGGTGGTCTCATAAAATCCGGAACGCTCTCTTTGCCTATATAATGGTCGCACCCACCACCTTCTTTTATTTTTTCTTTTTAAATATAAATGCGTTAAATAGCATAAGTTTAACACATTCATTAAAAACTCTGCTTTCTCACTTCTATTCATTTTATTTTAATATTTTTCTATGCACTTTCAAACAAACAACACTTTCAGATCAAAATGTCAAAACTGACAGCGCTACATATTCTGTTCGTACTTAGCTACAGACCGAGCACCAGAGAGCGCGCCAGCGCCAAAGAGAGCGCCAGCACCAAGCGCCAGATCCAAATTCTGTTTCCCACTTTAAGCAATAGGTTTTTACTGTCCGTCGTTATCAAGCTGCAACAAAATTCCTCCCACACCCTGACTGCTCGCGTCACACTGGATGACGAAGGGTCTGGAGAAGTCGGGGCTTACCAACCGAGGCGATGATGTAAGTTGTTTTTTCAGGTGTTCAAATGCTACTTGCGCATCGTCTGTCCACGTAAACTTGCCGGCCTTTTTCAAAGTGTCGGTAATCAGTGCTGATAAATCCGCATAATTTGGCACAAACTTCCTATACCAGCCGGCCATACCTAGGTTAGGTTAGGTTCGTGCGGCTGCCTTAAAGGGCACACACCGCCGGATCGCAGAGACTATCAAAAAATAGTTACCCAGTGCCAGTGAAGGGCACCGGCAGAGGTAGTGGAAAATGGTTTCCTCCTCTTCCTCGTCCATGCAGCTTCTGCAGTAGTCGTTTGAGAAGATACCGTTGCGTGTAAGCCAATAGGACAATGGCCTGTGATTACCCCAGTAGCTATTCTAAGGTCAGATCTGCCCCTCGAAAGCAGACACTTGGAGCGCCTAAGATCCAGCTTGGGCCAGATCTGTCTAGACGTATGGCACGTGGTGCCGTTTTATCATCCGTGGTTCGCTAAGTTAATTGCCCTCGTGCTGAGCAACATCTTACAGGTTGCCAGGGGCCTACCAAGAATAGTCCTTTCCGGTTGGGTCTCCAGGGTGGTACCACGTCTTGTGTGCCCCGGGACCCGGCACAGGTAAATTTGATACCATTCAGCCAGCTCATTTAAGTGTAAGCGACAGCTATTAATAGCCCTAGATGTCGATAGGACAGAATCAAGGGATAGCAAAGCAGCCTGGCTATCTGTAAGGATGCAGATGTCCATTGCAGCTTCGTTCCCCTTCAACGAATTCAAAGCTTCCTGAATAGCCACTACCTCCGCCTGAAAGATACTACAGTAGTCTGGAAGACGGAAGGATAAGCTAATGTTCAATGCCTCTGAGAAAACACCACCCCCTACACTACTCTGTAGTTTAGAGCTATCTGTATAAATTTGAATGGATTCCCCACAGGGATTGGTGTCCCCATCCCAGTCAAGCCTGGTTGGAATGGTCAATAAGAAACGCTTGACAAAGGAGTAGCTAGGAGTGTTGTAGTCAAGATGCCCCACTTGGAGCGAAAAGGAGTCCAGAATTGTGGAGTGCCCAACTCCAGTATTGGACCAATGAGATGTGGCTGTAAGTCTAAAGGCAGCATTAGCCGCCATCTGTTTACCCATCAGATCTAATGGAAGTAAGTGGAGAAGTATCTCCAGAGCATCAGTAGGAGTGGTTCATAGCGCTCCGGTGATACAGATGCAGGCCAATTTCTGCACCTTCCTCAAAGCGTTGAGGTAAGTGGCCTTGTCTAGTGCTGGCCACCAGACAACTACGCCATACAACAGTGAGTCAACTTGAGTTGAAACCCCCATTTCCAACCGATGGCCCTCTAACAGGAGTATAGAGTTGCTTTCTTGACCGTCTCCTGAATATTAGGCTTCCAGCTGAGCTTTCTATCCAGGATGATACCCAAATATTTAGCTTCCTCGGTTAAGTCTAGGCGGGTGCCATCAAATACAGTGGGTCAACGGGAGGAATTTTATATATCCTAGTAAAGATGACCACTGCCATGGTGCTGGGTAATTTACTATTGCTGCAACTTTCCCGGGGTCCGTTCTAATCCCGTCATTGCCAATTATATATCCCAAGTAACGTGTTTCTTTCAGGCAGAACTTACTCTTCTCGATGTTTATGGTAAGTCCCGCCTTACTCAGGCACTCCGCCACCATGGCAAGGAGCGCGAGATGTTCATCGAATTCTCCAGATAGCACAAGCAGATCGTCCAAATAGACCTTTTCAAATACCTTTTCACGCAAATAATACGGAATAACTTTATCCATTAAGTGACACATGGTCTGAGGTGCATTGCATAATCCGAATGGCATCACAGTAAATTGATACAGAGGATGGCCTGGAACCGTGAAGGCAGTTTTTTCCCTCGAGTCCGCGTCAAGCGGGATTTGCCAGAAGGTGCCTTTCAGGTCCAGACTGGTTATGAATCGAGCCAGCGGAAGTCTACTCATAATGCCATCAATTTCCGGTAGCGGGTAGGCATCCTTTTTGGTCACCGCATTGACCTTCCTAGCATCGAAGCATAACCTGACTTTACCTGGTTTCCTCACTAACACCACTGGTGAGCTCCACGGGCTCTGACTCTCCTCTATGACGCCAAGCATCCTCTGCAATTCCGCATCCAGCAGGCCCTGTACCGCCGGTGACTCCGGATAAAATCTTTGCTTAATTGGATCAGCGTCACCTACGTTCATACGATGTGTGAGTTACTGTGTCTGCCCAGCCCTAGTGTGCAGAATGACGGAAACATTTGTTTTGTCTGTTCTAAACGGAGCTGATCTGCAGGCGATAGTTGGTGTTCTGCTGGATCCGTAGTTGCAGGAGAGAGCGCAATTTGTGCAAGGTTTCCGAGTACATATGGAGCAAGATGAAATGATTTCCAAAAGTCGATTCCTAAATACAGTTCTTGAGTAAGGCTCCGTACAACGTATAAGCGAATGGTGTGTGGTTCATCTCTGAAGGTAATTGACACGTCCGCATGGCCATGCACCTCTGGTTGAGTTCCGTTGGCTACTTATATCATTGATCGGTATTGTTTCCATTTGAATTTTGCTTCCCCCAGATATTTTAGCGCGTTCTTCCCCAGAATGCTCACACTTGCTCCACTGTTCAATAATCCTGTTAAAGTTTTACCCAGCAGCGTATGGACGAATATCATCTTGTACGGAGAAAAAGGCGGTCGTTAGCTTCTTCCTGTTGGCCTGTACCTCCTTCCAGAAGGCCCTCAATCGTCGAGTCGATCTGTTTGGCCTCGTCCTAGAGCGAGACTCCTCGGCGAGTATGTCGGGTTCTTCGTCAGTTGGTGCGAAGATTCGCTTCCTGGCCTCTTCGTACTCTTGTAGCCGTTGGTTATAAGTCTTCCAGGGAGAGGCAGTGGGCAAATTGCTGGTTTTTATGGGCATGTCTGGCGATCGCTGTAGTATTTCAACAGTTCGCATTATGGAAGTCGACGGAGTCCGTTGAACAGAAGTCGTAGGTGTAGATTTTCAGGAATCAATTGGACTCTAATTTCCCTAGCAAAGTAATAACTTGATGTGCTCGTCAGGCCAACGAGTGTGCATTTAGGCTCAGTTGGTGTAGATGAAACGTTAATAACATCGGTTGAGAAATCTATCAGGTCGTCTGGCATGGTCGCGGTCGTCGTACTTGGTGAGAGATCCTCAAGCTGCAAAGAATATCGGCTGAGACCGGATGTTGTTGGTCTCAGCCGTCGGGAGTATTTCTGCTGACACTCGGGGTAACATGGTTTAATAACGCCCTTGCGTCCGCAGATATAACAAAACAACAGTCCTGATAACAATTCCAATTCTAAGCATGATAGGCGGGAGTTGGTTTGACTCGAAGAAAGTGCATAAAGATTTCCATCGACAAGGTCCTTCTCAATGGATTCGTTGTCGGCATGAAGTTGATGGCACTCCTCTAAACGCGGTCGAAGACTAGGCTGATTGACGAATGATGATCGTATTCGTGCTCTGGTTGCTTTAATTTCAATTACCAAGGCTCGAAGTTGTGCAACCGTATCAGTCCGGTGCAAACATAGCTGCTCTTGTATAGAAGGAGTTACGTTTACTCGCAAATTCTGCTCAGCCTCAGTCATCGGAGCACGAAGCATGTTTCGGAGTTGTACCTGACAATAAGTGGCAAAAGATTCCGTCGGTCTTTGACATCGGTTAAGCATTCGCCGTTGAATATGTCTGGCATTTGTACAGTCTCCCCAATCATCCCCGATTTGGAAAATTTGAACGACCTTGAAACTGAGACAGATGACTGTTTGGATGCGGCACGAAAGCCAAGGGTTGTTGAATCTCTGGTCGATGCTCGTTCGCTCGAAGCCGTGGTGATGTCGACCGATTCGGTCTGGTCGACGGAAGACGCGAAAAACTAGGAATGAAGGGGGAAGTCTGCTGTTGCTCTAATCTGAGGCTCTCTAGACCCTTCGTCACCTCCTGCCGTACAAGCGTCGCAATCTGCACCTGTAACCCTGTGAGAAGGGCCTGAGCAGACACTGACGGGACATTCGCGGTCTTAGAAGCATGTTCTGGAAGTTGTATGTCTCCTTCCGAAGCTTGCAAGATTTAAGAAGCCCCGGGGTTCGTGGTATCATACATTGGACTGGTGTCAGGTATAAGAAGGACATTGGGTTCATCCGATACGGCCTCTCGCGATTTGGCTGTCTACGTCGTATTGTGCCGTTTAGGGATCGAGCCCGTATATTTGGTGCAGTTATTTATGTTAATCGTTTGCCTGCACATTTGACAGTTATTGTTGGCTTTCACTTCACTTTGTGTCTTAAACACTTGTTGTGATAAGCATTCTCGTACACCGTAATTAGAACGCCGCCCGAAATCATCCAGTCTGCCTCCATACATATACTACATTCTGTCGGCAATACGAACTGCTCAGAAGGTATAATTGGCGAGCGTGCAACTGCCATATTCTATAATTTAAGAAATATTACGATAAAATAGAGCTTTCGACATTCTGTACTAGTTACCAACGTGTTGTCGTAGCCAACCACAAAAGAATTTAGTGCTCGATGCAACTAAGAGACGACAAAAAAAGAAAAAAAATTTAAGCGAAAATCCAAATACTCAAAATAAATTATCAATATAACTGTAAATACAGAAATTTCTAACCAACAACTGGTATTCCCAAGTATAACAAATAAAACAGTTGGGGCTTGAACCCAACTACTGACAATTTTATTAAAGGAAAAATTAAATTTTTAGATCTCAAGCTCTATATCTTGAGAGATAAAAAAAAATCATAAATCAACCCTTGACCAAATTCCGGCTGACTACTATGAGACAACAGAGTCATCCAGACAAGAACGACGGCTATCAAGCCAAAAGCTTGTTGTTCCGGAATGGCTCTGACTTCTCGAGCCAGTCGTCCTTCAGAAAAGTTCGATTGAAGGGATAGAAATCAATCAACTAGGATCGAGAGATAGGAAAATTTTTTTTTTTAAATTTAAGTAAAGACAAGCCATGAATGCAAACGGGTAGCATAATGTACATATGACTTCTAGGAAATCCGTTCAGGAAGGGCAATATTGAAAAGTAGAAGTATATAAGCCGTGAAGGCTTCTAACTCTTCTACTTCGGGAAATCGGTCCGAACAACCTGCCGAAGAAATAAGGGGACGCGGAGTTTCCTGAGATGTACGTGTAGTCTAGAGAGAGAATTTTACTTCCCTTCTAGGTCCTTATACAGGACTAGGCACAACCGTTGGGCGCCATTTTATTATAGATTTATTGGGAAAATTCATGTACCCACGCTGCCGTCAAGCGGTAGCATGAGGACATGAATTGGATTGAGGGTTGTGAGCACCACTAAGTTGTTTACCACAACCTAGTTGTAGCTCACAACCAAGAGGGATAGGAAAGGTTATGGGGAATACCAGGGTGAGCGTTATAGCAGCCGTGCAGGCTGCTGTGCGAAGAGGTAACGGGCCCGCCTAGCGAGCCGTGCTAAGCTTGTCGTGAGTTCTTGCCTCACACTCCGCGGTACACTCACCCGAACAATTATTTGCGGGCACTCTTTATGTCCTTAGGACCCAAGAGAAAAAAAAGAAGCGCAATTCTAAAAGGATAACAGAAATAGAAAGGATTAAAAGGATCGGCCTAATCATGCCCCTGACGAAGAAAGCAACCTCAGTCCATAGATGTTAAAGGGCTTATTGGGCTATCCCTCCCCATCCTGTGACTATGCTGACCCCATACTATAAGGCATAGCCCCTATAAACTCGGACAGTGGTCCGTTAGAGAGAGAGGAGGTTGGAAGGGATCTGAGCTGCGTCTACCACTTTATCATATTCGTTTCAGCCACTGGAGAATTCAAAAAAATATATTCCGAGAAATCACCACGACGGTATACTTTTATCAAAAATGGGACGCTGACTGAATATGAGGTACCGCCCAATTAATCCAAAAAAACGGGAATTCTTTCCTTACAATACACTTTCAATGTTATTGTTTTCCTACAGGCTTTATCTAATCCAAAAAGAGATACCGCAACAATAAGGCAACCATCTCCGCAGAAAAAAAATAAGAAAATTATATTCAACGTATTTTGAACACCGTTTAGAATGACCCTTAAAATTAATGAGAGAATAAATCACAATTGTAATCCAGTAAGAATGTAAGAACACGTATTACATCCCGATATTCTTCGGTATTCATATATGTATTTAATTCATTTATAGGATCATCACCACATTAAGAGAAAATGTATTTATGAAATAGAAATATATTAAAGAATTTTGAATATAATTTTTGAGTAACTCTTAAAGATAGAAAAATGTAGTAAAACAATACCAGAGGCAAGGAAACGTGGGTATAAAAAAACCATATCCCAATATTCTTCAGGGTTTATATATGTATTAATTTCATTTATAGTGATTAGGATATTTCTTTCCACCTCTTGGTTAAAGATGCAAAAAGGAAATATGAGTTGTTTTCAGATTTTAGTTTCAACCATCTATATTTGATTACATTTATAACTTTGAATCAGAAAAAAAACTGCAAATTGAAATTTTACTTAAGAAGGAAGCGAAATCAAGCTTAAATGCACCAAAATTTGTAAATAAATGAGTATAATTCACCGATCTTGTTTAATTCACTTCAGAATTGATCCCTAATTGTGTCTCTATTCAATTGCATGTACATACTTCAAATAAATAAATTTGCGAGCGGGAGTTAAGGGGGTAGCCAGGTTTGAAATTTTCAAAAAATTGAACTTTTTTTTTCTCAATATTTAGTCACTCTATAACCTCAGAAATAAGATAAAAACGACTTTTGATCTCATAGCGTATCAGAAGTGGCCGAAAAATGAATCACGCCGCCAAGCCTCGAGCGCTCGCATCTTACAATCGGCAGTTGCGCTCGCATCTTACAAACCGCAGTTGCGAGGCCTCAAAAGAACATCGTACACAGATGAGAGCAGATAGATCCCGCGAGAACGAGCATTTTGAGGACGAAGAAGGAATATTGTACGGAGCAGGCATTGCTGATTAAAAGTGAGATAATTTGATTAACATATTTCGACGATGAGACGTGTTTTTCGCACTTTATCTTTTAAACGCGTTTATCCCAAAACACATTTTTTTTTTGGGTTGTCGCCACGATTCCAGTCGATCTACTAGGACAATTTCATTCAATTTTTTTTTTAAATATTCAGAAAAAGCTTAGCAATCGCATGAACCTCGGTCTTGATTTTCAAATAATATTTAATAACAATATGAAACAGTTCTTGCTTAAAAAATGTAGAAAAAAAAGAAAAAATGACAAAAACTTGCACTATTTGTTTATTTATGAATTTTTTTCCATAACTGAGGTTCAGGATATAGCTATTTATGTGCTCTTTTATAATCAATTTTTGTTTTGTGTTTTAGATAACCCAAAGTTGAGAAATCATGGCAACCGTTTCTTAACATGGCGTCATCAGATCGGCCATAAATTAACCGGATGTTAATGAAAAATGAAAATAAAATTTTTTTTGGAAGTTATTAACATGTTAGAAAACATACTAAAAATTTGTAAATGTCAAATAAAGATTAATGTTAAAAAAATGTAGTTGAAAAAAGAGGTCATTGAAACCTCGCTACCCCCTTAAAAAACCTGAAACGTCCACATTAACAACCTAAATAACAGCTTTTAGTGCCAATTTAATGCATAACAATCTATAACCGCCGATTGAAATAATGAAATACAAAGCGGAAATTAACAAAAGACAGGATTTAATAACTTATATTGGCGGTTGCAAACTACTTCAAGGCGCCTGTGCTATCACCCACTTGAGCCAGTTACATATCCGCATGGCGAGACATATTACGCGAAATTTTCCGTTTATATTTAGAATTTATATATAAATTGTATGAATAAAATATAACAACAAAATATGAGTGTGCTTTAGACCACACGACTGAAGTAAAACTTCTTTAGCTCCATCTATATGTATGTATATATATATATATATATATATATATATATATATATATATATGTTTATATATGTATATATGTATAATATATACATGTATATACATAAACATATATTAATTTTCTACAAATATTGATATTTATTATCGGTTTTCATTGATAAACGAAATGAAATTATGAAATAATCAAGAAATCACCGTATATCTCCCTCTCAACTTCCGTTCGCCTCACCCGATCACACTTTTCGTTACGCTCTCGTCACGCATTCTCCAGTTTACTCCCCAAGTCAAGCGTGCGTAAAGAAGTTTTACTTCAAAAAAACTTATTTGACTCCTCCAGCCGTTTGGCTACAAATCTCTCCTACAGTTTCCTTAATTTCTCTTCACTTCCCGATATTGAACCACATGTTTACAAAAATTCCAATTTTTTTTGGTTTATCTCCTCTTACTTGAGTCACTTCCAAACACTTACTGCCGTCGGCAGTTTTCCGGATCTGATTCCCCTCCGGTTATTTTTTTAATTTGGCGTGGGTGGCCTGCCATATTGAGGGGGAACCTGCCATGTTCCGGAGTTAATCCGAAACAGGGGCGCTAAAATTTAAATTTTCTTTCTAAATTAAAAAAAAATTACTAAGAAACTTATGCAAAATTAACTTCCTTACTAGCCTTTCGGGATGTAATTCTTTTCTGTTCCAAAATAACGAATATGCGGAATACCAGTTCCGCCACTTAATATTCGATATAATTTTCCATTTTAATTGCAACTTCTTCGCCGCATTATACACTTATGCCAAGATATATATCACCAAACGAGCCACTTGCTATTTTTCGTATAATTCGATATTTTCCTCCGAAATCTTTCATGATTCTTAATTTGTCCATTATTTGATTGAGAAAACCCAAAAGAACTTTTTCTTAGTTCAATTTTCGTCGCTTTTTGTTTATGTATTGTGCCACTTTGAAACTTTTCTACTTTTTTGGGTTTTACAACAAAACCACAAACCGAGATAGTATAGAAAATGAAGCAGGTTAAAAAGGGAGAAATATTGCTTATGGACTGCTGGGAAAAAATGGGTATTGGAAATTTGAAAGGGAAATTTTTCCAAGAAAGGCAAATTAGGAAATATTAACAAAATTTTCTTGATTCGGTATGTGATTTTACTTTCAATACAAAATTTCAATTTCAATTTAACTATTTTTGGACACTCACACGTTGCTTAACTCAAACAGCCACGAAAAAACCGAAACGCCTCAAAATTTACTGCGATTATTGGTCGAGCGATTGCAATTCGACTTCAATTATCCTGCTTTCTGTTTGAATTTTCAAAGATTAAACACAATTTAATGAAGTACTTAGGAAAAAAAAAATGAAAATAATTTCTCACCAGCCAAAAACAGTGGAAGCAGCCATTTTCCTTTCGCATTTTTGCCAACAGTTGCCTTGATTTCATCTCTACGATGACAAACTGACAAGCAGGGGTGTTCACATTCCACAGCCTGCCAGACTAACGTTTGGGTGTGCTCAATCCGCATGTGCCCCCTATCAGTTGATAATGTCAACCAGTACTTGAGCCACAATTTGAGGTAGATGCTCTGGCTAGAACGAGTAGTTTGCCTCGGGAATATCACGTTCGCAATCCAATAATGACAATTGCGGGCGTGATAATCCCGACACAACTCTCGTTCCTGCCGGCTCACATAACAAATCAGGGGAGGGAAGCTGAAAAGGTGAGCAGAATAAGGAAGGGGAATGTGAATTTAATTGGAACAAAATCTTGTTTAACTGAAAGAAAACTATAAGTAACTTCGTTCAAAGCCCAACGTGTGTCGACCCATGCCCTGAGATAGTTTGTCTCATGTCTCACGCTGTGTTTGTACATATATATATATATATATATATATATATATATATATATATATATATATATATATATATATATATATATATATATATATATATATATATATATATATATATATATATATATACATATATGCTAACAAGTCGCACGTTGTGGTTCAGCCATTACCTGTGTCTATTGAACAAAGCCCGATCAGGCGCAAGAAAAGGATAATTATGCTTGATGATATGGTATAACATGTGTGGGAGCCATTCGAGAGTTCCACGAGATCAATATGCGGTGCGCGCTTAGCGTGTGTGAAGACACTGAAGATAATAATTGGATAAGGGGTGTACCTGGCATTCCGGCTATAACTACACCTGTTGACAATTGAATCTACTCCAATTACATACTACCTTGGTCCTACCCATGAAGTTAGCTATGTTCACCCTTCACCTACTTAAACAAATATTTTATTGCCATAATCAAAAATGAAATTTCTCTCAATTCTTAGCTTCAATTATATATGTATACAATAGCACACTTACATAGTATTTATAAACTAAATGTACAAATTGCTCATTTCATTTAAGCATATGTAGTAGTTACTTCATAACATTTGAACGTATACATTGTTGTTCAAAGTGCAGTATAGTTGGTTATGTAGAGTTTTAATTTGCTCATCAGACTCACTCTAGTTGAAGCACTCATATCGATCATATGTATAAATTTTAAAGTGGAATAAATAATTAAGGATTCTAAAGTTGCCTTTGCATTTTGTGCAGTGAAATTAAATGTGCCACTCACTAGAGTCCCTTAATTAAAAAAAGGAACATTTACTCGATTTGGAGTTAGAGAAAATAACTGTGAGATCACGTGCGGAAATCACATGGAAATTTAGCTTACAGTCCATCCTTGCTCATCCGGAACATTCTGGTCCTTCGAGCCGGATATAAGGAATAAAGGGATAAAATTGACTCATCATCATTTAAAGAAAATCAGGATTCAGGATAAGTACAAATTTGAATATACTCGTATACGAAACGATAAATTAACCGCTACCTAACATGGTGTGAAATTCATTTTACCGAATTCCCATTAATAAATAGTGAACTTTAATAAACTAGTTGTGGGTAAATCTAAAACAATTAAACTCGTGCTAGAATTTGGTGAATATTTGGAAATTTTACATCATCACAACGTGCAGTGATAATTCAAAGGGCAATAAACGGCTAGCGGCATCCATTTGTTAGAGAACAATCATTTTCTGAGAGAAACGTTTTGAGCATCATTACAAAATCAGGAACTCGAAACAAGTACAAATTAGCAAAATTAGAAACGATAATATGGTGTCACCGGTACTTAACATGGTGCGAAATTCAGTTTCTCTGAATTCTTATTAATAAACAGTGAATTTTGATCAAATAATTTGCGTATAAGTCCAAAACAATAAAACAATTAATTTGTGCTCGAACTTGGTAAATATTTTGAAATTTTTTGTTATCGTCACAACGTGCAGTGATATTATTCAAATCAATAAACGGCTAGCGGTATCCATTTGTTAGAGGTCAATTTTATTTAAAACGGTCTGAGTAGCATTGCAAAGTTAACCAACTTGGTAGATAATAATTGTTAACACACACTTGGAAACCGACTAGGAAATAAATGAATTCTATATATAACAAATACACATATTGGATAATTTGACATTTCATTACTTTGAGCACAATGGAAAAATTGCAAGAACAAGTGAGTCGGTAAAGTTCTTTAGGTTACGGTGATTTCGAAGTGGGATTTGCCAAATTGGTTTGTAGATAGGTAACAAGTGGATATGTTTTATTAATACAATTAAAACAATTTTTATATTGAACTTTGATATACCATTGTTAACAAAAAAAAACTTTTGGACATTATTATTAATAAAGAAAACATATTTTGAGAGCCGAAGAATGTGCTTTACCTTTGGATATTGTATCAAGGTTATAATTTAATTGAAATAGGTGATGAACTATCAGCAAATATACTCGAATTTACTCAAAACATTGTCAAGGAACTAACGTGGTATGAAATACAATTTCTTTAGAAATATTCGCGATTTCGATGAATGTGTGAGATAGACTTTACATTAAATAAATAAATATTGCAGAACTTGAACTGGTTTGCGCATTTGATTTAGAATTGGATAATTCTTTTTTTGTTGGGTAGAGTATGTTCCGTGGTTGATACCAGGTGAAAATTTTTTTGGGGGAATGGGGGTGGGGGTGGGGGTGGAAACTAACTTTGTAATGCGTGGTCCGATTTCGATGGTTCTTTTTCTGTTGTGTAGAGTATGATCCCCCATTGCTAATAGGAAAATAATTTGGTCATAGGGTGAAAGGTGTGGGTGGGGGGAGGGGTAGTCTAACTTCGTAACGCGTGGACCGATTTGGATAATTCTTTTTCTATTGGGTAGAATATGATCCTTGGTTGATACTTCAAGAAAACAAATGTTGCTGGGGTGGGGGTGGGAGAAAAGGGGTGGAACCTAACTTTGTAACGCGTGGATCGATTTGGATGCTTCTTTTGCTGTTGTATAGAGTGTGATCCCCCATTGCTAATAGGAGAATAATTTGGTCCTGTAGTGGTGGTGGCGGAGGGGGAGGAGTAGTAACTTCGTAACGCGTGAACCCAACCATAATTAAAAACCACCCAACCATAATTAAAAATAATACATAATACTACCTGAACGTTTCAGCTCACGGGATCATAAGAAATGACAATTAAATATTTTTGTTGTAGTTGTTTGGTTTGTTTGATTTGCACCGACTTCAAAATGTCGTAATAGATATAAAATTAAAAATTAATTTATGCTTTTCAGCGCTTTTTGTGAAGTCGGTTCAACTTTTTTTTTAAAAACTATTTTATGTGACATTGAGGTTGAATTGCTTCAGTTTGACGGTCAAAATTCAGAAATGGATGAGTATGAGGAAAAGTACCTTTCAGCAAAGGCAATACTCATTCAAGCTTATAACGCTTCAACAACGGAAAGGGGAGAGGTGAGGGATCTGAATGCATCAATGTCGAGATTCATTCAACAACAGCAATCATTTTTTGAGGGACTTGATAGAAGCAATGAAGCATCAACAAACACACGATTACCTCGTCTAAATATTCCCTATTTTTCTGGGGAATACAAAGAGTGGCCTTCTTTCCAGGACCTGTTTGAAGCATCAGTGCATAGAAACAATTCCATTTCTGCAAGTCAAAAATTTCAGTATTTAAAGGGTTTGTTACGAGGCAATGCAGCTAGTCTCATTCGTTATTGGACTATTAGTGGTTCTAATTATGAGGAAGCATGGCAAAAGCTCACGGAAAGATTTGACAAAAAATCACATATTGTTACCTCATTAATCAAAACTTTCATAGAACAGCCGCAAATTCACCAAATCACATTAAAGGGACTAAGAAATATGTGCGACTTGGGTGATGAAGTTATAAGGGGCCTCAAATCGCTTGGCACAAATGCGGAAGCCAGAGATCCGTGGCTTATTTATATCGGCCTTACTAAAATAGATACAGATACCCGTGAACTATGGTCAAAGGAAATTGCTGGAAAGGACTTCCCAACATTTTCAGAATTTTTCACCTTTTTGAGCAAACGGTGTGATGCCCTCGAGACGTGTGGAGCTATTGCTAAAAAGTGTCATCACCCATAAAGTCATTACATTTAGAGTCAATAGTTGACACAAAGATACGTCCAAGATGCTCTGCAGATCATTTACTTTTTCAGTGTCAACAATTCAAAGCAGAACCACCGGATGTACGACGATCGTTTGTAATTTCACATTCTCTTTGTTTTAAATGTTTGGGACAGAAGCATTCAGTCAGAACATGTCGTTCAAAGATTCGATGTAATTCCTGTAAGGGAAGTCATCACCCACTTTTGCATACTTCTTCATCATCAAAGGCAAGATGGAGTATATCTCAGGTTCTTGCTAAGTCAACACTAACAAAACAAGCTAACTTCCATCAACCTCACCAAGCTGATGCCATAATTACTTCAAAGGAAGCTTCAACTAATTGCACTCAAGTTTATTCTACAATCAACCAGGAAGAAGGGAATACCTCTATATTAGCTCTCGACAGACCTACAGCAATTGCTTCTCTTAATACATGTCTTTCAAATTCTGAGTTAAATCCAAGCAACACTAATTCAATGCCTCATAAGGGCGCTCTTTTACTAACAGCAATCGCCAACGTACTAGATAATCATGGGCACCTGCAACCATGTAGGATACTTTTAGACTCAGGATCACAAGTCTTACTAGTTTCTGAGTCTTGCGTTCAAGGTCTAGCTTTAAAAAGACATAATGCGCGATTACTCATCAATGGGCTATCTTCATCACAGGCTGGAGTAACTCAAGGAAAGGTACAGTTAAAGATATCTTCACGTTGGAATAAGCATAATGAAGTAGAAGTCATCGCCTACATAATGAACAAATTAACTTCGCTAATACCGTCAGAAAGGACTAAGATGTCGCCCGGAAACTGGTTCAAAAACCTGAAATTAGCTGACCCCCAATTTAATAACCCATCAGCAATAGACATAATTCTCGGATCTGACTACTTCTTTGACACATTACTACCTGGTCAAGAACGCGATAAAACCGGAGGTATAGTTGCTCAAGAAACTATCTTTGGATGGGTGCTATCTGGTAGCTTATTTGCAGCACCATCATTGATCATGAACTGCCATACAAAAGTTGCTGTTGAGCTAGATAAGTCCTTGACACGTTTCTGGGAAATAGAGGAGCTCTCAACAGTTTACAAGGGTCTGCCAGCTGAGGAAATCCAGTGTGAAACAAAATTCAATGACAGCTATTATCGGGATGAATCAGGAAGATATGTTGTTTCTCTTCCATTTAAGGAAGACGTGCCTTCACTCGGCGATTCCAAGCGAAATGCATTATCGAGGCTGTACAATATGGAACGTCGGTTTGAAAAGGATTCTATTTTAAAGGAGCAGTATATTAAATTCATGCGCGAATATGAACAGCTGGGACATATGGAGCCAATCTCAGAAAATCAAGTTAAAATAGATCCAGAAGGTTGCGTTTACCTGCCACATCATGCGGTATTCAAAAATGCGGCAACACCAATGATTCGAGTAGTTTTCGAAGGGTCCTGTTAATCAGATTCTAATATCTCCCTCAACGAAAAATTAATGGTTGGACCTAGCATCCAGCGTGACCTAGTCTCTATATTGTTAAATTTTCGGAAGCACACAATTGGATTTTCAGCCGATATAGAAAAAATTTACCGGCAAGTGTTAGTAAGACCAGAAGATAGAAATTTTCAGCGGATCATGTGGAGAGAAAATTGTTCGAGCCCTGTAAAGCACTATAGACTTAACACTGTTACTTATGGAACTGCTTCTGGCCCTTTTCTGGCCACCAGAACTTTAAAGCAAATTAGTCAAAGCAATAAAGCGAAATATCCTGAAGCATCATCAATCATCGCAGAGGATTTTTACGTTGATGATCTGCTGAGTGGAGCTAATTCCGTAAATAAAGCACTGAAACTAAAGAATGAAATCACGGATTTGTTACGACAGAGCGGATTCAATCTTACAAAATGGAGATCCAATTTACCAATGCTTGAAGACAAAGGGCACCATGCCTCAGAAAACGTGAGTCCTGTGCAAAAAAATGACGACACTGGCATAGCTAAAGTCTTAGGAGTACAGTGGGATCCGCATCGGGATGTATTTCTCTTTCAACTAATAGACTCAAATAGCGGCTGGTGTTCAAAGAGAACAATCCTCAGTGAGTCGTCAAGAATATTTGATCCCTTGGGGTGGTTATCACCAATAATTGTGTCAATAAAGATTCTGTATCAAGAATTGTGGCTCACCAAGCTTGATTGGGATGATCCCTTGCCTCAAAATATAGCCGAGTTGTGGCAAACTTTCAAAAACGAGCTACAAGAAGTTAGTGATATTACATTGTCTTTTTCAGACGCAAAACTCTACGCTTGGACCGATTCTACGATCGTTTTGGCATGGCTGGCTGATTTTCCTCGGCGCTGGAAAACATTTGTAGCCAATAGAACCACGGAGATTTTAGAACCAGTTCCAAACACAAATTGGAGACACATACCCTCAGCTGACAATCTAGCCGACATTGCCTCACGAGGAGTCATGCCTAAGCAACTCAAAAACTTAGACTTATGGTGGATGGGCCCAAACTGGCTATCCAAGATACCTGATAACTGGCCATCTCGAACTTTCAAGGCAGCTTCTTCAGATATTCAAAGAGAGGAGAGGAAACAACCTGCTATGTCACTTTTCCAGGAAGTAAAAAATGCGGATTTTGATCTGATATTCACCAAGTTTTCAACCTTCTCCAAGCTTATTCGAATCCTTGCCTATTGTTGTCGTTTCATACGAAACTGCAATCCACCCAAGAATTCACAAGAGATCAACCCACGTTCACAAAGCGAATTGCCTGCAATTAACCCCCTCTCTTCCAAGGAAATACTGTACGCTACATCAATCTGCCTTAGAAATGTTCAAAAAATCACCTTTCACAAAGAGATAACCGAATTGAATCAGAAAGGTTTAGTTAATTCACGTAGCATTCTGGCTAATTTAAATCCATTTCTACATGAGACTGACACACTACGAGTGGGTGGCCGCATTCAGAATTCTAGTTATACCTACAGTGCGAAGAACCCGATCATTTTGCCAAAAAAATCACCATGTTAGCGTTTTAATAGTTCGTGAGATGCATCGTATACATCTGCACCCCGGACCTACACTTTTAATGGGCATCATTCGACAGAAGTACTGGATAATTGGGCATCGTAGCATTGCAAATAAGGTCTGTCGTGACTGCGTAACATGTTTTCGGCAACGAGCGGTCAAAACAACGCAATTAATGGGAAATTTACCAGCTGCAAGAATAACTGCCAGTCGTCCGTTTTCCACATTAGGAGTAGACTATGCAGGACCAATAATGCTCACCTATCGTACAGGCCGAGGTATAAGAGCAGTTAAGGGCTATATATCATTATTTATCTGCTTTTCGACTAAGGAACTGGTTAGTAGTCTCAGCGCGCAGGCGTTCTTAGCTGCGCTTAGAAGATTCGTGTCTCGACGGGTATTCCGTCTCAAATATTCTGTGATAATGGCACTAACTTTATTGGTGCAAGAAGAAATCTAAAGGAAATGCACGATCATGCTATTGCTATGACTAATAATCCTATTGTTTCTCATTTCCTTTCTCAGAATCAAATCACGTACAATTTCATTCCTCCTGGAAGTCCTCACTTTGGCGGTCTTTGGGAATCTGACCGAACTGGTCAGTTAAATGGCATCTCCGCAGAGTCAATGGAGACACCATCTTGTACCTTGAAGAAATGTTAACTTTGCTGACTCAGATAGAGGCTATCTTAAATTCCCGTCCATATGTTGCTCTCTCTTCTGATCCAAATGACCTAGAAGCACTCACTCCAGGTCATTTCTTAATAGGCCAACCACTTACTACATTACCAGAAGTCACCATAGAAGATCACAATTTGTCACGAGTCGGTAGATGGGCACATATCCAAGGAATGATGCAAGGGTTTTGGAGAAAATGGAGGTGTGAGTACATAACTTCACTACAAGGACGTCCAAAATGGAGACAAACAGAAGACAATATAAAGGTTGGGGATCTGGTCCTTATTACAGAGGATAACCTTCCTCCATCAAAGTGGCTGTTAGGCAGAATCTTGGCGTGTTATCCAGGCTCTGATAACTTGGTACGAATCATCTCAGTTCGAACACATCGAGGAGTATTTGAAAGAGGCATAAACAAGATTGCAAAACTACCAGTGGATTGAGAAGCCGCGCTTATCAACGGGGGGAGGATGTTCACCCTTCACCTACTTAAACAAATATTTTATTGCCATAATCAAAAATGAAATTTCTCTCAATTCTTAGCTTCAATTATATATGTATACAATAGCACACTTACATAGTATTTATAAACTAAATGTACAAATTGCTCATTTCATTTAAGCATATGTAGTAGTTACTTCATAACATTCGAAAGTATACATTGTTGTTCAAAGTGTAGTATAGTTGGTTACGTAGAGTTTTAATTTGCTCATCAGACTCACTCTAGTTGAAGCACTCATATCGATCATATGTATAAATTTTAAAGTGGAATAAATAATTAAGGATTCTAAAGTTGCCTTTGCATTTTGTGCAGTGAAATTAAATGTGCCACTCACTAGAGTCCCTTAATTAAAAAAAGGAACATTTACTCGATTTGGAGTTAGAGAAAATAACTGTGAGATCACGGGCGGAAATCACATGGAAATTTAGCTTACAGTCCATCCTTGCTCATCCGGAACAAGCTACATCTATAATTTAGCTAAGTTACACTATACCTATTCCTTTACTTAAGTAATTGTCTCAAGATAAATTAGTTAATAGGTGTTTAACTATGTGATCGACACCCTATCTTATTAGATACCTTATAGAATATACTGTAGGCTAATAAACTAATATAATTTAAATGAGAAAGGCTTAACCAAGTTAATTGGTTATTTCCGGTCGCTGTGATTGATGATGTTTAACGGTTACACTTTTGCTCCCAATCTTTTTTGAGGGGGGGGGGGGCGCTCGTTTAATCCTCCTGCCTTAGCTCATGTTAAGTTCTATGGGTCCATAGTGGTTACTCTCTGTCTGCCAACGCTTTACGGTATCTCTCTTCGTCAGTGTAATTTCCCTTCCACTACTGCGTATAACTTTCTCTTCCGAATCAGATTCTATTTAATTCTCAGCATAACGTAACATAATATCTGTCAGCTGATCTAAATCTGTTTCTTGGTACGTAGAATAATTACGGGAATTGGCATTTCCTATTGGATGTCATGTCTAAAGTTTTTGTGATGGATTATCATCGATGTTATATTATGTACTGTAATCCGTTGATAACTCAGTTCGGTCAACGTCAAAACCATGTACCACAGCGAAATTTGATTCTTGAATCGGATACATTGATAATTGTCTTTATCTCGTCTCCATTCGTTTGAACTGGACGATTCGTTTGAAGCTTTTCGTAACTGGAGTCTGATTTAGCTGCGACTACTGAATCACGACTTCTGCTTATGGTAGTATTCATTTGTTTGATTTTGTTTAGTGACTTTTGGCAGCTTTTGCCAAAGCACGTTGCATGTCAGTGTTCTTCGTCGAACTTTTTTCATTTAAAGTGTAATCATTGCTCTCTTTTGGCTGGACTGTAATTCTCAGAGTGCATTGTTGGAATTAAGAGAGAGTTACATCCCGACCGTCGTAATGTAGTACATGTCTTGACATTCTAACCGACTCATGAGAAGCAAGCGTTGACAGGAGAAACCAACCACGTCTCCACCGTTTGAGGAAAAATCCAACATAATTCCATATCTCCTAAGAACTTTTCGGCAGGTCTCGGGTGCGAACGCTCGAGTCGTGGAAAAAAAACAAAGGGAATTGCAAATTTTTTTTTTTTCAAAACGTTAAAAATATTTTTTTTTTCAAAACGTTATAAAAGGATGAGGATTAGCAATTAGAGAAATTATAATGAAATTCATAGCAAAAACAAAAATAATAAAATATAAGAAAAGTAAAACTTAAGGAAATAATAATAGTAGATAAATTATAACAAGGGAGTGCATAACAAAAAACACTTGTATAAAATTGTTTCACAATTTTTATTTTTTAATCAAGTTAATACATATGTTAACCCGACGTGTTTCGCCTTCTTAGGGCATTATCAAGGGGACTACTGAAAATTATCAACAAAAAAGAGATCTTGCTTAAGCAACGGACTAATATTAGTAAAATCTCTCTGATCATTTACAAATACACTACCATCAGCCAAAGCTTTTCTAATTTCGAATACTTCAAATCTATCCATCACGTAACCTTCTCGTAAATCATGGAGTAAGCTAATATTATTGATATTAGAGGAGTGACCTTCAGAGACCAGACACTCCCTTCACATATGGAACCTTTCTCCATTGTACGCTTGGATCCTTGTCTGCTTTGGAAAGATAGAGCACGAAATGGACTTGCGATTCTTCTCATACATTAGTTTGTAAATAGTTTTCTTTTTATAACCATTATTTTGTGCTATATTAATAATTGTCCGCAGTTCTGTCTGAAAACAAACGCGGCTCAGTGGTATTTCCAGTAGCCTATTTAACATACTGTAGAAAGCAGCCATCTTAGTGGTCCAAGGATGATTAGAATTAAATTAAGGAGAAATTTAAAGTGCAACATTTCATCCAAATCTTGCAAAAAAGCTTTAATGGAATAAAAAAGCTTTGATGGATAGATTTGAAGTATTCGAAATTAAAAAAGCTTTGGCTGATGGTAGTGTATTAGTAAATGATCAGAGAGGTTTTACAGATATTAGTCACCGCCCGGTAAACCTCCTGCCCAACTTTGAAGTCCACCAGCTTGGATCGTAAATTGTAGCTTTTTTCCCCTTTTTCGAATGCTCTCACGAAGTTGGTCTGTACTTTCGCGCGAATTAGTTTCACCTGATCTGATGCGTCTACACTTATAGGTTCGCTGACTCCTTGTAGTTGTCGTACTAGTGCGTAGGTTAAACCATGCTCAACCATTTGTTGACCAAACAGGACTTTATACGGCGAGAAGTCGATAGCTTGGTGGACGGAACTTCGTAACGAGCTGGCAATACTGCTCAGGTTCTCATCCCACCTGTCGTGTTCGTTTCGCACATAAGCTCGTATGCCAGCTAGCACCGATCGATTGACGCGTTCAGACACATTCGCCAGAGGTGAATATACAGCAGTACGCGTATGTTGGACTCCGTACTTTTCTAACAATTTTCCGAATTGAAGAGAGCCGAATTGGGGCCCGTTATCTGTCACGATTGTCTCAGGGACGCCGAACTTGTGAAAGATCTCTTCTTCCACAAAGTCAGAGATCAAGGAAGTGATCGCTTTTCGCAGGGGTCGCAGTAATGTATACATTGACAAATGATCCAACGCTATTAATATGCAAACGTGTCCACGTTTAGTTCAAGGATACGGGCCTAGAAGGTCGAGGTAGACTCTTTGCCATGGACGTTCAGTTTGTGCCAGTTTACGCATCGGACGTCGTAGAACTGAATTTGGAGCCTTCGTTTCCTTACACGAATCACAAGAAAGCACATATGCTCTTACATCAACGGTCATTTGCGGCCAGTAGAGATGTCGTCGAATTCGCTCTAAGGTTTTTCCAATGCCACCGTGTGAAGCCAATAGCGGATCATGCGCGCGTGCAATAAGGTCGTTCACCAGTCACCGTGGAATCAAAAGCTTCCTGGCGTCTTCCTCCTGAACCGGATCACCAGTTTGATCTTGGGTGCGGATATAGACATAGCAGTCGCGCAAAATCAAGTCCGGTAGGCGGGTTCCATTTTTCTCGGTTCGCTCTCTCAGCTCATTTAATTCGCTGGAGGCGAAGTGCGGCGAATTGAGATCCACCGCCGAACCAGGCTCTTCCACAGCTCCTAGAGAGTCACAGTGTACACGCGTTAAGGCGTCTGGAACTACGTTAAGGCTTCCCATGCGGCGTTTGATGGTGAAATCAAAGCCTTGAAGCTTTAGGCTCCACCTGGCAAGACGTCCAGAGAGGTCTTTCTGAGGCATCAGCCATTGCAAGCTCGCATGATCCGTCACTACCTTAAAGGGCATAAGTTCGATGTACGGCCGGAATTTTTGAAAACTGATGATGGCCGTCAAGCACTCTAACTCAGTAACGGTGTAATTTCTCTTGGCGGAATTCAATTTTTGAGATACGTAAGCAATAGGTCTTTCCTGTCCGTCGTTATCAAGCTGCAACAAAACTCCTCCCACACCCTGACTGCTCGCGTCACACTGGATGACTTAGGGTCTGGAGAAGTCGGGGCTTACCAACCGAGGCGATGATGTAAGTTGTTTTTTCAGGTGTTCCAATTCTACTTGCGCCTCGTCTGTCCACATAAACTTGTCGGTCTTTTTCAAAATGTCGGTAATCGGTGCTGATAAATCCGCATAATTTGGCACAAACTTCCTATACCAGCCGGCCATACCTAGGTTAGGTTAGGTTCGTGCGGCTGCCTTAAAGGGCACACTTAGACCTCAAAAGGCCATTGTGATGCCAATCAAGAATTCCCTACAGCTCATCATTGGAACCACCCGGAGCTGTCAATGAAGCGCGAAAGATCTGCAACGTTAATCGCCGCCAGATCGCAGAGACTATCAAAGAAATAGTTACCCAAGAAGGACTTTCGCCTGCGTGCCAGTGCAGGGCACCGGCAGAGGTAGTGGAAAATGGTTTCCTCCTCTTCCTCGTCCATGCAGCTTCTGCAGAAGTCGTTTGAGAAGATACCCAGTCTCTTCGCGTGGAAGCCAATAGGGCAATGGCCTGTGATTACCCCAGTAGCTATTCTAAGGTCAGATCTGCCCCTCGAAAGCAGACACTTGGAGCGCTTAAGATTCAGTTTAGGCCAGATCTGTCTGGACGTATGGCACGTAGTGCCGTTTGATCATCCGTGATTCGCTAAGTTAATTTCCCTCGTGCTGAGCAACATCTTACAGGTTGCCAGGGGCCTACCAAGAATAGTCCTTTCCGGTTGGATCTCCAGGGTGGTACCACGTCTCAAGCTCATCAGCCACGCAGTTTCCTGGAATATCCCTGTGCCCCGGGACCCAGCACAGGTGAATTTGATACCATTCAGCCAGCTCATTTAAGTGTGAGTGACAGCTATTAATGGCCCTAGATGTCGATAGGACAGAATCAAGAGATGGCAAAGCAGCCTAGCTATCTGTAAGGATGCAGATGTCCTTTGCAGCTTCGTTCCCCCTCAACCAATTCAAAGCTTCCTTAATAGCCATGATCTCCGCCTGAAACACACTACAGTGCCTCTGTGAAAACACCAACAACCCCCCACTCCCTACCCTACCCTGTAGTATAGAGCCATCTGTATAAATGTGAATGGATTCCCCACAGGGATTGGTGTCCCCATCACAGTCAAGCCTGGTTGGAATGGTCTACAAGAAACGCTTGACAAAGGAGTAGCGAGGAGTGGTGAAGTCAAGATGCCCCACTTGGAGCGAATAGGAGTCCAGAATTGTGGAGTGCCCAACTCTAGTATTGGACCACTGAGATGTGGCTGTAAGTCTAAAGGCAGCATAAGCCGCCATCTGTTTACCCATCAGATCTAATGGAAGTAAGTGGAGAAGTATCTCCAGAGCATCAGTAGGAGTGGTCCGTAGCGCTCCGGTGATACAGATGCAGGCCGATCTCTGCACCTTCCTCAAAGCGTTGAGGTAAGTGGCCTTGTCCAGTGCTGGCCACCAGACAACCACGCCAAACAACAGGATTGGCCTAATGACTGCAACATAGAGCCAGTTAGTCAACTTGGGTTGAAACCCCCATTTCCCACCGATGGCCCATTTACAGGAGTATAAAGCTACCCTCTCCTGAATATTAGGCTTCCAGCTGAGCTTTCTATCCAGGATGATACCCAAATATTTAGCTTCCTCGGTAAAGTCTAGGCGGGTGCCACTCAAATACAGTGGGTCAACGGGAGGAATTTTATATTTCCTAGTAAAGATGATGGCCATGCCTTAAAAACGACGTGCCTGTCGTACAGTTTTTGGTGCTGGGTAATTTACTATTGCTGCAACTTTCTCGGGGTCCGTTCTAATCCTGTCATTGTCAATTATATATCCCAAGTAACGTGTTCTTTTCAGGCAGAACTTACTCTTTTCGATGTTTATGGAAAGTCCCGCTGTTATGTACCTAAAAACGATCATGATGGCACCTAAAATAAAATATTATAATTCATTCAAATTGAATATCATTATTGAAATTCAATTCGCGACAAACAAATCGCTTAAGTTAAGTTACCGCGCATTCCTTTTCCAGGAAATTTGTAGCGCATTGGTAACTTAAAAATGCTAATTATGCATTTAAACAGATATGGTACCGAACGAAATTAAATTCGTTCCCAGATAAAGGTGCCTATCTCAGCGATTTCTTAACATACATCGTATCTTTCTCAGGCATTCACGAGTAAGATACAAAAAAAAAAGCTCTGGGAGCTTTCTTCATGTATGTCGTTTCGATCGCGATCTCACGCTACATCGTTTTCGGCCTGTAAAAGAAGGACCGAAGAATAAACGAAAGGAAAAGCTTAAAGCTTTCTTTTTTTATAGATACGGTTGATCAAAAGAATTAACCGGGGATTCTGTTTAAAAATTTCAGGGCGGATGTTCGTGGTTGAAGAAAAATAAGAGAGTCGAGTTTGAAACACGCAGGGGCTCAGACACCAATTAATTAGGGGTCGGTTTTTTATATCGACAGTGAGCGGTCGGTCGTATCAGAAAGTGTTAAAGTTTAAGATTGTGAAAGTACACGCCAATAATCAAGTATCCACTAAATGCTATTAGATAATAAATCTCAGAAAGTGTTAAAGTTTAAGGTTCTGAAAGTACACGCCAATAATCAAGTACCCACTAAATGTTATTAAATAATAAAACTTAGAAAGTGTAAAAGTTTAAGGTTGTTGAGGAATAGTAGTTAGTGTTCAAGACTTAACCCTGGGTTGGGGGATCTCTGGGAATCTGCCTTGGCTTGATAACATTGACACAACAAGGAACTTCGTATACACAAACGTAACCAAAATTTGGCGCAACCGATAGGATAGAGGAAGCGTGTTTTATATAAACGTAATAGCTTTAAAAACCTCTACCTACGTCGAACAAAAGGGGTACCTATAAGCACTCCCGGGTAGCCAATAGCCCCCAACGCTTCCACAAAGTGCAAGCCAGCACCACCGATGGAACTGTGTGGGCTTCGTCCCAGCCCGAAGAAGACGACAACAAGTAACGTCATCAATCAACACATCACGAGTAGCAGGTTGGAAAAGGGAATCGCTGAAGTAGGCACAAGCCCCCCTTTCCCCAACACAACTATAGTACTGCTAACAAGGGAACGGTAAGCAGGCCAAAAGCCCCCCTTGCAACGCCGAATAGCGTAAGTGGAGGTATATGTCCAAGGATACCCACTCTACTCCCGCTCACTCACCAACTGAGGAGACGACAGAGGACCTTCTCATAACTTCCCTGGATCTGGAGAGCACGGAAGAACCCTCGGGCTCCGATAAGCCACAAGCAAGACCACGCCAGGGTTCCCAGTCATCAATATTCACCGACCAAACACAGGTCAGTGAACACCAGATCACCCCAGCACAACCAGGACCAAGTGCAGAAGGACTCACTCTCAGAAGCGGAACATTCATCCAAAGACCAAGTCAAACACAAGTAAGCACAAAAAATAATTTTAAGAATTTGTACGAGTTCGCGCGAAAATTCGAACGCCTAGCGCCTCTCTATTCTAACCTTCTCGAAAACCGGACTACAAAGTCCAGCGAGGAAATATTAAAAGATCTAGAGCGTTTTCAAAAGAAAGCAGCACTTTTTCAAGCCAAGCTAGACGGATTCTCGCGCGTACTCCTTCCTGAGGACAATACAGAAAACGAATTAGTAAGCCAAAACGAGGAACACCTCAGACAATCAGACTCCCCGCGAGAAATCAACCTAAAACAAGGTCTAAATCGATTTCTCGCACAATACTCGCCCGTCACCGACTCGAATCAGAACTCCACTATGGCGACCGATTATGATTGTCAAATTACTTGGCAAATGGTGCGCAGGTGAGCCAGACCGGCATCTCGGTTCAGAATTGCAAACATTCCTGGGTTGTTGCCGCCAGGCCAAACAGTGTCTCTCCGAAGGGAAGCAAGACGCTTTCCTCAAGATCCTCCCCACAAGACTCCGTGGAGGAGCATACCAACTGTTGGCCTCAGATGTACCGACAGCATTTCAAGAAGTCGAAGCCAGCTTGAACACGGCTTACCTTCCCAGATAAACTTACCAGGAACTGGTAAATAGGCTCATAACGGCTCATCAAAACGCCTACGAAACGCTCACCGCCTTCACCGCTAGAGTGAAACAGTTGCTGGTTCTCTGTAAAGAGGCTGTACAAACCAAATACGGACCTGCGGCCACCCCGGCTGTTACAATGCAGCTGGAGGACTTCGCGAGAAACGCAATCCGCATTGGGGTTATAAATCCGCACCTCTGCCAATATCTCCTCACCGTTACATACGGCATGCTAGAGGAGCTGTCACATAAAACACTCAACATAGAGAAACTACAGCTAGGCGCCCAGTTCACGCAAACCACAACAACCCAAGGCTTTCCTGCCCCGTTTGTTGCAGAACAAGGCACAACTACCCCGGTGGCTATGGACCCATTTACCAGAATACGGGCATTCCATAGAACTCCATATATACCTGCTCGAAACTTTCCACAGCAAACGTTTTACAGACCACCGCCACCACAAAATTTCCGCAGACCGACTCCGCCATATACGACTCCACCTCAACGCTCGTCTCCCCCACGAATCGACTTCTGATATGGTGACCGCCGCCAGAACCTCGACCAGATAAGGTCAAACATCACATGTAATTTTTGCCAGCGAAGAGGTCACACTTACGCCGACTGTATGAAGCGAAAAAACACACCCTTCTGCTCTAACTGGAAGATATATGGGCATTGTTAAGAAATCTAAGTACAGAGAATTTTATTTCTTTAAACTTTGTTTATACCTCCATGCAAGATAAATTCATTTCTTAGTGCACAGTAAGCACTTATCTAATTTCATTTAAAAGCAAACCTCAAATTCTTAGTACTCAGTAATGATTTCTTTTAATTTCAATCTACAAATTCTTCTCACGCTAAGCAAGGCATCTCATATCAGTCAGACGAAATGTGATGCCCTGCCGTAAACAAAAATATGCACGTCAGTTTAACTCTTGTAATGAGTATCTTGCATGGATTGGTTTTTTTGCTCCATTCATTGTATTTAGCGTAAGTAGTCTTATCGTTTAATTGTAAGAATTGTATAAATAATTACGGCACAATAAAGAAATGTCTCTTTTATATTCAGACGGTCGAACAGTGTGTTTTAATTCGCGAAGTGATTTGTTCTTAAAAAGAATCAAGGATTTCTGTTGTGCTTAATTGTTAGTCGTGCTAACACTAGTTCAGGGTATTTAGGTGTTGCACCTATAATACTATACATCAGGAGTAAAGGTGATACACCTTGACTCAGAATTTACAGCGAAGAAGCAAAGGAGCTACTTCGCTATACACGCTGTTGTGATTAATTGTTGGTCGTGCTAATACTAGTTCAGGGTACGTAGGTGTTGCACCTATAGTACAACACATCAGGAGTAAAGGTGATACACCTTGACACAAAGGTTACAGCGAAGAAGCAAAGGAGCTACTTCGCTATACAAAAATACATTGGTGACCCCGACGTGATATCTTCGCAAGAATCACGTTAATAAATAGATTGGATCCACTTAGTTGTCAACAAAGGCATTTGAATTATGGAAAATCTTCTAGATTCCCAGGCATCACTTGGGGAGCAAATTCAAACCAATTACCGCAACTTTAAGAAGGATCCATACAGTCGAAAGAGTACAAGACAGTACTTCACAATACGGTTGGAATCGCTCGAGGCATTATGGGCAGAATTTCAGGCTAACCACCAGCAATTACTTAACCTACAATCCCGTCAGGAAGATAACGAATACTTCATCAGGGACTATAATGCTACGATTAAGCAGATATATATCCAATATAAGGAACGTTTAGTTCAAGGGTTAGCAGCAATCGATGCAGCAAGCATCCAACTCCCAACTACCAAGCCAATTGCACCTCAGGCGTCAACCAGCGAAAATGCAAGCGTCACTGGTCCAAGGGATGAGCCAAATGCGCAAAGGAGGTTTTCACCCCCAACGGAAGATAATGATGATAGTCCCCCACAAAAGAAGCTAACATTCAAGGTGCGTTTTCAACTACCACCAATTCATGACAATTCTGAACTAGGCCAACAAGAAGAAGTAATTCGAAGGGTGCGTAGACAGCATCGCGCCATGGCAACACTCACCCGAATATTACAGGAAGACGCAAATAAGGGTGATGAAGTTCATTCACGAGTCTACTACGAGTTGAAGATCTAAGCAATCAATAAGACCTTCGATACCATATCAGAGATCGATCATCAGATCTGGGAAGAGACCATGGAAGCACCCCTCGATTACACAAGACAACTATACGACAGTTCACATGATTGGGTTCAGGAAACTCTTTTGCATCTGCATGAAAAACTGGAAACCAGAGGTGCTCCACCACCAAACAGACAGCAGGTACAATCACAGTTACAGCTGCCTCGAGTTACTCTACCTGTTTTCGACGATGACTATACTAAGTGGATACAATTCCACGATCTCTTCGAGCAAGTGATACATTCAAGAGAAATCAGTAATACGGAAAAAATGTTTTATCTCACCAGCAATCTCAGTGGTGAAGCAAGTGCGTTGATAAAGCATCTGCCAATATCAGATGCTAATTATACTACCGCTTGGGACGCCTTGAACAAGCGGTACAATAACCAAAGATTGTTATGCACGTCGTTATTCAACAAGTTGTGGAATCAGCCATCTACACAATGTCAGTCAGCAGCCTCGATCAAACATCTCCATGATGTAACTCACGAAACCATCCCTGCTCTAGAAAACATAAAGATCTCCACCACAAACTGGGATCCCATGTTAGTGCACTTGATCATCAAGAAACTTGACAAGACGACACACACGTTGTTCGAGGATTCATTAGACTCACCAAGAGCTCTCCCCACTGTTAAGGAATTATTGGGCTTCTTAGAGAAAAGGTTCCAGACACTAGAATCTCTTGGTAGCGAAGGCCACATAGCTGGAAGAGAACACGGAGCCAACAAGAAATTTCAAGGAAATTCACGGTCCTCTCTAATAGCCGCAACCAAAACGATGCCATGTATAGTATGCAAGACTAAGTTTCATCCGCTGTATACTTGTCCAGTGTTTTTAGCCCAGTCTCCATCGACTCGCCGCAATACACTCAGGCACCACAAATTGTGTTTTAACTGCTTGAAGAGCGGGCATCCAGTAGCAGAGTGCAAGCTTAGGAGTTGCACCAAATGTTCGGAAAAGCACAACTCATTAATACATACAGATTCCGTTTTGAAATCACAGCCTATGCACAAGGCGGCAACTCAAGGACAATCGGTAGCAACGTCACAGCTAACCATAAACAGCGATGGCACAGTTCAGAATTCAACGGTATTGACTACTCAAGGTACAGCAATACGGCGAAATTACGTAATGCTAAGCACGGTAGCAGTTGAGGTGAGCAATGGTAAAGGAGAACGGTTACATTGCCGAGCCATCCTGGATTCAGGGTAACAGCTGAACTTCATCACTGCAGAGCTATCAAGACGATTAAACCTGTTCCAAATTCCAGACACAATGTACGTTCAAGGAATAGGCAAGGAACGGCAGAAGACCCATCATCGAGTGCAGTTACAACTACATTCAAGAACAAATAATTACTCCACACCACTAGAAGCGTTTGTTCTTCAGAACATCGTATCCAAACAACCCGATCACATGATAGAAAGCAAAATATGGCCCATTCCACAAAATATACCATTGGCCGATCCTAATTTCAACAAACCTGGCACCATTGATCTCTTAGTGGGAGCTGAACTCTATTTTGACTTCATTGCAGTTGGACAAATCAAACTAGGGAGAAATTTACCAACCCTTCAGAACACGGTATTTGGATGGACCGTATCTGGACCTGTGCTAGGTGGACAGTCATCGTACGCATTATGCGGTATTTGCAGTGAAGATGACAGAATCACGGAGCAACTCAACAATTTCTGGAAATTAGAGGAATTCGATTCAGGAAATGAAGCGTGTACCCTAACAAGAGCGGAAGAAAAATGTGTAGAGCACTTCAATCAGAACATCAGAAGAAATGATCAAGGCAGGTTCGTAGTCAAGCTACCATTTGTACAAGATCCCAAGGTACTCGGAGAGTCAAGAACTTGCGCTCTCCAACGATTCTATTCTTTGGAAAAGAGGTTTCTTCGTCAACAAGACATCAAGGAGCAATATATTAAGTTTATGCAGGAATATGAAGCGTCGGGACACATGAAACAGACGAGATTGTCTGAAATAAAAGGCCGACACTACTTTTTGCCACACCATTGTGTCACAAAACTACATAGCAGTACCACGAAATTGAGAGTTGTGTTTGATGCATCATCAAAAACGTCGTCAAACCTGTCATTAAATGACATTCTCTGCAAAGGCCCTACCACACAGGACGAATTGTTGTCCATATTATTAAAATTCCGAATTCCGAGGTTTGTTTTCACCGCCGATATAGAGAAGATGTACCGGCAGGTCGAAGTCGCGGAAGAAGACCAACTGTATCAATTGATTGCCTGGAGAGAAGATCCACATCAGCCAATGAAGTATTTCAAGTTATGCACTGTCACTTACGGACTATCACCAGCTCCATTCCTCGCCACCAAGTGCTTGGAATATCTTGCGAATGAAGGAAATCTAACTCATCCTCTGGGGTCTCAAGTACTAAAACGAGACTTTTATGTGGATGATGTTATGACAGGATCAGACAGCTTGGTTGAACTACTCGAGATACAAAAACAACTGAAAGAACTACTCAGAAGCGGTGGATTTAATCTCCGTAAATGGTGTGGAAATCATCCACAATTGTTGCAGCACATTCCGAAGGAAGACATTGAAATCGAATTACACTTCAACAAATCTGAAGAGGAGTCCATAAAAACACTTGGCTTAACATGGCAACCAAGTTCAGACATATTTCGAATTAAGACAAACTGGAAGGACTCAAGGAAGGTAACCAAAAGAACAGCACTTTCCGACATTTCGCACATCTTTGATCCACTAGGATTCATGAACCCAGTCACTATAATAGCCAGAATATTCATTAGAAAAATTTGGTCCTTAAAACTGGATTGGGATGCTTCGCTCCCGCAGGATATGCACACCAGCTGGTTAAAGTTTCGTGAGGAGTTGAAGCTCCTGAATGACATCCAAATACCAAGGCGCATAGCATCTAGCAAAAAATACAAAACAATTCAACTGCATGCGTTCGCAGATGCATCCGTAATAGCATATGGAGCTGCCGTTTATGTCAGAACAACACATCAAGATGGTATTGTTGTGGTGCATCTACTTTGCGCGAAGTCCAAGGTAGCTCCAATTAAAACTGTAACATTGCCCAGACTTGAGTTATGTGCCTCAAAATTAGCAGCCCAGCTGATATAACGAGTGAGGAAGAATATTAATCTACCTAACCTAAAGGTGTATTACTGGACAGATTCCGAAATTACATTAGCGTGGATCAACTCAGAATCGTCTTCTTATCACACATTCGTTGCCAACCGCGTTGCAGCAATCCAGAGATTATCTAATCCAGAACAATGGAGACATTTGTCGTCTAAGGACAATCCAGCCGACATCGTTTCTAGAGGAATGACACCAGCCAAACTCATCAAGTGCAATTTATGGTTTTATGGTCCTCAATTTCTACATGGATCGGAAGCAATCTGGCCACCGCAACCTATCAGAAGGGAGGTAGATGTCGAGAGGAAAAAACAAAGACCAGTCATTCTGGCATCAACAAATGAGTCACCATGGATTGCCAATATAAATCACCGGAACTCATTCAAAAAACTCCTAAGAAAAGCCTTAATGCTACGATTCACACAGGGCTTAAAACGACAAGAAAGAGCATTGTCACTTCAATTGTCAGCCAAGGAATTAGACGAAGCACTAATGCTGGTCATTGCACAAATGCAGAGGGAAGAGTTTAAAGATGAACTACATCAACTCCAAAGGGACAAGCATGTTAATATAAATAGCCCACTAAACAGTCTTTGCCCCTTCCTGGATGAACGAAAGATTATACGAGTCGGAGGACGTTTGGAAAACTCAGAACTAACATACGACGCCAAGCATCCAATGTTGTTACCATATTCTCATCCCTTGACAAGTCTTTTAATGAACGATCTTCATGTACGTAATCTACACGCTGGACCACAAGGACTACTAGCAATCACCAGGCAGCGATATTGGCCAGTCAAGGGAAAGAACATTGCGAGAGCGGTAGTACAGCACTGTGTGCGTTGCAACAAGGTCAAACCAAAACTGATGACTCAACTGATGGGTAACCTCCCAACAACCAGAGTGCAGCCTACTAGACCGTTTGTCAATGCCGGTGTAGATTTCTGTGGGCCAATACAAACTCATTTTAAACTGCGAGGAAAACGACCTCAAAAAACCTACATTGCTGTTTTTTGTTGTTTCGCCACGAAGGCCATTCATCTCGAGGTTGCTAGTGACCTCACCACCGAGAGTTTCATAGGAACACTCAAACGATTCGTCGCTAGAAGGGGGAATTGTAGAAATCTCTACTGTGATAACGCGACAAATTTTGTCGGCGCTAGAAACCAACTGCTTGAGTTACAACAATCCATATATGCCACAGATTCAACGCGAAAAATCTCTGCATTTTGTCAAGAAAGGGGTACGGATTTTCACTTTATCCCTCCTCGGGCCCCACACTTTGGAGGTTTGTGGGAAGCTGCAGTAAAATCTGCAAAAACATTGCTGCAAAAATCAGTGGCATCAGCTCAGCTTACTTTCGAAGAATTATCAACGGTCACCGCTGAAATCGAGGCCATTCTCAATTCCAGGCCCTTAACGCCTTTATCTGCCAATCCAAATGATTCGACGGCATTGACCCCAGGTCATTTTCTAATAGGTGAACCAACAACTGCAATAGTTAACCCAGAAGCAGTACCACAACATGTAAGCTTGATCAGAAGGTGGAAATTAGTATCGCACGTTAAACAGCAATTCTGGCGACGCTGGTCAAGGGAATACCTCTGTGAGCTTCAACAACGGCACAAGTGGAACCAACAGGGTAAGAATGCCAAACCTGGAATGATGGTTCTGGTGAAGGATGACAATCTGCCTCCGTTAAAATGGCAACTCGGACGAATCGAAAGGTCTATACAAGGAAAGGACGGATTAGTACGAGTTGCGGATGTTCGAACTACCTCTGGTGTCATGAGACGACCCATTCACAAGTTAGCTCCATTACCAATCGAAGAAACAAAGGAATGCAAAACCTCCAATACCACAAATCAACCCAACCAACCTGAAGGGTCACAAGGCAATCAGCACACGCCACTGCCCACAGAACCTGAGACTCAGCCTAAGGCAAAGAAATTTCGGCCATCGACAAGCTCAGCCATAAGCATGCTCTTGCTGACATGCTTTATTCTCCCTATTTTTGGAAATCGAACAGCTCAGGTTACACCTTTTTACTCGCAACCGGGGATATACTTTGAGAATCTCGGCTCAGCAAACTTGGTCAGTAACGAGTGGTCATTAATAGTATATTACGACATGGCAGGATATTGGAAGGAGGCCGAGGTAATTAACGTCAGCATACACAAGTTACTCAATTTTTGCAATTCACTCAAAAATGCATCAAATTCTCATTGCTCTGTTATCACTAACCAGCTTTCTCTAATGGGAGACGAACTCGTTTACAGTAATGAATTATTACAACCTCCCTCACATAAGAGACCAAAACGAGCTCCACTCAACATAATTGGAAATATCGCGGGAGCGTTGTTTGGAATTCTTGACTCCGAGTATGCGGAAAAATTATCGGCGACTATTGACCATATACGGACCAACGAGAATCATCTGTTGAATTTGATAAAAAACCAAACATCCGTGATCGATTCTACTTTAAACGTGCTGAAACACGATCGGGAAGCCACAGCCAATCAGTTAGAAACAATTAAAAATAACATTAAGACAATAACCAACCAAGTCAATGACATGTCAGAAGAAATCTACCAGCAGAAGGCGGCAGAGATGTTTTCTACATGGGCAATGCAATTAACATTGATGATCATGAACTATCACCGAACTCAAGCAGCAATTTTAGATGTGCTAATTGACACCCACCACGGGAAAATCAACCCCCAGCTATTGTCTCCACGGCAAATAAAATAAGAGCTGAACACTATAAAGGACCACTTACCATCAACACTCAGGTTACCTACAAAACCAAACAATCTCCTTCAGCTCTACAATCTCATGAAGATTCAAGGACGTGCAACAACAAAATACGTGATATTTAAAATAAGACTTCCCCTTTTTGCCTTCGAAGAATACGAATTATATAGAATTATTCCGGTTCCGGTAATAATCAACGGAAGTTTTGTAACTATCAAGCCGTCAGCAGAATTCTTGGTTATCAATCTTCACAAGGACAAGTATTATCCGCTCAGCAGCGAGGAATTTCATCTATGCAAAACCATCGGAGAATCAGAACATATGTGCACACAAAGACATCCAATATACCGAAGAGGGGCGAACGTCAGCTTCTGCGAATTGAGCTTCATAACACACGCTCAACCTTCCAAAAAATGTGAGTTAATCAATGCAGAAGGGCTACCCAAATGGATTCAGCTGTACAACGCAAACAAATGGATATATTCTGTAAAGGAACGCACGAGCATTACTATTGTCTGTGGCACCAACTCCGTTCAGCAAGTTCTGCAAGGTGCAGGAATCTTGGGCATCGAAAACAATTGCGAAATCAGGCAAGATTATCTAACGCTGCAAGCGCATAACACGTATCCAAAGACAATGAAGTCATCGTTCAACCCCACACAAAATCTTACCGATTTCATATATCCGGAAGGTTCTGCCTCCACACTCAAACTTCCAACGGCTATGGACCAGCATTATCGTCCCGATGATGAGCAAATAAAAACGTTGCAGAAGCAAATTCAGGAACTGAGAAGGAATGAGGTACTGCCACAGCAAATCTATAGCAATAACTACCATGAACTTGCCCTTGGATACGCAGCGCTCCTAATTGCAATAACAATCGCATCGATTTTGATATACATCAATTGCATTAGAAGAAGACATGATTCATCTCGAAATGCACCAATTCCTGCCCCTCGAACATCGATCATCAGGCAATTTAATATAGATCCGGAACTAATCAGCCAAGATAGTTGCCCGCAAGCTGGTCAAGGCGGGGGAGGATGTTAAGAAATCTAAGTACAGAGAATTTTATTTCTTTAAACTTTGTTTATACCTCCATGCAAGATAAATTCATTTCTTAGTGCACAGTAAGCACTTATCTAATTTCATTTAAAAGCAAACCTCAAATTCTTAGTACTCAGTAATGATTTCTTTTAATTTCAATCTACAAATTCTTCTCACGCTAAGCAAGGCATCTCATATCAGTCAGACGAAATGTGATGCCCTGCCGTAAACAAAAATATGCACGTCAGTTTAACTCTTGTAATGAGTATCTTGCATGGATTGGTTTTTTTGCTCCATTGTATTTAGCGTAAGTAGTCTTATCGTTTAATTGTAAGAATTGTATAAATAGTTACGGCACAATAAAGAAATGTCTCTTTTATATTCAGACGGTCGAACAGTGTGATTTGTTCTTAAAAAGAATCAAGGATTTCTGTTGTGCTTAATTGTTAGTCGTGCTAACACTAGTTCAGGGTATTTAGGTGTTGCACCTATAATACTATACATCAGGAGTAAAGGTGATACACCTTGACTCAGAATTTACAGCGAAGAAGCAAAGGAGCTCCTTCGCTATACACGCTGTTGTGATTAATTGTTGGTCGTGCTAATACTAGTTCAGGGTACGTAGGTGTTGCACCTATAGTACAACACATCAGGAGTAAAGGTGATACACCTTGACACAAAGGTTACAGCGAAGAAGCAAAGGAGCTACTTCGCTATACAAAAATACAGGCATGATGTTCGCGATTGCAGGAACAATCGCCAGGTTCCGGGCCCGAGTAACCAGCCAAGGCTCCCCGAACGACGGATTCAAGTTCAGCAACCTTCCGCTGGGCCTCGAGTTTTTAACATTAAACTCAAATGCAAATTCTGCAACCGAATGCCGCCGAAAACAAAAATGGGACGCTATGAGCCAGGGAAATGATAAGCAGTCGACCGAAAAGAACCCGGATCGACACTAATAACTAAAAGTTTTAACAAACGGTCACCTCAGCCAGCCAGCGGCAATACCAAACTTGTAGTAGATACCGGCGCTGAAGTTAGTATTATAAAAAACAAAGTAAATAAAAATCCCGATGTTATAAATACCGGAGAAACATATACATTACAAACATCATTTGGTACCGGAAGGACGCTGGAAACATGCCAGGGCAATTTTACATTAAAGAATAACATTCCCTTGCCTACGCGACCTTTCCGGCGACGGCTTGCTGGGAAATAATTTCCTGGCAAAGAATTGTAACGTTGAGGGTCCGAATAAGGCATTGCGATTCCCTCGAACGGAAAACAACCCTGAGGAGTTTGCTGTTCCATTAAGAGCTGCTTTGGATAACCTGTATTCTGAAAAAGTGGTCAAATGACCGCCGAACACTGGAATGCGATATGGACAAACCGACTAAGAGTGATTTGACCTGCGAGATGAGGCAACAACAAATACTGAAAATAATGAATAATGAAAAAAAACACACACAATTCACAAGTAGTTCTGACTACTATTAGTCTGCATCTAGTCCCTGTCCACAACTACACCGTCGTCTAACTGAAACAGCATCATTGGGAAATAAACAAACAGGAAACCCCGAAAAACGTAGAACGCGCTGAGGATGCTCACCTGTAAACCAGAAATTACGGTGACACGAAACCACAAGCACCCATGCACAAAGGAAATAAAAGGAAACACAGGAACAAAAGGAAAGGAAAACACAATAAAACAAACGTCGACGGAGCTCACCTAGACAGAAGGAATTACGATGGCAAAAGCCCATCAGCTCCCACGCCCTCTCAAAATAAAATTTCAAAACACGTCACCAATGGAAGCGAGCTCACCACAGGGATGGTATTTTCGAAAGCTCCAAAATCAACTTTCACAGTAAGTAAACCACGGCGTAAGAGCTAATTAGAAGACGAATGTGAGTTCGCCTCAAATATGGCAATTTACGGTGGTTCAGAAACCCCAATTCCATCGTTATTTAGAATTAAGAGTGATTTAAATAAAATAAATTGGGGTGAAAATAAAAAAAGGATAAAAATATTTCCGGTTTCAGTAAAGTAAGTAAACGTAAACATAAAAATAAAGATACAAATATTTCTAGCGCCGCAAAAATGGCCACATTACAGCATATCAAATATTTATTCCAGGAATATGAAGAAGGCGGGACCAGACGGTGAAAAGCGGTGGCGTGTCGTCGTAGACTTTCGTTAATTAAACGAAAATACGATAGGTGACGCTTTTCCGCTGCTTCGGATCGAGGATATTCTTGACCAATTGGGTCATTCTCGGTATTTTATCATCGTCGATCTCGCCTACGGCTATCACCAGGTGCTCGTCGATCCTCAAGATCGACCAAAAGCCGCTTTTAGCACCAATTACGGCCACTATGAATTTAGGCGTATGCCATTTGGGCTCAAAGGAGCCCCGGCCACATTCCAACGCTTAATGAATTTCGTCCTAATAGGATTACAAGGCTTGGAATGTTTTGCCTACCTAGATGGCATAGTCATCTACGGTAAAAACCTTGCGGACCACAATAATAAGCTCCGCAAAGTCTTTAATCGTTTGAGAGAGAAAAACCTCAAACTGCAGCCGGAAAAGTGCCAGTTTTTGAGAAAAGAGGTTGTTTACCTAGGTCACAAGTGTTCCGGTGAAGGAGCACATCCAGACCCCAGTAAAACGGCTTGTGTCCAAACTTTCCCAGTTCCCAGAAATGTACGACAGGTTAAATCCTTTATTGGACTTGCCAATTATTATCGAAAGTTCATCCCCGACTTCTGCAAGATTGTGCGTCCCATAATCCGCAAGGATGTCAAATTCACATGGACCGAGAAGGGCCAGGAGGCATTTGAGAAAATTAAAGCTTCACTAATATCCCCTCCACTTCTTATATATCCCGATTTCTCGAAACCATTCAACTTAACCACGGACGCCAGAAGCGAGGCATTAGGAGCCGTCCTCTCGCAAGGAGAAGTAGGACATGATCAGCCCATTGCCTACGCCAGCCGTACACTGAACAAGGCGGAACGCAACTACTCAACTATTGAAAGAGTTGCGTAACTTTAGATGTTACTTGCAAGGCCGAAAATTTACGGTCTATACAGACCACAAACCTCTCAAAGGCGTCTTTAATGTTAAAGACCCCACTTCCCGTCTGGTGAGATTTCACCATAAACTTTCCGAATTCGATTATCAAATCGAATACGAACCAGGAAAGTACAATACGAATGCCGATACGCTAAGCCGTATTCCACGGGAAGTCAGCGATGACACAGATGGGCAAAACATTTCACGGAGGATGAAATAACCTCTATTCGAAAAAATCACCTAAAATGTAACGCTGTGACCCGGGCCCAAGCGAAAAACTCTCAAACAGAGTCTAAAAGCCCCGAAATACGGGATCACACGCCTCACAAAAACGAAATAATTCCAAACATGGAAGAGGTCACAACAGACAACCCGCCAGATACTAATCCGCTCGTCAACGATAAAAATGAAAATGAAATTATCACAAGCCCCAAGGAGATACAAACGATCTTACATGATTATCACGACTCTCCTTTTGGCGGCCATCAGGACGTAAATAAGACATATAAGCGGATTCCAAGGAAGAACTGGTGGAGGCACATGCTTAGCGATATCAAGAAATACGTTAAGAGTTGCTCAAAATGCCAAAAAATGAAGGCATCACCTCAGTTTAAAATGCCGTAATCACAGACATCGCAGAACAGCCCTTCGACAAAGTCTATCTCGACATTGTTGGTCCACTCGAGGAAACTGACTCTGCAAACAAGTACATCTTGACTTTCCAGGATAACCTCACTAAATTTGTCGATTGTTACGCCATACTTAAGGAGGAAGCCGTTTCTGTAGCGCAAATCTTACTAACTAACTAAATGTTATTAGATAGTAAATCTCAGAAAGTGTTAAAGTTTAAGGTTGTGAAAGTACACGCCAATAATAAAGTACCCACTAAATGTTATTAAATAATAAATCTTAGAAAGTGTGAAAGTTTAAGATTTTGAAAGTAAAAGATGTTAATTAAGTATTAGCTAAATATAATTTTTTAATAAATCCCAGAAAGTGTTAAAGCTTACTATTGTGAAGTACACGTTAATGATTAAGTACCCACTAAATGTCATTAGATAATAAATCTTGGAAAGTGTTAAAGATTAAGATTGCGAAGAGTTACAATAAAATTGGTTATCATGTTAGTGGCACGGTGTTTTTGAGGAATAGTAGTTAGTGTTCAAGACTTAACCCTCGGTTTGGGGAACTCTGGGAATCTCCCTTGGCTAGATAACCTTGACACAACAAGGAACTTCGTCTACACAGACGTATCACCGCCTTCTTCAGCCACTCTGCCACCCTTGCAAGGAGCGCGAGATGTTAATCGAATTCTCCAGATAGCACAAGCAGATCGTCCAAATAGACTAATACCTTTTCACGCAAATCATTCGAAATAACTTTATCCATTAGGCGAGACATGGTCTGAGGTGCATTGCATAATCCGGACAGTAAATTGATGTAGAGGATGGCCTGGAACCGTGAAGGCAGTTTTTTCCCTCGAGTCCGTGTCTAGCGGAATTTGCCAGAAGAGGTATTTAAGGTTCAGACTGGTTATAAATCGAGTCGGCGGAAGTCTACTCAGGATGCCATCAATTTGCGGTAGCCGGTAGGCATCTTTTTTGGTCACCGCATTGACCTTCCTAGCATCAAAGCATAACCTGACTTTCCCCGGTTTCCTCACTAACACCACTGGTGAGCTCCACGTGCTCTGACTCTCCTATATGACGCCAAGCGACAGCATCCTCTGCAATTCCGCATCCATCGGGCCCTGTACCGCCGGTGACTCCGGATAAAATCTTTGCTTAATTGGATCAGCGTCACCTAAGTTCATACGATGTGTGAGTTACTGAGTTTTTCCCAGAGTTGTAGAGAATGACGGAAACATTTGTTTGTGTTCTGCTGGATCCGTAGCTACAGGCGAGAGCGCAATTTGTGCAAGGTTGCCCAGTACATCCGGAGCAAGATTAAATGATTTCCAAAAGTCAATTCCTAAATATAGCTCTTGAGTAAGGCTCCGTACAACGTATGAGCGAATGGTGTGTGATTCATCTCTGAAGGTAATTGACACGTCCGCATGGCCATGCACCCCTGGTTGGGTTCCGTTGGCTACTTCTATCACTGATCGGTTTTGTTTCCATTTGACTTTTGCTTCCCCCAGCAATTTTAGCGCGTTCTTCCCCAGAATACTCCCACTTGCTCCACTGTCCAATAATCCTGTTAAAGTTTTACCCAGCATATGTACTTCAGCGTATGGACGAATATCATGTTGTGCGGAGACAAAGGCGGTCGTTAGCTTCTTGCTCTTGGCCTGTACCTCCTTCCAGAAGGCCCTCAATCGTCGAGTCGATCTTTTTGGTCTCATCCTAGAGCAAAACTCCTCGGCGCGTATGTCGGGTTCTTCGTCAGTTGGTGCGAAGATTCGCTTCCTGGCCTCTTCGTACTCTTGTAGTCGTTGGTTATAGGGCTTCCAGAGAAAGGCAGTGGGCAAATTGCTGGTTTTTATGGGCATGTCTGGCGATCGCTGTAGGATTTCAACAGTTCGCATTATGGAAGTCGACGGAGTCCGTTGAACAGAATTCGTAGGTGTAGATTTTTTAGGAATCAATGGAATACTAATTTCCCTAGCAAAGTCATAACTTGGTGTGCTCGTCAGGCCAGCGAGTGTGCATTTAGGCTCAGCTGGTGTAGATGAAAAGTTAATAACATCGGTTGAGAAATCTATCAGGTCGTCTGTCATTGTCGCGGTCGAAGTACTTGGTGAGACATCCTCAAGCTGCAGAGAACTCGGCTGCAGGGTTCACCTATTGTCCGTCAGGAGTTTTTCTGCTGACACTCGGGGCAACGTAGTTTGACAACGGCCTTGCTTCCGCAGCCATAGCAAAACAAGCCTTTCGGGGCTTCTAAATAGTCCTGATAACTGTGGCCCAATACGTTACAATTGCAGTATTATAGGCGGGAGTTGGTTTGACTCGAAGAAAGTGCATAAAGATTTCCATCGACAAGGTAATTCTCAATGGATTCGTTGTCGGCATGAAGTTGATGGCACTCCTCTAAACGCGGTCAAAGACTAGGCTGATTGACGAATGATGATCGTATACTGCTCTGGGTGCTTGGATTTCCATTACAAAGGTCTCAGTCCGGTGCAAACATAGCTGCTCTTGTATAGAAGGAGTTAAGGTCACTCGCAAATTCTGCTCAGCCTCAGTCATCGGAGCACGAAGCATGTTTCGGAGTTGTACTCTTCGACATTCAAGCGAGCATTATCTCCGTCATAATAAACTTGCCATCGTTCGATATTACTGGCCGAACGACGCCGATTTGGAAAATTTGAACGACCTCGAAACTGAGACAGATGACTGTTTGGATGCGGCACGAAAGCCAAGGGTTGTTGAATCCCTGGTCGATGCTCGTTCACTCGAAGCCGCGGTGATGTCGACCGATTCGGTCTGGTCGATGAAAGACGCGAAAAACTAGGAATGAAGGGGGAAGTCTGCTGTTGCTCTAATCTGAGGCTCTCTAGACCCTTCGTCACCTCCTGCCGTACAAGCGTCGCTATCTGAACCTGTAACCCTGTGAGAAGGGCCTGAGCAGACACTTACGGGACATTCGCTGTCTTAGAAGCATGTTCTGGAAGTTGTATATCTCCTTCCGAAGCTTGCAAGATTTGAGAAGCCCCGGGGTTCGTGGTTGGACTGGTGTCAGGTATAAGAAGGACATTGTGTTCATCCGATACGGCCTCTCGCGATTTGGCTGTCTACCTCGTATTGCTCCGTTTAGGGATCGAGCCCGTATATTTGGTGCAGTTATTTATGTTAATCGTTTGCCTGCACATTGGTCAGTTATTGTTGGCTTTCACTTTCTGTCTTAAACACTTGTTGTGATAAGCATGCTCGCACACCGTAATTAGAACGCCACCCGAAATCGTCCAGTCTGCGTCCATACATAAAATGCGTGCAACTGCCATTTTCTATAATTTACGAAATATTACGATAAAATAGAGCCTTCGTCATTCTCTAGTAGTTACCAACGTGTTGTCGTAGCCAACCACAAAAGAATTTAGTGCTCGATGCAACTAAGAGAGGACAAAAAAAGAAAAAAAATTTAAGCGAAAATCCAAACACTCAAAATAAATTATCAATATAACTATAAATAAAGAAATTTCTAACCAACAACTGGTATCCCCAAGAATAACAAATAAAACGGTTGGGGCTTGAACCCAACTACTGACAATTTTATTAAAGGTTGGTCGATACCAGTTAAAAGGAAAAATTTGATTTTTAGATCTCAAGTTCTATATCTTGTGGTAGCCTCTGCCTTCTCGACTTCACTCTCTCCATGCCGGACAAATGCCGACGAGGTGCTTTTCCGTCAGGTGCAGATGGTGAAAAAAAGTTAAAATGAGAGATAAAAAAAAAATCATAAATCAACCCTTGACCAAATGCCAGCTGACTACTATGAGACGATAGAGTCATCCAGACAAAAACGACGGCTATCAAGCCAAAAGCTTGTTGTTCCGGAATGGCTCTGACTTCTCGAGCCAGTCGTCCTTCAGACAAGTTCGATTGGAAGAATAGAAATCGATCGATGCTCGATGAACTTGAAATGGAATTTATGAATATTATAAAAGTTTACCTCTACCTGGGTGACACAGGTAATCCTCCTCCATCCAGGCGTCCGTCCAAGTCACAAATTGTAGCTGAAATAGTAAAAATCACACATTAGTTACACGAAATTAAAGATTTAAAAAACATAAACAAACAATTTTTCAAGTACACTAACAACAAGCATGCAAATCTAAAAATTAACAAATTTCATGCAAACTTTATGTTTTGCAACATAAAGAATGCATGAAAAGAAAGAAGAAATCACAATTTATTATGAGCAGTGTCTTCACAATAAATCGCGAGCACCTGAGATCAGAAATTTACCAAAGGAATTGTTACCTCAATAGGTGACTCGCGATGTTGTGAAAATATACACTGTTTACACTACTGGATGTGGATATTTGGTTGGAATATCACATCCAGTAGTCTATTAACTAACTATCACGTACCGTTTTTCCTTCCCGACACTTAATTTATTAGAACACAAACAAAAACACTCGCGCACGCAACTTTCGAGTTAAAGATTTCGGCACCCGTCAATTTATGTCTCGGTGACATATCAGGTGTCAAATCCGCGTAAAATTTCACTGCGAATCGAAATATGATATTTTTGCCGCGGATACATAAATAAATATTTAAGAAAATAAATATTTAAGAAAATATAATTTTCTATCTGTCACTATAAGAGTGACAGAGAACATGGCGAGAGGGAGATAGTTGTAAAAGTCTCCAAAACGTCACGTCATGTTTGGAACATGACAAAACAAACAGAAAACATGAACAGTAGCCATATTACGGCATTAAATTGAATTTAATTTTTATGAATCATACGGAAGCGGAAAATTCGAGATTTTCCTATCAAAATTTCAAAAATTACAATTTGTTAATAACCTTATTAATTATTGACAAAATACATCAAGAAACATTACATGGAAATGTGTCGTTAGTATTAAATACTAGTCGCAATTCCTATTGGTTTTTGGACGCAAGACGATGCATCACAACTAGACTTCATAAATGCATCACATGTTTCCGCCAACGCCAAATGTTGTCTAATCAATTAATGGGGAATTTACCTTCAGCAAAAGTAAACATCTCAAAACCATTTGCAAAGGTCGGAATTGATTATGCAGGTCCCATAACAATAAAAACATTAGCACTCCGTAACGCCAAATTACAAAAGACTTACTTTTGTGTCTTTGTATGTATGGCTACCAAGGCTATACTTTTGGAACTAGTATCCCAGCTGACTTCCGAAGCTTTCATTGCCGCACTCAAGCGCTTCATTGCAAGACGAGGATTATGCACTGATGTATTCTCCGATTGCGGAACTAATTTCGTGGGAGGAAAAGCAATACTTGAAAGGGATTTACAACTGGCTATCAAGGAAGCATATCCCAATGCTGCTCAATACTTGAGCACAAAATCTATTTCATTGCATATGAATCCGCCTAGAGCTCCACACTTCGGTGGATTGTGAGAAGCAAGCTTTAAGTCCACCAAATATCATTTACGAAGAGTAATTGGGACGTCTAAATTAACATTCGAAGAATATTCGACTATTCTAGCACAAGTGGAGGCATGTCTTAACTAACGGCCACTGTGCCAAATAAGAAAAGACCCAAATGAGAAGCTCGTTTTGACTCCTGGGCATTTTCTTATTGGACAACCTTTAAATGCGTTGCCTGAACCCGAGTATGCGTCAAATTTATCGTGTTCAAACAGATGGAAATATTTACAACAAATAGTGCAACAATTTTGGAATCATTGGTTCAAAGATTATTTAAATCTGCTGCAACAAAAACCTTAATGGTTGAACTTCAAGTCAAATTTCAATAAAAGGAGATATAAATTTGTAAATATTTCCGGATTAGCCGCGTAAATGATTTATAAGTTAAATGAGTGCTAATATTAGTACTCACCCCGAACGTTTCCCTATAAGTTATATTGAGCGCGGTCACCGGGAAACTGCATGAAGCTGTTATCGATGCTTTAAGTTACGCAGATTATATCGGTGCGTAAGCTGTTGTTTCGGTTGAACTTGCTTGAACATTGGGTCACACAGTTTTTCGCAAGGTCACACATACAAACCGATACATGCATGCTACCTCACACCACCACCCGGCAAATTTAAGATCCGTCGTTTCCACGCTAGTTCACCGAGCCCACAGAATCTGTGATAACGAACACCTTGCGGAAGAACTCAATTACGTGGACGATGTTTTAAAATCCAACGGCTATACAAGAAAACAGCGATCTTGGAAGCCAAATTTGTTACGGAAAAGGGACAATAACGAGGAGCAATTGACTAATAAAAAAGCGTTCCTGCCCTACATGAGAGGCGTTACCGACAGAGTGGGAAAAATTTTAAAGCGATATGGCGTTAAGTCGATCTATTTACCACCCAAAAAGGGGAAAAATTACCTCCAATCACCTAAAGATCGATTTCTACTCCAAACACCAGGTGTATACGAAGCCCCTTGTAGCTGCGGGTCATCGTACATTGGGCAAACACAAAGAAGTATTGCAACCCGTCTGAGAGTACATATAAATGCGGTAAGCAACACATACTGGACCATCCAAAAGAACATCATTGGATTCACTTTGAAAAATCTGCAGTCTGGTCTCGCGAATATCGATACACTACGTCTTGCCCGTGAGGCGATTGAAATTAAGCGGCGACAAAACTTCAATCGCGACAATAGTTTTCCGCTTTCACGGGCACTTAACACCTCGATGCAGTTTATCCGAAATGATTTACACGCAAACAGTGAAGTAGTGAGTTTTGAATGTTCGATGAACCTGAAATCGAACAAAATTAAGTTATCGGAATTTATTAATATTATAAAAATTTACCTCTACCTGGGTGACACAGGTAATCCTCTTCCATCCAGGCGTCCGTCCTAGTCACAAATTCTAGCGGAAATGGTAAAAATCACACATTATTAACATGAAATTAAAGATTTAAAAAACATAAACAAACAATTTTTCAAGTACACTAACAACAAGCATGCAAATCAAAAAATTTACAAATGTCATGCAAACTTTATATTTTGCGACATAAAGATTGCATGAAAAGAAAGAAGAAATCACAATTTATTATGAGCAGTGTCTTCACAATAAATCGCGAGCACCTGAGATCAGAAATTTACCAAAGGAATTGTTACCTCAATAGGTGACTCGCGATGTTGTGAAAATATACACTGTTTACACTACTGGATGTGGATATTTGGTTGGAATATCACATCCAGTAGTCTATTAACTAACTATCACGTACCGTTTTTCCTTCCCGACACTTAATTTATTAGAAAACAAACAAAAACACTCGCGAGCGCAACTTTCGAGTTAAAGATTTCGGAACCCGTCTCGGTGACATATCAGGTGTAAATCCGCGTAAAATTTCACTGCGAATCGAAATATGATATTTTCGCCGCGGAATTTTACGCGGATAAATAAATATTTAAGAAAATACAATTTTCTATTTGTCACTATAAGAGTGACAGAGAACATGGTGAGAGGGAGATAGCTGTAAAAGTCTCCAAAACGTCACGCCATGTTTGGAACATGACAAAAAAAATCGAAAACATGAACAGTAGCCATGCTATGGCATTAAATTGAATTTAATTATTATAAATCATACGGAATCGGAAAATTCGAGATTTTCCTATCAAAAATTCAAAAATTACAAGTTAAATCCACTATAAATTACAATTTGTTAATAACCTTAACGAATTTTAAGTTATCAGCAAAATATTGAATTTATGGATATTGAAACATGTGAAAAATGAACAAATTTTCCTATATAAGCAGCTGTCGACGCTGCAGAAACTATCTCTTTTCATTTTCACTTCGTAATACAAACAATATGCAAGTAAGTGCATCATTTCAACACTTACAAGTGGAATAGTGATGTATATTTTGGTAGCGGTAGCAATATTTGGTTGCGGTAAACTTTATTAACTTCAAATATTTTATTAACTGGAACAATAGAAACATTAAAGGGCAATCAAACTGTGCACGAATATACCAAGCGTATTTTTATACCATGCGTATTGCGCACAATGTTTATTGTCTGATAATTTCTGTTCCAGTAAATTTATTTAATCCAATTTTCAATTTTCAGCAGTGAATTTAATTCTTACGTCAAATTTCAACAAATTTACTTAACCCCATCTACATTTCAGCAGTGAAACTTTATGACTTCACATTAGAGACATTTTAAGTGAAATTTAGTTGATATATATTTAAATAATGTACATTTTATTAATTTTGGTTAAATTTGGTTTAAATTATAGAGCAATTATAGTACAATTATAGTATAATTCTGAATTTGTGATATAGAATACTTAGTTTTTTTTATATATGTAGGATAGGAAAAGATTCCGACTCCGATAACTAATTCAGTTTATTAATAAAATTGAGTTCAAGTATAAAAATTTACAAAAGAGAGAGACTGATATGGCACTTTAAACAACTGACAACTGTTACAATGTACTGCTGGCTACTGACTACTGACTGACTAGCAACTGATAACAATAAAAGTGAGAATCAACATTCCTAACCGCTTTTCCACTTGTGATATTTTCAGATGTGATGTTATGAGTGGAGATCATCATGCCTACATCCGGCCATCCTGCTCATCGTTCGTCTCGAACGAGTTTTCGTCGTTTGTCTCGATATGACGCCATGGTCTCATCAAATCTAAGCTTGTAGTTGTTAGCTTGGGCCCATCCGAAGTCAGCATCCTTTTGACGGTGTAACGCCCATCAGTTCCTTTACTCATTACATCGTAGGGACCTAGAAATTCAGAAGAAAGTTTGTTACCAGTTGTAAATTGAGTTTTTTTAATTGCAACTAAATCGCCCACTGCATAATCCCTTGCGATTCTTCTCGTTTTGTTGTAAGTTCCGCGGTTTTCTTCCCGTATATTCTCAATCTGTTTTCGTACGTCTAAACGAAACTTGTCCCTGTCTTCATCAAACTACTTCATAGAAACATCTTTTATTGCATTAAAGATATCTAAGTCTTCCTTCTTCCGCATTTTTACTCCAAAAAGGACTTCGCACGGTGTTCTTTGTATTGCTCGTTGGAACGAGCTATTTAAATTCATCTGCACTTGTGGAACGAACTTATACCATTTGTCAGGAGATCCTACAGAAAGTTTCTTTAGTCCTTCGATTATGATTTTGTTCGTCCTTTCTGCTTGTCCGTTCGCTCGTGGTACTCCAGTAGTGATAAGGCTATGTTGAATCCCATTTTCAGAACAAAAATCTTGGAAAACTGTCGCTGTGAAAGCCGTCCCTCTGTCAGTTACTAATTTCTGCGGATATCCGAAATTTTGAAATAATTCTTGCAGCCGTCTCAGCGTTTCAACTGCCGATACAGTCTTTGTGGGATAGATCCAAACGTATTTTGAGAAGCCATCTATTACGGTAAGTATATATTTGTACTGCTTTACGGTCTGATCCATTGGACCTACGTGGTCTAAATGTAATATTTCCAGCGGCCTGTCTCCTTTTTCCAAAAGGTGTAAAAATCATTCTCTTTTCCCCGCTTTACGACTGGCCAATATGCCGCAGTTGCTAACGCAGCTTTGCACTTTATTTGGTAAATTTGATATAAAGAAATCTTGATTAATCGAATGCATCGCTTTGTGACTGCAAAATGACCTTCCTCGTGCTTTGTTTTTATTATTTCGTTTTCCATATTTTTTGGCACAACTAGTAATTTTTTTCCCTCTTGGTTTTTGAAGAATATGTTCCGTTCCATGAAGAAGTCATCGTAAGTTTTTTCTTTCAAAATTTATTTTACAGCTTTGATGAATTGGTCGGTGTCCTGTGCCTTTTTAATGCGAATCAACAGTTCATCCTCGATAGTGTACACAACCGGATAACGACTCAGTGAGTCCACATGCTGCATTTTTTTACCTGCCCTGTGTTCCGTCACAATCTGAAATTCCTGCATATATAATATCCATCGTGATACTATAGTTGGTATGTCCTTCTTTTCAACAGTTTGACGAAACGCGATGCAATCTGTTATTATTTTAAATGGGTTTCCTAATAGATATATTCTAAACTTTTTTAGCGCTAAAAAGACAGCAATCACCTCCAAGATGTAGCTGTTATAATTTATTTCTGCACCTTGATTTTTTCTACTATAGAAGTACACCGGGTCAAATTGATTGTCATCCGCCTGCTGAATGAGAACCGCTGCGCATCCCGACTTGCTCGCATCTGTATGTATCTCCGTTTTTGCTCCTTGCCGAAAAATGTGCAAAATTGGTTTAATTGTCAGAGCATCCTTTAAAGTCTGGATTGCAGCTCTTTGCTCTGCTTGAATTTTGAAAGAGTTTTCCTTTTTAAGTAGATCAGATAAGGGTTTCGCTGTGAGCGAGAAGTTGCCAATAAATTTTCTGAAAAATCCCGTCAACCCAAGAAAAGAACGAATATCTTTGATGCTACGGGGATCAGGAAAGTTTTTGACAGCTTTTATCTTATTTTCAGAAGGACTCATCGTATTATCTTGAATTATGAGACCCAGAAAATCGATCTTCCTCTGTAGAAAACTGCATTTTGACCAGTTGATTTGAATTCCAAATTGTGCTGCTACTTGTAATACTTTTTGCAGTTTAATAATATTTTCACGCTCGTCATTAGATGGAATAATCAGGTCGTCTATATATGTTTGTACTACATCTTTAGCTGTTAGTTCGCGAAAAATTAATTGAATGAATCGACAAAAAACTGCTGGGGCATTCGTTAAGCCAAATGGTATGCTTGTAAACTCAAAATGTCCTTCTGCAGTAATAAATGCTGTATAATTGGAGGAAGCATCCTCTAACGGTACGTGGAAATATCCATTTTTAAGATCCAACGTTGTAAATACTTTTGAACCGGCAAGTTTATCTAAGACGTCTTCAATTATTGGTATAGGAAAATGTTCCTTTGCAGTTTCTTTATTAATTTTCCTATAATCAATGCAGACACGATGAGTACAATTTTTTTGTGACTACTACGTTGCTTGCAAATTGTGAATTGGACGGCCGGATAATTCCTTCGTTTAAACAATCATCAATTTGCTGCCTAACCACCAGTCTTTCTGTAAAAGGTAATCTTCCGGGATTCATATAAATTGGTGTTACGTTACGAAGCATAATCGACATCTTAATAGGGCACTCGACTTCCGTATTCGGCTTATAGTCTTTTATTACATTTTGAATTTCGTTTTTAAATTTTGCCGGAGCATGTAATTCGTCGTTTTCATTTACTTGAATGTTCATAATGAACGCGTCATCATCACCACTACTACCTGAATAAAACCGAATTTGACCCTTATCGAAAATAACTTTTGCTTTTGATATAAAATCATTACCTAAAATACACTGTGTTCTAATAGCGTTATTGGGAACTACATGAATTAGTGTGTTTTGTGAAAAGTCGTCAACTTTTAAATTAGTTTCGAAACATCCCAATGACTTCGATTTACTTGTGCCTAGACCCAGTAAATTTACAACTTGTTTGGAGAGGCGAATATTTTTAAATTGATGAAAAGCATCTTCACGTATCAATGTTAGCTCACTGCCTGTGTCTACCAATGCTTCAAATGTTTGTTCATTTATTTTCACAACTTTAATATTTTGCACGCTTATACAATTTGTCGGTTTAGTTTGATTGTTATTAGTGCAGTTTTTAGAAATGTGTCCACTGCGATTACAACGAAAGCATTTGGTTTGTTCTTTACATTCTTTTCTTGTATGTTCCATGGAACCATGAGGAGGCTTGCTTGCATTTAAATACGACCTATTATTTAAATTTGATTTTTGAAAATTATTGTTACTCACTTTGGTTTTAATGCGTAATGTGCAGTTTGTCTTTAAGTTCACTTAAATTTGTAGCGTTGTATAATACCATTTTATTTTCCTCACGATCAACTATACCGTTAATGATGTAATGCAGCAGAGAAAATTCATCAACGTCGGCCTGCGAAGCGATTTCCTGCATTTTATAAAAATATTCGCGAAAACTTTCTGAGTTCTTTTTCTTTCTGCTCTGCAATCGTATGTATATGTCCGCTTTGCAAATTTTCTTTTCAAATTCTTTAATTAATTTCAATTTCAATTCTTTATATGACTTACATGTAATGGTTCTTACAAAAATTTTTGCACTACCTAGCAGCTGTCGCTTCAAATAAATAAATTTTTCAACATGATTTCAATTTAGCATTTGTGCTACTTCTTCAAATTCCTTTAACCAAGTGCTGAAAGCTAATCCGTTATCGCCACTGAATGACTGAACCAAATTTTGGACGTCTTGTACTGTGAAGTCTGATGAACCGCTACGTATACTTTTGCTTTTGCTCCTGTTAAATTCCGTTTCCTGGATCTTCTTCATCTGTCATCGCTGCTTCCAACCTTGATAATAAAACTGCTTTCACACCTGTAGTGTCTAACCCACGTTTATTAAGTTCAGATTTTAATTGGTCCACCGTTAAATTATTTGCCATTTGCACTCTCTAATCTCATGTAAAACTTTAAAATGTTGAACTGGTTGAGCCCCCAAATGTAGGATAGGAAAAGATTCCGACTCCGATAACTAATTAAGTTTTTTAATAAAATTGAGTTCCAGTATAAAAATTTACAAAAGAGAGAGAGGCACTTTAAACAACTGACAACTGTTTCAATGTACTGCTGGCTACTACTATACTATGACTATATTTTCAGATGTGATGTTATGAGTGGAGATCATCATGCCTACATATATATTGAATTGACATTTACGAAGTAAAATTTGGAATTTTGGAAAATTATTAGATTGTAGGATAAATAAAATTAATACGAATTGAACTTATAATACTTGAATTAAATTTTATAAATTAGACAAATAACTGCGGAATACATTCTTTTAATTTCATTTCCCGCTACACAAAGGTTTCCCAGTCTTGAATTAGTATTGTTTTCTCACTTCTAGATAAATTTCTTGACTTTTATTGCTTGGTGAGCCATCTTGGTCTCAACATTAAAAGCTTTTCTCAAGATTTATTTAATATTCTCAATAAAACAACTTCGCTAACTTGATTACTGTCAAGTGTTTTGGTGAGTGACATTTTAGACTTATTGTGAAGTCGTCATTTAACCAAACAATCGACTAGGATCGCCAGTCCACGGAGAGGGATCCAGGAACGAATGGTAGCTCAGAAAGACTAAAGCTAGCTACAGGGTTATCTGCATTGGCTAGTCCCAGCCAAAGGACACAGTTCCCTTGTAGCGCTTCAGCTTTTGAGGCCACTGCCCCGGATTCATCCACTGGACTGTCGATACTTAGTCATCGATACTTAGTCGTCGAGAGATAGGAAAAAAAAATTATTAAAAATGTAAGTTCAGACAAGCCGTCAAGGCAAACGGGAAGCATAATGTACATATGACTACTAGGAAATCCGTTCAGGAAGTGCAATAATGAAAACGTTGAGGGCTATCCGTTCAGGATTGTGCCCAGGGAAAGTAGAAGTTTATAAGCCGTGAAGGCTTCGAACTCTTCTGCTTCGGGAAATCGGTCCGAACAACCTGCCGAAGCAAACAAGGGAGACGCGGGGTTTCCTGAGATGTGCGTGTAGTCTAGAGAGGGAATTTAACTTCCCTTCTAGGTCCTGATACAGGACTAGGCGCATGCGTTGGGCGTATTACCGTTAAAATTTAGGATGAGTGTATTTGCTTCTGAGACGCGAAATTTATGTGAGGGCTCGTAAAAGGGATTATTTTGTTCTGGTTGTATTATTTGTGATTGGTTTGAGTCTCCTGACAATTTCATATCTAATTGTTCTTGGAGTGCTATGGTCATATCGGAAAATAGTTTTTCTGTTTGGATGAATACTTCGCTACTAAAGTATTTATTCTGTAAGTCTTCTTCTGTGGCATTTACCACGATTCCTTCCTTCGAAGGATTCCCAGTGTTTATTGAGAGTTCTGATCTTAGATTCCAGGAAAGCTTTACTCTGGTTTAATAGAGTTTCTTTATAGATCGAAGTTTTTATTTTTGTAATAATATTTTTTCGATCATTTTGTAGTTTGAATTTTACTGAGTTATTAACACCAGTAATTGGAGTGCTTGGTATTGGATTTTGTGGCGTTTGTTTTTGATCAGGGACTGGGAGGTTATATGGACTAGAGACTTTTTTGGTTGGCGAATTAAGTTTTTCGCTAGGGCGTTTGGTGATGTTGTAACAATCTTCCGCTTTTTCAGCGCAAGTTACGGTAAACTAGTCGTGGGCTAGATCAAATTCTTTGGGTTCCCTGATTTGGACATCGATAAAGTGATAAAGTGCTAATATATTTCTAATTTCGTCGACACGAGTTAATTGGGACTCACAAAGGTCGGCAAAAGGTTTTTGTCCGTCAGTCATTTTGATTGATATATTTTAGTATATCTATTTAAAAGTGTCGAAGGGTTTATGGTTTTTTTTTCAGAACGAAAATAGGTGAAAAAGGAGGGAGGTCAGAGAAACAAGGTGGACAAATTATCTCTTATTATACGTACAATATTTAGGAGCAGGGAAATTAAATATTATATTATATTATATTTATTTGTGTAACTAGATGTAAAGAAAACCTGTATTATAGATCACACACTATCCCTTTATTTTAAATTTAGCACTTTTTTAAGGAAGGAATTATCACTTTTTCCACTCTACAATTTTTTCTCCAATATGGCGGCCAAAACCACGTGACAAGTGGTGACGTTTAAAAAATCAACCGATTTCCACCAAATTTGGAATATGGGGGTTTTCGAGGTCACTGATCACGAATCCAGAGTTGGATTTGTCCAATTCAAGATGGCTGATCCAACATGGCGGACAAACTTTTAAAAAATTGCGTGTTTTTCACCAATTTTTGTATACAGGGGTTTTTTGGGTCGCTGAGTAATAATAGAAGCGCTGATAATGTATATTCGAATGGTATTCTTATTTAATCAACCGATTTCCATCAAATAACCCAATAACCCAACCTTGTATTTGGTTTGCTTGTTTGTTTTTTTTTATTTATTTACTTGAATCGAAAATTTGACACTAATCTACTTAATACTGAAGCTCAGTGGAGCTATTATTAGTCAAAGATCTTTTAATCATTAATGTTTCATTTTTAACGATAAAAGCATGATTTTTCATGATTTGAGGTACAGCTGGAGCATTGCTAAATCTTTTATTCAAAAACCTGACAATCTATTCTGATAGTCCTGTTGACTGTAATAAAAAATGTTCATGGTATTTGTAAACCTCAATTTCGACCATTCAAAAACTCGTTGCGTGCTTAATATTGCTTCTTTAAGTTTACATAATAGACTGTATCTAACAACTTCTTTTTTGAATGAAGCTCCTGACGCATCTGAAGGACTGAAGCATGCGCTGTTGGATGACAATGCCATTCGGCCTTGACACCAAAATCTCTTTCTTGATTCACGAGATTCGCCATTTGATATTTATTTTTAAAATTCTGTTTAGCACCATCACTAAAGTAAATTAGTTTTTTTTGGCTTATGATTCTGTTTAAGGTAGGGAACCAATAATTTTTGGATGGTGTAAACAGCAGCTGTGTCATGCTTTGTAGACTCAGAAAGAAATATCAAACTTTTATGTTTAACCTCAGAATTTTCGACATAATAATAAACTACTGGAAATACAGTAGTCTGGTCACTGTTAAATTGAAATGCTTGTGGAGCATTCTGTGCCACAAATTTGTAATTTTTAGAAAAATCTAAAACAAGTAACAGTTCTCCAGGTTTTAAATTGTTTTTCGTCGACTCATAAAATTCCAATTGGTTTTTGGTAATAAATGAATGAGTTTTTAAAGTAATAAATTTTTCCATTAGTAGTTCCACAAAATCGTCTGAAGGAAGAGTATGAGTTAATTATGTACATCTATCGGTTGCTGTCCATGATTAAAATTCCACCTCGAAAATAGTTCTCTCACTTAATCTCACTTGCAAATAATTCCTGAGTGTTTCTACATTTCTGCATTTTTCGCAATCATTGAAATAACATTTTTCATCTGGACTTTGCCACGTCATTTTTTCTAAACAATCTTTATAATCCACCAATCGAAGTTCTGAATCAACAATTAGTTTTTTTAGGTCAATTTACAATTTTCATGTATCGTGCATGCACAAACGGTGTGAGTACCGCTGGCACCGGCTAGAATGCAATTTTTGGGACGCAATTGAGCAAACTTGCTATAAGTTGAACAAAGATCTTTAACGTTTAATAGAAGAATGTGTTTTTGTACCTGAGTACGACCATTAGCAGTTTTAACAGATACAACGTCTTTTATTCCGGGCATGAATCTGCTATTAGAGGTATAGAAATCTTTAATTTGTTGTGTAACTTCTAAATTCAAACCATGACCTTTCTTTTTACAAGTTTCGGCTAAAACTCCACCCGAAGATTTTACATCTTTCGATTTTTTCGCGAAATTCCAACTACAATTAAACTCTTGGGCTACAGTGAGGATACGTAAATTTAAAGGATCATTAACTTCTAGTGAACTGAATTTATCTTTTAGACTTCTCGTTCAGAAGGAACGGACGATGTCGTCGCTCCCGAAAAGGAAGAATTATTACTATTTACATTATCTTCATCACTCTGGGAAGTAGAACAGTTTCTATTTTTATTAGGACTATTTTTTCCGCACATACCACAAATTTTTGCAGATTCTGCAAGCAGAGGAAATGAACGTCGTATATTAGCCGACAACGACCACAAATCTTTACCCTTATGATTTTTGAAACCATAAGGATTGCAACATCTATCGCTATGAAAATGTTTTGTAGGTGACATTTTATAATTTATTCATATAAACAATTAAACTTTAAATAAGATGGTTTGAATAATAATTTCGTAAGTTAATTTTTATAAAATTTCAAAGAAACTCCAAGCTATAAGTTTTACTTTTTCGAAATTCAATTGGGAATTGGGTTTTATATAAGCCAGCATAAGTTAAAACTTGACTGTTTTCGGGGATACACCATCTGTTGAAAATGAAAGGAAGTACTCGCTGATAATGTATATTCGAATGGTATTGGGTTATTAGGTTATTTGATGAAAATCGGTTGATTACATAAGAATACCATTCGAATATACATTATCATCGCTTCTATTATTACTCAGCGACCCAAAAAACCCCTGTATACAAAAATTGGTGAAAAACACGCAATTTTTTAAATTTTTGTCCGCCATATTGGATCCACCATTTTGAATTGTACAAATCCAACTCTGGATTCGTGATCAGTTACCTCGAAAACCCCCATATTCCAAATTGGATGGAAATCGGTTGATTTTTTAAAAGTCACCACTTTTGCCGCCATATTGGGTTTAACTCTATTCAAAAAAAATTTTACCATATGGGTTTTGAAAGAAGACTTCAATACCTTTCATTATGGGCGTTAAGGACCTCAATCGAGTATATGATGCTGGTTTTATAATCAATTTACTAAAAAAAAATTGGAAGTCACGTGGTTTTGGCAGCCATATTTGAATAGCCCAGATGTTTCGATAAAAAGGCCACGCGAATTTTGAAAGTAGACTTCAAGACCTTTCGATTGACCACCTATAAACTTTTAATAGACTAAACCGTTTTTGGCTTGTATGGGGTCATTCGTTGAGAAAGAATGACTAATTTTGGCTGAAGGGACTGATTTTAATAACACTTTTCCGCTGCCACCAAATTGTTATAGTACCTACTGTTTCCGCCGTGCTCATAGGGAGAGCGGAGTACGTCTTTTGAGTTTCTGTTACCCACTATTTCTGAGATAGAGTAAGAAAACTCGTCACTTTTGTTTTTATTCTGGACTTTATTTAAGTTTACCTTGTTTTTTCAAAATAAAATAGATTTAACACTTTCTGTCGTTCCAAATTAATTCCACTCGTTTTGAGAAAAATTGCTGTTGCACTTTTATGATTTTTAAATTTATTCTTCCCTTTAGCTAAAAATTGATTTGCACCTTTAATAATTAATTCCACTCCACTCTGCATTTACAAATGTCAAATGTACTTCACTCATTAAAAGATCAGAATACTTTGACAGTTTGAAAGTTTCTTATGCACTCAAGTAACTACCATAGTCATGTGCTTCACATGAATTCTTTTTATTGGCTGGAATTTTTGGTACGTTTTTACTCTTCGACAAGATTTTGCGGTACTTTTTTGACAGGAGTCTGTGATTCTCTCCGGATGAGAACAGAATTTTTACAGGAGTAAGTGATTCTCTTAAATAATTTTGACAGTAGTAAATGTACTCTTTATTTGCATGTATATTCTTATGTCTTTAAAACCTGGTTATATTTCGTGTAACTGTGGTTCCAGTGCTACTATTTCAAGACTAGCTGCGTAATTTAGGAAGCCGGGTATCTAGTGTAATGTGAGACCTGTCATCGTTTGACATGAACGCCCCTTTATATTAAAAATGACACTGCGTGAATGTGCCTTCTTTATCTCGGATATTGGTGGTCCTGATTCTGCCACGATTTGAAAGTAACAATCCCGCAAAGGAGGAACAGCCATTTTCAGGTCGCCAACTGGTAGTTCCCTCCAGAAACTCCAGTACGCCACGGATTGATTCCTTTACAGGTGGCATATGCAATTTTAGATTTAGGCTTGGGGAGAAGAAACTATACCTAGGTGTAATTACAAAAAAAAAATAAAAAATTCAATAGGAGTATAAACCGAAACAAAAACAGGTATGTTAGTGTGGTCTTAACCTAAAAGAACAAAAGACTAAAAACAGCTCATTTTCCTAATAAACAGGAACCCAGGCATCCTACTTCAGCGGAGCCGATAGCCGATGCAGGAAATATTAACAGCAATCAATACTTCCCAAACTAGAGTGAAATGTGCAGGACCGCACGGCTTCACAGGCATCAGTAGGCTCACCCCCCCCCCCCCCCCTTGCAGTATATGTTTTTTTAATATATACATTTTTCCCGTTTACATTGATTACGGACGTCAGTGCAGTTCACTTACGTCAATTAAGTACGATATAGTTGAGTTCCTAATGTGTTTAAAACTATATAAAATTTTAAAAAGAGAAAAAGATAATAGCATAACATAGGTGTAGCACTTTATTCCATATTTATTAATGGCATTAGAAAACCGTTCAAAAAAAATCTTTAATAAGTTAGACTTCCAAACGTGTAAAACCATAGGCCGGAGTATTTATTTTAACGTCTAATTATATTCATAATGTAACGTAAATGGGGCTCATCGGGCTCGACGGATTAATTAAGACAGTTATTTCTAATCACAAATGTTCACAAGTTTATTCACTTCGATTAATTAGTTCAATCCAAAATTCGTTTGTCCTGAAATTTCCACTTCTTCCAATCTTTTCTCTATGTCTGACTTTAACTCTCCTATTTTCTTTTCCACTTAACTTCTCAGACTGACTTTGATAGAGTTTTCTATGGTGCCCAGTTTTTGCTCTACAGTTGACTCCAGACCATCAAACTGTTTTTGCATAGAAATTTCCATTTCCGCTTTCACTTCTTCAACAGAGACCTTAAGTTCCGCTAATATTGATGACTTCAACTCGGCCGTAGACAATTTCTGTTCTTCAATTGCCGCTTTCAATTCACTTACGGACCCTTCCATTGTCGATTTAAACTCGGCTGATGAAGTCTTCTGTTTTTTTCATTGCCGCTTTCAATTCGCTTACGGACCCTTCCATCGATGATTGAAACTCTGCTGTTGATGATTTCTGTTCGTCCATCGATGCTTCTAATTCTGCCGTCGACGATTTCAGTTCAGCCATTGATGCTTCTATTGATGATTTTTGTTCAGCCATTTATGAGTTAATTTTCAACAGAGCATTGAAGAGATCTGTCAAGCTTGGAGTACCTGCTTCTACTTCCTCTTCTGGTCCGTCTTCAAAAACAAAAGCCTCTGGATCCTTTCCTTCCTTTTCTATAGCTTCTTGTAGTATCGCTACCAGGGCACATTTATTTCCAATTGTAGGTAGGGAACGTTTACTTAATTCCCCCTTCAAGTCTTGAACACGTAAGTCCTTTAATTTGCGACCCATATTTAGATTACTGCACTATTGTACTTTAATTTCACAGTCGCACTTTTTTTTCAAGTTCACTTTTAGTCTTTCTTAATTAATCCCAATTCTGATACTAATTGTAACGTAAATGGGGCTCTTCGGGCTCGACGGATTAATTGAGACAGTTATTTCTAATCACAAATGTTCACAAGTTTATTCACTTCGATTAGTTAGTTCGTTTAACAATTTCCTTGACAATATTTTTTCACGATATTACGTTTCACTTTAACAATTAAATCTTATCACTTCACTGGTTAAAATATAACTGACTATTCCCGTTATCACATGTAAACGCTTCGCAGTCTAAATCACGACTAAACTACCTAGGCTACTGCTCAGCCCTTATACAGCCCTTAACCCGTTATACATTTTCACCTCACATATTCACCATGGGTTCGAGTCGTCTTTGACTTTCCCCGTTTGATATTTCCTTTTCTTGATTTCTGACCACCTGGGACATGCGCATTACACGGTTGACTATTACCCTGATAAAAGTTAATTGAGGTCAGATTCAAGGTAATCTTGCCTTATGAACTCAAACAAGTAGATATAATTGATATTATTCGATAATGCGTTGCATTTTAATTGTTATGATATAGGGTGTTTACTTGAAATAATTTGCAAAAATGTGTTCATTTCTATTTTCTCAATAGTGAAATAATTTACAAACATTTAAACTTTTATCCCTCAAAATAAATATAAACCTAAAGTTAATAGCACACTTGGAACATAGCTCAAAATAAGCTAAATGTTACTTAGGTACCACTTCTAGTTCAAGGACCTCTATGAATTTTGAAATTTGAATGATTCTGATTAAAATTAATACTTATTTCTTTATTCATGAGTCACTTCCCGTTGTAGACTATATTATTAGTAGTAGGAAAGTATTTAAGCTATAATTTTGATTATTAACTAGATATACGTATGAATATGTTTTGCGGTATAGTTTGAATATCTACTTAGACATGCAATGCAATCCCGAAATTTTGAAGTAAAACTTCTTTAGGCACATATTTATATATATACATACATAGATGGAGCTAAAGAAGTTTTACTTCAGTCGTGTGGTCTAAAGCACACTCATATTTTTTTGTGTGAATATATGAACTATGATTATATGAGATAAATTGTTAGGTTTCTATTTCTATTTCTTGTTTCCCTTATCCTATCTCCTCTCATCTTCCGTGCCTTGATTTTATTTTATTGTTCTGTTTTTAACATCTTTATAAGTTGGGCCTGTACCGTAGCCAGGTACAGGGATGGAGTGGGTTACAGCCTGAACAATCGCGTAATGGGGGGTAGATTTTAGTTCTAACATCATTAGGTACAGTCCAAGAGAGTTAGAGCAGTTGTGTTCCTCCTCTTGAGTATTAAAACATACTTAAAGATCGCCTTGCTCTTTTATTTCTTGAGTACATCTCTCTTTAAAAAGGGATCAATTGTGTTCTTGCTTTTTCTATCGTAAAACGAAGAAAAAACAAACCTTACACCACTGGTAGGACAATTTATTTGGGCTAAGAATAATAATAGAGACCGTTCAGAATTCTTAACCCAAGAATTTCAATTCTTGAATTATATCAATTATTGCATCATATTGGTAATATTTTCATCTCATGCGTAAATTTTGTTTTCGTTTTTTTAGTTTCAGCACTTCGTATGCTCTTAAATGAGATCCGAGAAAATTAAGACTGAATCATAAAAATTACTGACTTGAAATATCAATTTAAATTTTCGAATTAAATCAAGTTTTTCTTAAATCAATACCTACACATGTAATGTGAGACTTGTCATCGTTTGACATGAACGGGCCTTTAATTTAAATGACACTGCTACGTGAATGTGCCTTATCTATCTCGGAGGTTGGTGTCCCTGCTTCTGCCACGATCTGAGAGTGACATTTCCGTAAAGGAGAACAGCCATTTTTCTTACCGTGACAGCAAGTGAATGGACAACAATCCCTAGAGGTAAGTGAAAAATTTTCAATTTTAGTACTTTTTATCCGCGGCATCCTTATGCGGAAGAAATTTAATATTTTATTGAATCATTGTAGACAAACTAGAAATACGAGAAGTCTTAAATATTTAGGCAGGCACTGCCAATCAATAGTTCCCTCCAAACACCCTAGTGCGCCACGGATCGATTCCTACACAGGTGGCATAGACATCTTTACACTCGCGGTGGGGGGGAGTTGGTGGAGAGGAGGGGGAAAACACCATACCTAGGTGTAATTATAAAGAAGGAAAACAACAGAGGATGGGAGAAAAATTTTAATATGAGAACAAAAAACGAAAAGCAAACATCAGACCGCTAACCCAGACATCCCACTATAGCGGAGCCGCTGCTGGAAACAAATAGCCAGTGGACACTCTTGATAACTGGTCCCCAAGCAAGAAGTCGGGAGAGCGAAAGGTGCATGGTGCATTAGTAGGCTCACCCCCCGGAGTATAAGGTTTTATATATATATATATATATATATATATATATATATATATATATATATATATATATATATATATATATATATATATATATATATATATATATATATATATATTTACTGTTGTCAACCTTGAACACGGACATCAGTGCCGTTCACTGGTGTCAAGGAAGCATAATAAAGTCAAGCAAGTGCCAAATATGGTTCAATGACTAAAAGGGTATTATCTTATCTTGGAAAGAACTTGACCAGTATTTAATTGAAAGTGGTATTTTTGAAAAGCAATAAGAAACTACTAACTACTAACTTCAAAAAAATATCCATTTTGGAGAGGTCGGGTTCGGCCTGTAGTCTAGCTGAAGCTCACAACGGTCGCGCCGCCTGGTTTACTAACACCCGGCAGTACCATAGTCACGAACCAGCCTCCCTGCAGTTGATTTAATCCCGCGATGGCAAACCGAGGCCTATGAGCACCAACCTGCACAGCGATCCTATTTTAGACCTAGACCCGCTCCTAGAGTGGCAGGTCAGACGTCCTTCCATCTTGGCGTCCTAAGGGGTAAGTTTTTCCGGCCGCGACCCGTCCTTTGCTATCGACGACTTCCTGTTCCGAGTAGAGCGGTTAGCAGCAAGCTCTCGTGTACCGGAAGAAGAATTATGTACGAATGTACATCTCCTGCTTAAAGATGAGGCCGAACAATGGTTCTGGAACCAGTTTTGTCGCACCTCTCCGAACTTTGACTGGGATCTGTTCAGAGCTCGCATCAGGCAAGGGTTCGGCTCTGCCGAAACAGATCTCGACCTGAGGCGGACTCTGATGGAACTCCGCCAGGGTTCGGAGAGCTGCGACAGTTACCTTCGCAAGGCCTTTTCCCTTTTGCCTCATGCGAGGAATGTCCTTGCATGAGAGACAACTCAATTATGATATGACGACGATGGAAGATATTTAGAGAGCGGAAACGTGCATTGAAAAAGACTCGACAGTGGTTAGTCTCTACTGTTATCACTACCCAAGACGACGGTCGACCTTTCGTGCAGAAGAATCCATCCAAGCCTGAGTTGCTTAGGACAAGGAGCCCTAGAGTTTGTCCAGCGCTCAGGCTTAAAACTCTCCGCTTTTACAGCCTCAGTTCGTACCACCGACGGTACCAGCCAGTCCGTCTCCGGCACAATAAGAACTGCAGTAACCTTTCGTGGACAGACTGAAATCCTCACCCTGTTTATAGTTCCTAGCCTAAGCCAACAATTATATCTAGGCGTCGACTTCTGGCGAGCCTCTCAACTCGCACCAAACATCATCTCCTCTTTCGATGTACAGCCTTCTTCTTCGGTCGAAATGAACTTTCACTCCTTGAGTAACCCTAACAGAACTTGTTACAACCCCTACAGGTGAACAATAGACTAGCTCAGGAGAAGGGCGGGTTAAAAAAAATATGTATATATAAACAAATCTCACACTTTTTTTGTTGGGCGCCACGTAGTTTTGTTTGAGTCTACGAACTCAAATGAAAGCAAGAAAACAAAATCACGTCAAACGTTATAAATATTATAATTCATAAATAATTCAATTTAAGAAGAGAAAGGAAACTTCAATAAAGATTCTCGGCAGCCGTGAAAAATGAAAATTCCAACATCTAACAGAAATTAAATCAGTTCCAAAAAAAAGAAAGTAACCAAATCAAACAATCTAAAATTCAATTCCAAAAAGAAAACTAAACAAATTAAATAATCTAAAACCGAAAAATCTAAAGCACCGTATAATTTCACTTAATTTCAAGAAACTAACAAAAAAAATTAAACTTGAAATTTAAGGCCGAGTTATTTGCTGGTAGTTTGTCACACACCTTGCACACCAAAACCAAAACGTCTATATATGTAGATATATAAAAATAAAAGAAAAAAACCACACTTATCTTTTTATTTCCTTTTTGTTTTTTTAACTTCTGCCGGCTCACCGATTCACCATCCAGAAATCTTCCTTCCTAGGCACTGTGACCATTGTTTTCACCAACAATGACGAACACCTTGACTTTGAATATGATTCAATTTAACGTTACGCCTTCACTTTTAATACAATGCTCGATGTCACTTTTTAAGAAAAACTGCCTGCTTCAACTACCAAAGCAGTTGATTTTATGTCATTTTGCCAACTATTGGAAATCCTTTCCAAATTTTTCCAATCAGGACTATCTTCAGCGCTGAATTTTCCAATCGGATTGATATTTAAAAAAAAATATTATTTATATTTTCAGTTTATTTTGTTCCTTTTAATTCAACTTTTACCAAATGTTTAAGTTATGTTTTTCTCCAGAAAATTATTTTTTGACAGTCACTGGCACGTGCAAAAATTTTATTATTTTAGGGCTTTCGTCCAAAATTGTCTAAATCAACATTAGCTTTGGGTTACAAGAGTTCTCCAGTATTGTTTCGTTTTACCGGAACTATAAAGTTTTTGATAAAATTTCAAAATATCTTCTTTATACTTTATCCTTGGTTTATTTTCCCTCCTACATACATATTAGGCTGAGAAAAGATCTGGATGGGTCTAATTTAATTCGTTTCGTTTCTCTAAATCAAGCGATAAGCATGGTCTTGCTTATTATTGCAAAAGAAAATTTAATTTCCAAAGTGTGCGTCACCTACCCTGCCCGCCACAATATTTTATATATTTTAAAATTTGCAATAAATTGCCATGATAAACGCTGTCCAATCCCGTCTAGTATGGCTATAATGTCGTTGAGCTTTAATTTCCTTCTTCGATGCGAGGAAAATGTAAATCGGTCGAATACGAATTTCGGTTGTCGCCGTCTCCTTTTGAAAATATCCTTAATTGAGCTATTTAAGGTGTTGTAAAAGTGAAATTCATTATTTTTTCTTTGTTGAGTGTATATTCCATTGAATTATTTGAATTGATTCCAACATCTAGGTAAGTGGTACTATTTTAAATTACTACTACCTATTTAGCAAAGGTTCGCCACGAAGATGATGGTCGATTCTCCAGCCCAAATACAACTAACCATACTCGATATTACCTGGAATGGAGGATATTTGCAGCATCAACGGTTCGATAATAGAACATAATGGACGTCACAACAGGTAACATCTAATTTCTTTCTTTCTTACTCATTTATAACTATCTTATATTCTAGGTCTGCGAATACCGGAATTCATAAAAACCGGAACCGTAACAAACTAAACTCGATACAATCATTGGCCAATTCCCTTCGTTTACAGCTGTAGGTTTTGGAAAGACCCACCTAGAAGAGCATGTTATTGATACCGTGTTACAGGTTACTCGCGCTCCACCGAATAAATCAGCACCCTTAAATAAAAATAAAATAGATTTGAAATAGTGTAATTGTGAATATTTAATACTTGTGTGGTGTGTTGTCCTCAGTTACAATTAAAGATGATCCTGCGCTGTGTTTTGGTCCTATTTCTGGTCAGCGGCAGAATTCGAGGAACGTAGCCAGCGCAGTCAAAAGGAATTGAAGGTCGTTCAATCTGGAGGAGGATGGGATATGCTACTCACCCGTTAACTGGACGGAAATGCTGACACAGAAGCAATCCTGGCGGAAGATGGAATGAGCCCGATACATCCAAAGGAGCAACCTAAAAATCATAAGAGAAATTTTAATTATATAATTTAGCGTCACGAAAATAAATTATAAACATTTTAAATTGTTATTTACCTAGTGAAATGCAAAAATAGCCAGCGCACACACTCTTGCGGATTCCTAAATGTATGAACCAGTTTAAACAAATTTGAAAGTAAACAATATAAAAGGGTATATAAAACACTTACCTGTATAGCTTTATACTCAAATCAGCTAAGTAAAACTGCCTGAATCACATCAAAACCAAACACCCAACCTCTGCTCAAACTTATCGCGATTTTTTTAGCGGAACTTTAACGCGCTGGGATTCTTTATGAAATGAAGCACAATATAACGATAATTATGCTTGCAGAAACCCACTAATTTACAAAATTATAAACAGGTGAACTCACCTGTCACACAAAAATTTAAATTCAAATTTAAATATTTTCCGACGGCAAAATAATTTTTCGGGTAGCATAGAAATGTAAATAATTTACCGGGGCATATTTTTATACAAAAAAAGTGAATATTTTTAATTAATTTTGTTCCATATTCCGAAATTCCGGCGAAATATTTTCGGAAAATGGTCAAATAGACGGAAATCCACACATGTAATAGGGGCCATTTTCCTATAAAGCCGACCCATTTTCGGAGGGGAAGTCAGTAGTTTTTCAACAAGTTTCCTAGTTGTTCTTCAGTCAGTTTTGCAGAGTTAGTTAATAGTTTTTTTTTAGTTTTTTTAGTCACTTTTTCATTCATGTTTTTTTTTTTGAGTGGACCTATTTAGGAGCAAGAAATCGTGTGGAGAAAAAAAAAAGAACGAGAAAAGTTTCGAGATAAAAGTCCCAGGAAAAGAGAAATATTTTAGTTGGAATTTGGAGCAACGGGTTAAGTTGAGAAGTTTATTTTACATTTTTTTGTTTATTCACATTTATTTTAATTTTATTTTTTTATTTCATTTCCTTCCCTTTTCGGTTTAAGATATATATATGTATAATTTGTAATTTTTTTAAATAATTATTTTACGATTGTTGTATAATGTATATGTATAATTTGTAATTTTTTTAAATAATTATTTTACGATTGTTGCAAGAAAAAAAGGGTGAAATTTTCTAAGTGTCAAGTGAGTTGCGACGGCTACATTCGTGTTCCCTTCATACTTTGTTTAATTGTTTTGCGACTTGAAACTCTCTTTGTGAAGGAATAAATTACGTTGTGCATATTCTGAATTAAATATATTGATTTTAATAAATCCTTTTTCAATCAAATTAATTGGTGTAATTTTAATTTATTCGCGAAGTTTTCTTGGCAACATTTAGAGTTCTTGGTCTCAGAAGAAAACCAAGTGGCGCCCATCATAAATATTTGTACACCCACCCCTTATGTGCTCAAAAGGGAGCATATAACATATTTGGCGCCCAGCGTGGGGCCTAAGGGCATTCAAAAGGGGTTAAACATCACCTGTGTAATTAATAAAACTTTATAAATCATCTCAGAAATTCATGTTGCCAGTGAAATGTCAAAAATTGTTCTCAGAATCATAACAACCTTCTCGCAACTTTTCCTTCGCAACAAGTTTATGGACACGGATAATTTTGAACGAATGTAGCCGATCGATTAATTGAATGACATAAATTACTTACAATAATTTGAAATTTTAACAGTGAAAATTTAGAAAATGTTGCTAATAAAAATTTAAAATAAAACTTACCTGATTAATAGATTAATCCACAGTATCGGCAATTCCATTGTCGGGGAGATTTTAGTTTCCGTGGCACGCCGATTTGACGATGAATTTTGATAAAGCATCCCAAAATAAAACGAAAATAATAAATAAATTTTTTTGATATCTGGCTTAGTTTTGGAGATATTCGATCTTAAAATTTTAAAAACACATCACTTTACTTGTCAAAAGAGGTGTATTAATTAGGCTTTTAGGTGTTTTATTAACTAACCAATGAAATATATGCCTCTGCAAGGTGGGGAGCAAGTTAATAAAAGAACTTAAAGACTTATTTATACACCTCTTCCTCCCAGAAAGTTTAATAGAAAAGTTCGCGCTATCCTAAATTCGGCCGTTTTGACAAGTGATGTGTTCCTAAAATTTCAAGATCGAATATCTTGAAATCTAAACCAGATATTAAAAAAATTTATTTATTATTTTCCTTTTATTTTGTGGTGTTTTATCGAAATTCATAAAAAAGTTCGTGTCATAAGCCTTTAAGGCCATTTTAACAAGTCGCGAAGTGATGTGTTACTAAAATTTCAAGATCGAATATCTCCAAAACTAAGCCAAATATCAAAAAAAATTATTTATTATTTTCGTTTTATTTTGCAGTGTTTTATCGAAATTCATCGTCAAATCGGCGTGCAACGGAAACTAAAATTGTGCCCCTTTGGCGAAATACAATTTTATGTCACTTGTTCTTTTTTGCACCTTTTGCAAATTTCGCAAATACACTTTTTCACTTTTACTTAATTGTGCAATTAATTTTTACACTTTCACGTTTTAAAACTATATTTCCACAAACTGAATAAATTTTCGCGTATCATCCGATAAAAAGACGCGCCCGAACTTATTTGAATGGCAGCGGTATTGATGAACTTTGTATCAGTTGTTGCTACGCAAGTACGAAATTTATCGAGAAAATCGACAAGAGAACCACTCAATTTTAAGAGAAATGGTTCATTAAGTAAACTGACGTTCCTATGATTAAATGATTATTTGCCCGGGAGTATTGAATGTAGGTCAAGTTCACGGTAGCCGACCTACCTCAACTTAGACTCTGTTTTGGATTCTCACAGTATTGCTTTTGTCAGTAAAAATTCATCCGAGTATAAGAAAAGAGATTTTTGTATGCGCAAGCGCTTGTAGCTTTTCTGCCTGCTTTCGAGACTTTTGTTGCGACAGTTTTTAAACAAAATATTCACTTCTGATATGTTTGTAGGGATTGTTGAAGTTTCGATTTCATCATAAACACTTTTGCTTCATAAACACTTTTGCTTCATAAACAAATTGCTGGTTATAGTGTGAATTACATTTGCACATTTGAAAGTGCGGTATATTTAATGACTAAGATTAATTTTGTTTCCTTGAGTAACCCTAACAGAACTTGTTACAACCCCTACAGGTGAACAATAGACTAGCTCAGGAGAAGGGCGGGTTAAAAAAAATATGTATATATAAACAAATCTCACACTTTTTTTGTTGGGCGCCACGTAGTTTTGTTTGAGTCTACGAACTCAAATGAAAGCAAGAAAACAAAATCACGTCAAACGTTATAAATATTATAATTCATAAATAATTCAATTTAAGAAGAGAAAGGAAACTTCAATAAAGATTCTCGGCAGCCGTGAAAAATGAAAATTCCAACATCTAACAGAAATTAAATCAGTTCCAAAAAAAAGAAAGTAACCAAATCAAACAATCTAAAATTCAATTCCAAAAAGAAAACTAAACAAATTAAATAATCTAAAACCGAAAAATCTAAAGCACCGTATAATTTCACTTAATTTCAAGAAACTAACAAAAAAAATTAAACTTGAAATTTAAGGCCGAGTTATTTGCTGGTAGTTTGTCACACACCTTGCACACCAAAACCAAAACGTCTATATATGTAGATATATAAAAATAAAAGAAAAAAACCACACTTATCTTTTTATTTCCTTTTTGTTTTTTTAACTTCTGCCGGCTCACCGATTCACCATCCAGAAATCTTCCTTCCTAGGCACTGTGACCATTGTTTTCACCAACAATGACGAACACCTTGACTTTGAATATGATTCAATTTAACGTTACGCCTTCACTTTTAATACAATGCTCGATGTCACTTTTTAAGAAAAACTGCCTGCTTCAACTACCAAAGCAGTTGATTTTATGTCATTTTGCCAACTATTGGAAATCCTTTCCAAATTTTTCCAATCAGGACTATCTTCAGCGCTGAATTTTCCAATCGGATTGATATTTAAAAAAAAATATTATTTATATTTTCAGTTTATTTTGTTCCTTTTAATTCAACTTTTACCAAATGTTTAAGTTATGTTTTTCTCCAGAAAATTATTTTTTGACAGTCACTGGCACGTGCAAAAATTTTATTATTTTAGGGCTTTCGTCCAAAATTGTCTAAATCAACATTAGCTTTGGGTTACAAGAGTTCTCCAGTATTGTTTCGTTTTACCGGAACTATAAAGTTTTTGATAAAATTTCAAAATATCTTCTTTATACTTTATCCTTGGTTTATTTTCCCTCCTACATACATATTAGGCTGAGAAAAGATCTGGATGGGTCTAATTTAATTCGTTTCGTTTCTCTAAATCAAGCGATAAGCATGGTCTTGCTTATTATTGCAAAAGAAAATTTAATTTCCAAAGTGTGCGTCACCTACCCTGCCCGCCACAATATTTTATATATTTTAAAATTTGCAATAAATTGCCATGATAAACGCTGTCCAATCCCGTCTAGTATGGCTATAATGTCGTTGAGCTTTAATTTCCTTCTTCGATGCGAGGAAAATGTAAATCGGTCGAATACGAATTTCGGTTGTCGCCGTCTCCTTTTGAAAATATCCTTAATTGAGCTATTTAAGGTGTTGTAAAAGTGAAATTCATTATTTTTTCTTTGTTGAGTGTATATTCCATTGAATTATTTGAATTGATTCCAACATCTAGGTAAGTGGTACTATTTTAAATTACTACTACCTATTTAGCAAAGGTTCGCCACGAAGATGATGGTCGATTCTCCAGCCCAAATACAACTAACCATACTCGATATTACCTGGAATGGAGGATATTTGCAGCATCAACGGTTCGATAATAGAACATAATGGACGTCACAACAGGTAACATCTAATTTCTTTCTTTCTTACTCATTTATAACTATCTTATATTCTAGGTCTGCGAATACCGGAATTCATAAAAACCGGAACCGTAACAAACTAAACTCGATACAATCATTGGCCAATTCCCTTCGTTTACAGCTGTAGGTTTTGGAAAGACCCACCTAGAAGAGCATGTTATTGATACCGTGTTACAGGTTACTCGCGCTCCACCGAATAAATCAGCACCCTTAAATAAAAATAAAATAGATTTGAAATAGTGTAATTGTGAATATTTAATACTTGTGTGGTGTGTTGTCCTCAGTTACAATTAAAGATGATCCTGCGCTGTGTTTTGGTCCTATTTCTGGTCAGCGGCAGAATTCGAGGAACGTAGCCAGCGCAGTCAAAAGGAATTGAAGGTCGTTCAATCTGGAGGAGGATGGGATATGCTACTCACCCGTTAACTGGACGGAAATGCTGACACAGAAGCAATCCTGGCGGAAGATGGAATGAGCCCGATACATCCAAAGGAGCAACCTAAAAATCATAAGAGAAATTTTAATTATATAATTTAGCGTCACGAAAATAAATTATAAACATTTTAAATTGTTATTTACCTAGTGAAATGCAAAAATAGCCAGCGCACACACTCTTGCGGATTCCTAAATGTATGAACCAGTTTAAACAAATTTGAAAGTAAACAATATAAAAGGGTATATAAAACACTTACCTGTATAGCTTTATACTCAAATCAGCTAAGTAAAACTGCCTGAATCACATCAAAACCAAACACCCAACCTCTGCTCAAACTTATCGCGATTTTTTTAGCGGAACTTTAACGCGCTGGGATTCTTTATGAAATGAAGCACAATATAACGATAATTATGCTTGCAGAAACCCACTAATTTACAAAATTATAAACAGGTGAACTCACCTGTCACACAAAAATTTAAATTCAAATTTAAATATTTTCCGACGGCAAAATAATTTTTCGGGTAGCATAGAAATGTAAATAATTTACCGGGGCATATTTTTATACAAAAAAAGTGAATATTTTTAATTAATTTTGTTCCATATTCCGAAATTCCGGCGAAATATTTTCGGAAAATGGTCAAATAGACGGAAATCCACACATGTAATAGGGGCCATTTTCCTATAAAGCCGACCCATTTTCGGAGGGGAAGTCAGTAGTTTTTCAACAAGTTTCCTAGTTGTTCTTCAGTCAGTTTTGCAGAGTTAGTTAATAGTTTTTTTTTAGTTTTTTTAGTCACTTTTTCATTCATGTTTTTTTTTTTGAGTGGACCTATTTAGGAGCAAGAAATCGTGTGGAGAAAAAAAAAAGAACGAGAAAAGTTTCGAGATAAAAGTCCCAGGAAAAGAGAAATATTTTAGTTGGAATTTGGAGCAACGGGTTAAGTTGAGAAGTTTATTTTACATTTTTTTGTTTATTCACATTTATTTTAATTTTATTTTTTTATTTCATTTCCTTCCCTTTTCGGTTTAAGATATATATATGTATAATTTGTAATTTTTTTAAATAATTATTTTACGATTGTTGTATAATGTATATGTATAATTTGTAATTTTTTTAAATAATTATTTTACGATTGTTGCAAGAAAAAAAGGGTGAAATTTTCTAAGTGTCAAGTGAGTTGCGACGGCTACATTCGTGTTCCCTTCATACTTTGTTTAATTGTTTTGCGACTTGAAACTCTCTTTGTGAAGGAATAAATTACGTTGTGCATATTCTGAATTAAATATATTGATTTTAATAAATCCTTTTTCAATCAAATTAATTGGTGTAATTTTAATTTATTCGCGAAGTTTTCTTGGCAACATTTAGAGTTCTTGGTCTCAGAAGAAAACCAAGTGGCGCCCATCATAAATATTTGTACACCCACCCCTTATGTGCTCAAAAGGGAGCATATAACATATTTGGCGCCCAGCGTGGGGCCTAAGGGCATTCAAAAGGGGTTAAACATCACCTGTGTAATTAATAAAACTTTATAAATCATCTCAGAAATTCATGTTGCCAGTGAAATGTCAAAAATTGTTCTCAGAATCATAACAACCTTCTCGCAACTTTTCCTTCGCAACAAGTTTATGGACACGGATAATTTTGAACGAATGTAGCCGATCGATTAATTGAATGACATAAATTACTTACAATAATTTGAAATTTTAACAGTGAAAATTTAGAAAATGTTGCTAATAAAAATTTAAAATAAAACTTACCTGATTAATAGATTAATCCACAGTATCGGCAATTCCATTGTCGGGGAGATTTTAGTTTCCGTGGCACGCCGATTTGACGATGAATTTTGATAAAGCATCCCAAAATAAAACGAAAATAATAAATAAATTTTTTTGATATCTGGCTTAGTTTTGGAGATATTCGATCTTAAAATTTTAAAAACACATCACTTTACTTGTCAAAAGAGGTGTATTAATTAGGCTTTTAGGTGTTTTATTAACTAACCAATGAAATATATGCCTCTGCAAGGTGGGGAGCAAGTTAATAAAAGAACTTAAAGACTTATTTATACACCTCTTCCTCCCAGAAAGTTTAATAGAAAAGTTCGCGCTATCCTAAATTCGGCCGTTTTGACAAGTGATGTGTTCCTAAAATTTCAAGATCGAATATCTTGAAATCTAAACCAGATATTAAAAAAATTTATTTATTATTTTCCTTTTATTTTGTGGTGTTTTATCGAAATTCATAAAAAAGTTCGTGTCATAAGCCTTTAAGGCCATTTTAACAAGTCGCGAAGTGATGTGTTACTAAAATTTCAAGATCGAATATCTCCAAAACTAAGCCAAATATCAAAAAAAATTATTTATTATTTTCGTTTTATTTTGCAGTGTTTTATCGAAATTCATCGTCAAATCGGCGTGCAACGGAAACTAAAATTGTGCCCCTTTGGCGAAATACAATTTTATGTCACTTGTTCTTTTTTGCACCTTTTGCAAATTTCGCAAATACACTTTTTCACTTTTACTTAATTGTGCAATTAATTTTTACACTTTCACGTTTTAAAACTATATTTCCACAAACTGAATAAATTTTCGCGTATCATCCGATAAAAAGACGCGCCCGAACTTATTTGAATGGCAGCGGTATTGATGAACTTTGTATCAGTTGTTGCTACGCAAGTACGAAATTTATCGAGAAAATCGACAAGAGAACCACTCAATTTTAAGAGAAATGGTTCATTAAGTAAACTGACGTTCCTATGATTAAATGATTATTTGCCCGGGAGTATTGAATGTAGGTCAAGTTCACGGTAGCCGACCTACCTCAACTTAGACTCTGTTTTGGATTCTCACAGTATTGCTTTTGTCAGTAAAAATTCATCCGAGTATAAGAAAAGAGATTTTTGTATGCGCAAGCGCTTGTAGCTTTTCTGCCTGCTTTCGAGACTTTTGTTGCGACAGTTTTTAAACAAAATATTCACTTCTGATATGTTTGTAGGGATTGTTGAAGTTTCGATTTCATCATAAACACTTTTGCTTCATAAACACTTTTGCTTCATAAACAAATTGCTGGTTATAGTGTGAATTACATTTGCACATTTGAAAGTGCGGTATATTTAATGACTAAGATTAATTTTGTTTAGGTAGGTAAACTAAATATAAAACCATTTTCGGTATTACATTATTTGAATTTTTGGATGTCGTCGTTTAGATAATCGGTTTTCTTTGGAGTACTTAAAAGTGAATTATTTTTTTTTGGTTAAATTAGAGGCGGGAGCTTTTCAAAGTTACATATAAATTGTCAGCAACTGTGCTGCAATTTTTTCTTTTATGCGGGCGAACTATTTTTTTTTTATTGAATGCTGTTTAATAACTTTAATGCAAGCTTTGGTTAAACTAATTTAAGTAAACACAACTTATAATTTATTTAATAAATTCATATTTAGATAATATTTCTTTGGTTTTCTTTTGAGGTTTAAAGGAAATTCAATTTGAAATTTGTTTTCGATTTTGGTCTTATTTATTTTCTTTAAAGATTTAAAGAAGATTTAATTTGATATCGTTTTTGAATTTTGGTCTCGACTTTGGTTTTTTTTTTTTTTGCCTGCAATTAGAATTTGACAGTCCTGTGGACGAGTAATTCTCTGCGGTGTACAAATTTGTCTTTGATCAGTATGGAAGTCAATAGACTTAATCAAGATGAGCTCAACTATGAACTGAGTATACGGGGGTTGCCTCTAGGAGAGGTGGACGACATGAGTGTTCACCTTCGATCAGTCTTAAATGTAGAAAAAGGGGGCAAGTCTACACTTATATCTCCATATCCATTTACAGCGGAACAAGACCTTCAGGCATTAGATAAAAAGGTAGATGAGATTAAGGAGCTTTTAAATAGCTATGATGGCCTTAACTGATCTAAACATTCAAGGATTTTTACAAAGAAAGAATGGGCTATGGGACGATAGAAGAGAGTCACAACAGAAGTAGAAGAATAAAAGAGACAGAAAACACATATTCGGGCCGAATTGTTGTTGGCATTAGGTAGCCTCAAATTAAAGGCGGATGGTGACGAAGAGGAAGAATATGCCGATGCTGCGGAAGATATTTCCTTACCTGCTGCAGTTTTAGCTGATCACAGGTCAAGGGTTAACCTATATAAGTGGGAAATTAAGTTCTCAGGGGAGCCAACTCAATCATTGAATTCTTTTCTGGAAAGGGTGAATGAACTAGCTGAAGCTCGAGGGATAAATAGGGGCCAATTGTTTCGTTCTGCGCTAGACTTGTTTAATGGGAAAGCCTTGATATGGTATAGGGCCAATAAAGCCAAGTTTAACTCTTGGACGGAGCTGGTGAAGGAACTCAAGAAAGACTTTTTACCATCAGACTATGACGATCGTTTGTTAGAGGAAATCAGGCACAGAACACAGGGAAAGGACGAGAAAATTGGGATATACGTCGCCATTATGAGAAATATATTCACACGGCTCACAGATCCTCTCACAGATGAACAGCAGCTTAAAATCTTGAAGCGTAACATAGCTCCATTTTACCAAGCTCAGTTGAGTTTGACGCAAATAGAGGCAATTCAAGATTTAGTTGAATTGAGAAGACGTTTGGAATCCAAACGGACATCAGTTGAAGCTTTCGCCTCCACCCTCGAGGCGAAGTAATCGGTTGTTAGAACCAGACCCAGCATATGTATCAACCGATCAGAATGTAGTATCCGTCGTTTCGGATCAAAATCCTAGTACAGTTTCAAATGCGGTCGTCAAGGGCACATAGCTAGATTTTGCCGACGGAATTTAAGTTGCTTTGGTTGTGGTACTCCAGGTGTTATCCGCCCAAGATGTCCAAATTGCAGCCGACAAAGACAAGATCAGGATGCTACGACATCGGGAAACGGAAACAGAGCTCGGATGTAAGCGGCGAGTCGAGCATTCCGCACACAGCCGCAAAGCATCGGAGTAACCTAAAAACAGGAAAATGTATAGTCGAAACGGACAGAGTTGGATTAAATAATTTAGTTAATTATGTTTTTGTGGATACGGAGAACGATATGCGACCTCATTTAATGGTTTCAGTCCTAGGAATAAAGCTTCGCGGATTACTAGACTCAGGGGCGTCTCGTACGATACTCGGTGGACTTGGATTAAATTTGTTAAAGGGTTTAGGACTCAAAATTAGAAAAGCTAATGCTAATGCTGTTAATTTGGCAGACGGTGGATCGGTAGATGTTTCAGGGGAAACATTATTTTATTGTAGAACCGTGTGAAAGTCTGTGAAGTTTTAGTTATTCCACAATTACCTCAAGTCATAATCCTAGGGATTGATTTCTGGCGCGATATGTGTATACGCGCAAATTTTAAAGAGAATACATGAAGTTTCGGGGATACGAACGAGAATTATCATCTAAGTGCTTTACAATGCCAGTCGAATTTAACACCGCAGGAACTTAAAATGGGAACTGGCCTTGGGTGTACAAACCGAGTACAACACAAAATCGATACGGAGTCTCCGCCAATAAAGCAACGATACTATCCAGTATCGCCAGCAATCCAGAAGGCTATCAATGGGGAATTAGATGTAATGCTGGAACTGCGTATCGTGGAACCATCCAGTAGTGCTTGGTCATCGCCCGTAGTAATGGTGCGGGAAAAGGACGGATCATACCGATTCTGCGTTGATTACAGGAAATTGAATAAGATAACCAAGAAGGACGCATATCCATTACCCTATGTATCCGCCACGGTAGGATGCCAAGTACTTATCTTCACTTGATATAAAATCAGCTTTTTGCCAGGTTCCATTAGAGGAAAACTCGAAGCAGTTCACAGCCTTCACTGAACCAAACAGAGGTCTATTCCAATTTCGGAGAATGCCTTTCGGTCTGAGCAACTCCCCTGCTACATGGAAGAGGTTAGTCAATAGGATGCTATCAGGAAGTCTCGAAAGTAAGATCTTTGTGTACCTTAACGACGTCATAATCGTGACCCAGACTTTCGAGGATCACAAAGCGGCATTAAAAGAGGTCTTTGGAAAATTGACTGAAGCGGGATTAGTGATCAATTATGATGAGTGAGAATGTTATAAACCCGAGCTCAAGTATTTAGGATATATCGTGGGGGAGTATGGCCTGCAAGTTGATCCAAGTTGATATGGATTGGGCGCAGTATTAACCCAGCAGATAGACGGAAGTGAACAGATAATCGCGTATTTAAGTCGATCGCTCAATAGGAGTGAATGCAACTGTTCCACAACTGAGAGAGAATGCTTAGCAGTGCTGTGGGTGATAGAGAAGCTGAGGCCATACGTTGAGGGAACATCGTTCACTGTAGTTACAGACCATGCTTCCTAAGTTTGGTTAAATAATTTGAAAGACCCGACAGGACGATTAGCAAGATGGGCAATGCGACTTCAACAATATAACTATCAAATTGTACATCGAAAAGGGAAGGAGCATTTATTGCCTGATTTGTTATCTAGGTCAGTACCAATAATTGAATGTGTTGAGGTTAGCTGCGAGGAAGATAAGTGGTGTAAGAAGATGATGTCGAAGATCCGTCACAACCCCTCAAAATACCCAGATTGGAGACTCGAAGGCAACGTTTTGTGGAAGCACTGTCGTCCCCGTTACCCTGACTTGACTACACCCGGTGAATCGTGGAGAGAAGTAATCCCGAAAGCTAGACGTAAAAATGTTATTTCTAAAGCGCACGACTTTCCAACGGCAGGTCACCGTGGAATTCAGAAAACGTACGATCGATTAGCGCAGAAATTTTACTAGCCTAAGATGAGAGCCGACGTTACTGAATATGTAAGGAAATGTAAGGTATGTCAAGTGATTAAACCAGATCTTAAAAAGCCAGCTGGACTTATGGCTACGCGACCAACTTTTAATAGGCCATGGGAGTCCATAAATGTTGATCTCATAGGTCCTTTACCTTGTTCCAGCAAAGGGTATAAGTATATCTTGACAGTTATTGGCCAGTTTAGCAAGTTTCCTATGCTATTTCCGTTAAGGTCCGCGAGTACTACTTCAATTTGCCATTCTTTAGAGGAATATGTATTTTTATTGTTTAGGACACCCAGATCCATAGTGTGCGATAATGGTCCACCATTTCGAAGTAAGGAGTTCAAGAAACTTTGTACCGAGTATGGAGTAACAATCAGTCAAACCGCTTTCTACCATCCGCAAGCCAACCCGGTGGAACGCACAAATCAAGTTGTTAAATCTATGCTTTGGGCATACGTGTCGGAGAACCACAGGAAGTGGGATATGTTCCTGGCCAAAGTAGCATGCGCCATCCGAACTTCCACTCACGAAGCCATGAAGTTAACACCCTATTTCATAAATTTTGGCAAAGAAATGACAATGCATGGTACTGATCTCGTGCTTTGGAAGAAGTTAGAAGGGATGTCAAGCACAGATTGATGAAGGCAGCCGAAATGGGAAAACGACGATATGATCTCCGAAGACGAGACCAAAAATTCCTTCAGAATGATTTAGTGCTACGCAAGAACTATGTTTTATCTGATGCCGCGGAGTATTTTAACGCGAAGCTTGCACCGAAGTACGTAGGACCCTATAGAGTGATTAGAATAGTTTCGCCTTGGACGAAAGACTTTTCTAACCATGGTGTTGGGATCGTACACTGTTACGAAGTCCAGTGGTTATGTAATGCATGATGGATAATTTTTTTTGTTATTGGGATTTTCAGAGCATGGCGTTTGATACTGTTTGAGTAGTTGCTCGTGATTATAAGGAAGGAAAAGTTGTAAGTAAATAATAAATAAAATAAATAAATAAAATATTATTGCATTGCCGCAATTCTTGCTTGGACAAGCCTCGGTAGATATTTTAAAATCCAGTTACACTTATTTTAATAGATATGTGACCGTTTTGCCCCACATCAGAGTTAGCAGATTTGTCAGAGATGTAAACTACCTGTGTTAAAAAGGATTGCGCACACAAGATAATGCATATTGCCGAAGACATCTGGCCAACGTACTGAAACTAGTGGCCGTAGTCTACTCCAAACGTTCTTGACCTGACCCAGCCAAGTAAAATAGTTTGAAAGACGATATGTGCCCTTAAATCTAGTTGTACGAGGCCGTTGTCGCGCCCAATTTTGAGGATGCATTTTCAGTATCAGAGGAGATGCTTAAGGTTATTCGTACTTGTAATTGTTGCCGGAACTGAAAAGTATCCAGGAAGGTAGCGCCATAATAACAGCAATTTTTAGACTATTAGCAATAATTGTATGTGAAAATAGGCGGCTACATTCTACAACTTCTTGTTTAACTTTCGAGCCACTGTGGCGGAATGCAGTCTTTACGGGATAGAATCGAGATTTGTTCAAACGGAAAGTGCAAGGTTGAAAGTATTATTTTTATAGGTTGAATTAAATTGTCATGGTCTCTCCTTCCTTGTAACCTACGACAACTGTGCAAAAAAAAATGTGTTATCGCGGTAGGGCTTACGAATTGTTTTGGGATAGGTAGAATTGTTTTTGATTCTCAGTCAAGATTTAAGGACCCATTGTTGTAGTGAAGGCTAGGAATTTAACAGAAAGTTAAGGGAGTCAGAATTTATTTTATGTAAGAAATGAGTGGACCTTAAAAGAGCCACATTTTTAGTCGATTTCTGTAGGAAATCTCTCGGAAAAAAGGGAGGGAATGTTACAGGTTGCTCGCGCTTCACCCAATAAATCAGCACCCTAAAATAAAAATAAAATAGATTTGAAATAGTGTAATTGTGAATATTAAATACCTGTGTGGTGTGTTGTCCTCAGTTACAGTTAAAGATGATCCTGCGCTGTGCTTTGGTCCTATTTCAGGTCAGAGGCAGAATTAGAGGAACGTAACCAGCGAAGTCAAAAGGAATTGAAGGTCGTAAAATCTGGAGGAGGATGAGATATGCTACTCACCCGTTAACTGGACGGAAATGCTGATACAGAAGCAATCCTGGCCCGATACATCCAAAGGAGCGACCTAAAAATCATAAAAGAAATTTGAATTATATAATTTAGCGTTACGAAAATAAATTATAAACATTTTAAATTGTTATTTACCTAGTGGAATGCAAAAATAGCCAGCGCACACACTCTTGCGGATTCCTAAATGTATGAACCAGTTTAAACAAATTTGAAAGTAAACAATATAAAAGGGTATATAAAACACTTACCTGTATAGCTTTATACTCAAATCAGCTAAGTAAAACTGCCTGAATCACATCAAAACCAAACACCTAACCTCTGCTCAAACTTATCGCGATTTTTTTAGCGGGACTATAACTCGCTGGGATTTTTTATGAAATGAAGCACAATATAACGATAATTATGCTTGCAAAAACCTGCTAATTTACAAAATTATGAACAGGTGAACTCAACTGTCACACAAAAATTTAAATTCAAATTTAAATATTTTCCGACGGCAAAATAATTTTTCGGGTAGCATAGAAACGTAAATAATTTACCGGGGCATATTTTTATACAAAAAAAGTGAATATTTTTAATTAATTTTGTTCCATATTCCGAAATTCCGGCGAAATATTTTCGGAAAATGGCCAAATACGCGGAAATCCACATATGTAATAGGGGCCATTTTCCTATAAAGCCGACCCATTTTCGGAGGGGAAGTCAGTAGTTTTTCAACAAGTTTCCTAGTTGTTCTTCAGTCAGTTTTGCAGAGTTAGTTAATAGTTTTTTTGAGTTTTTTTAGTCACTTTTTCATTAATTTTTTTTTGTTTTGAGTAGAACTATTTAGGAGCAAGAAATCGCGTGGAGAAAAAAAAAGAACGAGAAAAGTTTCGAGATAAAAGTCCCAGGAAAAGAGAAATATTTTAGTTGGAATTTGGAGCATCGGGTTAAGTTGAGAAGTTTATTTTACATTTTTTTGTTTATTTACATTTATTTACATATACCCGTTTATTTCATTTCCTTCCCTTTTCGGTTTAAGATATTGTTTTGCGACTTGAAAATCTCTTTGTGAAGGAATAAATTACGTTGTGCATATTCTGAATTAAATATATTGATTTTAATATATTCTTTTTCAATCAAATTAATTGGTGTAATTTTAATTTATTCGCGAAGTTTTCTTGGCAACAAAATATAAATATTTTTACAGTACAGCGAAATTGCAGTATTACAGAATTAGAATGTTATGCTGCTGTGCTGAGCGTAAAGAAATTCCGAGATTATGTTGAAGGACACCCCTTCACGATCATTACTGACCACGCCAGTCTGAAGGGGCTGATGAGTCACTCAGATCTCTCCGCACGACTTTCTCGATGGAGTCTAAAGCTGCAGGCTTTTGATTTACAGATTGAGCATCGCAAGGGTTCACAGAATGTGGTTCCTGACACTCTGTCCCGAGCTCACACTGAAACGACTGAGGAGTTGAAAGTAAGTGCAGTCGACTTAGACTTATATTCGCCTTATTTCTCCATGGAAGAGTATGAGCAGTTGAAATCGGCTGTGCTTGCTAACTGAACACACCTTCCTGATCTCTGTGTCTCGGACGGGTACGTTTACAAGAGGACCCAACCCCGAAGCGGTGACTCGATGCAAGAGGACTTAGCCATGCAAAGAAACCAAACCGCCTAATACCATCTTGCGACCGCCGATGGGCAAACCTCTGGAAGCCCTGCGTCCATTTAAATTTTTTTATATTGACTTACTCGGACCTTATCCCCGCACTAAACGCGGCAATACAGTAATTTTCTTAGCATTAGATGGCTTTACCAAATTTGTCCTTTATCAAGCCCACGCGTACTGAACGAGCAGATCTAGTCAGTATTTTCTTGGAGAAACTACTATGCTCTTTTTGGCCACCACATGGTACAGCATGGCTCATCGAATCCATTACTGCGATAACTCGACCAGTTGAAGTCTGGCGATGTAGCAGTCTTGCATACTACTGATCGCCTCCAGCTCATGCATGTTAGATCATCTACGGCGTGCCCACGAAAAGCACGAGAAAACTTATAATACGCGCTGTCGCGACGTTACATATACTCCCGGTCAGGAATTGTATTGTAGAGTTTTCGCAAAAAGCGACATGCCGAAGAGTTTCAGTGCTAAACTGGACAACAAGTTTACCAAAGCCAGAATTGTAAAGCGAGTGGGACAGAGCCTATATCAGCTGGAGGACATGCAAGGCAATTCCATTGGAACCTTTCACGCCAAAGACATCAGGCAGTGAAAGTCATCCAATTATAGGCAGTTCAATTTCATTAGTCCGTCCGTCCATTCTTAATCCGTCCGATTTGTTTTGTCCGTCCGTCCGCGTCCTAGACAGGAAGGCCCAGCTCAGTCTGTAGAGCATGAGACTTACTCTCGGGGTCGTGGTCGTGCCACACGTTGTTTAAATCGAATACTGAAGAAGGTCTGAACTCTCGAGCTTCTCATTAGAGCTTTGAGGGGGAAAGATCTGATTCTCTGTTCGACGTGGAAGTGACCGGCTATCCTTCTTCCTCTCAGTAGAGAACGAAGTGGTATCGGAAACTGACACTACAGCGTGCTGTTGCCAGACCCTGATGTGATCTTGTGCCACTGATGAGCCCACGCAGATCCTGTCTCACTGTCTTCAGTTCCTCTCTTATCGGATCGCTAGAGCTACAGGCCTTGAGAGAGATACCTGTGTTGTAATTTTAGACCTGTCATCGTTTGACATGAACGGGCCTTTAATTCAAATATGACAATGCTACGTGAATGTGCCTTATCTATCTCGGAGGTTGATGTCCCTGCTTCTGCCACATCTGAGAGTGACATTTCCGTATAGGAGAACAGCCATTTTTCTTGTCGTGACAGCAAGTGAATGGACAACAATCCCTAGAGGTAAGTGAAAATTTTTCAATTTTAGTACTTTTTATCCGCGACGTCCTTATGCGGAACGAATGTAATATTTTATTCAATCATTGTAGACAAACTAGAAATACGAGAAGTCGTAAAACACGAAAAGCAACCACTAAAGCGGAGCCGTCGCTGTAAACAAAGAGCCAGTGAACACTCTTGATAACTGGTCCCCAAGCAAGAAGTCGGGAGAGCGAAAGGTGCATGGTAGTGCCGCGGAATAATTAAGGAAAGCACGGTCTCACCGGCCTCAGTAGGCTCACCACCCGGAGTATAAGGTTTTATATATATATATATATATATATATATTTATATATATATATATATATATATATATATATATATATATATATATATATATATATACTTCCGGCCACCTTGAACACGGACATCAGTGCCGTTCACTTTTGTCAAGTAAGCATAATATAGTCAAGTGACAAATATGGTTCAATGACTAAAAGGGTATTATCTTAAGGTTGAAACTCATACAGATTTTTCTTAGTTTTAAACCAAAAGATCAATCCTAGCTTCTTGGAAAGATCTTGACCAGTATTTAATTGAAAGTGGTATTTTTGAAAAGCAATAAGAAACTACCTATTGTCGTGGTCAATTAGATGAGAAATTTTAATCCAATATAGAAGAAAACTTAAAAAACAAAAATATATTTTACAGACTGTTAATTTTATTTTATTTTATTTTATTTATTTATTTATCTATTTATTAAGCTTATTTAACATATTTGAGCAACAAATAGCTCTTAAAACATATGTTACATACAATGTTATGCCAAAAAAAAAAGTTTTTATCAAAAATGACGAAAGCGATAATTCGATAATGTAAGTACTAGTTCACTTTCAATAATGATCTATAATTAATAACTATAAAAAATTCACCTTAACTAAAAAGGAAAAATTGGTTACATAAAAGAAAGAGTTAAAGAACAAAAAATGCGATGTGACAATGAACTAACTCTACTAGGTGTAAGGTATTTCAAATATGCTGATTTAAAGTTGGAAACGGTACCCGCCAACCTAATACTTCTAGGTATATCATTCCAAAGCCTTATAAAGTGAATGTAGAATATCCTTGACGACTGTAAAAATCTATATCTAAGAGGACGAACCGGCATAGTTCTCTCTGATGAGAGATAGGTAAGTTTTTCAGTTAAATAATCAGGAGTATGCTTATTTAAGATTTTATAAACCATTACACATATTCTGAAATTGATATATGTATCTATATTGTAACCCAAAATATTCTCTTTATATGGGGATACGTGATCAAATCTACCCAGCCTATAAACATAACGCACACAGTTATTAAAAAGAACATTTATTTTACGCCTTTTCTTGCTATCTAAGTTACAATACACCACATCACCATATAAAATAATGGGGAGAATTAGAGCCTTTACAAGGTAAAGTTGAGTACACATAGGTGTTTACAGTGAGAATTTCCAAAATTGCTTTAAAACTAGATAAACCTTTCGAAGGATATTGTTTATATGTTCCGTCCAAGTAAGTGTTTTATTGAATATAATGCCCAGGTTGTTAATCTTATCAACATAGGGAACAACTTCATTATTCAGACATATGGATTGAAGATTAATATAATCAATTGGCTTATTATATAATATAATAGCTTTAGATTTGTTCGCATTAATTTTAAGCCCATTGTTTTCGGTTCATAGAAACACATTCATTAGATCTTAATTTATTTTCTGTATGAGCGAAGAACTTGTGCATCATCCGCATACAACTGTAAAAACGAATATTATAACTATCAGCTTAGTCATTTATAAACATGGCAAATAAAATTGTACCTAAAATAAATCCTTGTGGTAGCCCAGAAGTAACTGGTAAGGAACGTGACAGGTAATCTTCAGACTTTACACTTTGCCATCTCTCAGATAAATATGATTTAAATAGTTTAATCGCAGAGCGCGAAAAAGAAAATTTATAGTCCAGTTTTGAGATCAAAAAATTAATATTCACACAATTAAAAGCCTTACAGAAATCTAGGAGCACGAAGATCGTAGGCTGTTTATTATCTAGGCAACATCTAACAGTTTCTGTCAAATACAATAGAGAAGTTATAGTACTATGGTTACTGCGAAAACCAGATTGAAATTTATATAACATATTATTATAATTTAAATAATCTATCAACTGATTAGACAAAATCCGCTCCATTATCTTAGAGAGCACTGGTAAGATACTAATAGGTCGGTAGTCCTCAGGCAGAGACGGGCTAGGTTTTTTAGGAATTGGTAACACTTTTGCTAGCTTCCAAGAAGCGGGATATACACACGTAGTAATACAGGAATTTATTATATGAGTTATATGTTGAATAACGCATGGTAAAATATATTTAATAAAACGTAAATCAATCCCATCAAGGCCAATTGCATTAGACTTAATAGATTTAATGGCAAGAATGATATCCGTAGTTAAAACATTATGAAAGGAAAAGCCATCTATCCGTGCTAGTTGATAAGAACTAATCACATCGCTGTTCGATGAGTAATTGTGAATGGTGAAAAATTTGTTAATATCATCAGGATTAACCATGCAACCTTGGTTACTTACAGGCGTTACTATATTACGAATATTGCGCCAAAGAGCCCGATTTCGTAGAATTATAAAGTTGGTTCTCAACTCTGGAGTTCGGTTTCTTTTCCAAAGCTGAAATGCGTAATTTCTAATATCGATTAGCTTTTTAATTTCGTCATTCAGTAACTAACAGTAAACACCTTTTTCGCTTAAGTTTAATATGCTTATCATAAAGTCTATTAATATTACAAGTAAAGAAATTTATTTGGAAATTGACACAACTCGTAGTATATAGCGGATCCCAAGAAAAGTTAGTTAAGTCCATAAACAGTTCTTCCCGGTTAATGTTATTGAAGTCGCGATAGTAAGTTGGGAAAATAGAATTCTTCGGTTTTTCTAAGTCAAAGACAACAAAAACAGCATCATGATCACTTAGACCAGGTAGACTTAGTTGGTAATGATTTTTGACAGAATTTAAATTAGAGGTAATAATTAAGTCAATAAGGGAAGATCCGTTGCTGTGAACTCTATTCGGTAGATTATTAACAATTTCAAGGCTAAAATGATTTAGGTTTTCCAGAAATCTATCTTTCATGTGGTTGTCTTTTAGCAAGTCAATATTGAAATCACCTAATAAAATAACATCCATATATCTACAGTTTAGTTCACTAAATACATCGAAAAAAGTCTGAAGGTCACTAAAACGTGGGGGTCGATAAACGCAACCTACCAGGACCATACCAAAGTTTGATGAGACCTCCAGAAAGATAAATTCTATTCCAGAAATATTGCCATTTGATACATTTACAGTCCGGCCAACCAATCCTTTCTTCAGAAAAATTGCAACACCACCACAAATTGAGTATAGTCTGTCATTACTGAAAATTTTGTAGTTACTAAGGTTAAAGATTTCTTTGCTGTGATAACTTTGGAACCAGGTCTCACTAAGACACAATATATCAATCCCAGAATATTCAAACACAAACTTGAACTCATCAATACATGATGGTAGACTTCGAATATTCAGATGACTACAAATAAGCTTATTTGGGTTACATTTCACAATTGAATCAACTGAACAATCCACATCCACGGCACCGACACCGTCAGAGGCGCACATATGATGAATCACCCAGAAGAGACGGGAACCATAACCAACTCAGAAAATATCTGAATATATCCAACATATCAAAAACATTGATAATTAAAGCCAATCAGACAGTACGCAAAACATATAATTAAAAAAAAATCAGTATAACTAAAGTAAAATTTCAATTTAAAATTTAATTCAATAAATGATTTCATTATTATGTAAAATAATATAGAGAAATAAAAATGAAAATAAATAAATAAACGGAATGCATTGAATACGTAACATACTCCGTTGCAGATAACTGATCAAGATCAATAACCTTAACCTTATCACCATTATACCGCACATAAACAATTCCATTGAAAGTATTTACAGCAAAAATCTTTTTCGAATTTTTCAATTTGATGGCCTCCTTAAATATTTTGTAGTTTTTAGTTGTTAGGCTTTGATGCACATATATGTGAGAACTGCTGTGTAGATTCACATCACTCAGTTTTGGTTTATGTTTCTTGACACTTTTAATAAATTGAAATTTATCGTGAGGTGTACCACTGCTGGTGGAGTCTAGCCGAAAACTTGACTGGATTGGATTGTGGAGAAAACTGAACAGCTGCCATTAAAGAATTCGCAATTTTGTTGACATCTTCTTTGGGTGTTATTGGACCTCCTGAAATAATGATGTCACAGCTCAATGATTTGTGTTCCAAAGAATCAATCTTGTGTTCAAGCTCCTTATTCCGCTTCTTGAGATCCGAAATGCATGCTCTATATTCGATGATTTCTGATTTAAGGTGATTCATTGCTTCATCAAACTTAATGAAAATTTCATCTCGAATGGCATTGAATGGCATTATCTACAAGCTTTGTAATGGAATTATCTACAAGCTTTGTTATTGCAGTCTCAGTTGATTTAATAAGCGTAGAGATATTCTCCAATGTTAATTCTGTGTCAGATGAACTTCCAGATCTCGAGTTAAGTTTTGGTGGCATATTTTTTTAATTTAATTAACTGTTACACAAAATAAAATATACTCAATTTAACAAAAACTTCCAAAGCAAAAAAAAAAATTACATAGAAATACTGGCGAAATGTAAATTTCATAAAATTTTTACGGAGTAGCTACACAAGTTGTCACTCAGCCGCCATTTTGAACTTCTCATCCTAAACCACTTTCCTCAACAGAATTTCAGTCCATGTAAATTTAGTTTTTTTACAAATGTTTATTAGTTTCTATTTTTGAAATTTTTTTATTATACATATCGTTTTATAATTGGGTAGTAGAATATTTTTGCGTGTGCCCGTTCCGTTTATATGTTTTATATATCGAAGTAGTTAAAGAAAACAAATTGAAAAGTTTTCGACACGATCGTCGTTTTATACTCCTCTCTTTACCATACAGACTTTGCCAATAGATAAAAACAAACTTTACAGAGATAAGCAAAAAAGGAACATAAAAATCAATCTCATTGTTTGGAGATATTTTAGCAAAGTGAGATTAATATTGGAATTCTTTGTGATAAACTAAAATATACACAAAATTATTAATGAATATAAACTAATATTAGATTAAGCTGAATTTCTATGAAAGCTCTAAGTAAAATAAAACCATGGCTGTTAAGAGTTTTAATAAAGTCGAATTTTTTTTTATAAGTGCACTTCGCCTCTCTGCTCATAATTAAAAAAGAGGAACTGATGTAATTAGGTAGACATTTTCTTTTGGGTTGTTCAGCCACAATGTGTCAAAGGCCGGATGTAAATGTTTTAAGCACAATGCGCACAATGACAATGGATCTAGCTAGATGCATCGTTCGCTCGGTATTCGATAAGCGTTTATTCTTTTCGGGATGTACCTCGTTTAATTAAATAAAAATAATTTCTTTGTGACTAAAACATACGACCTTTTAATTCATCATTTAAAGTAGGTTTATAAATACAAGTATAGATGCTACTTCTTTGAATTTTTATAGTAAAGACCTCATAAGGAGGCACTAGGTTAGGTAATTTTCGGTAGTTATAAAAGCTCATTCATACTAATTATTATTTATTTAATTTTTTTTGTACTGGTGTTATTATTGAATATATGATAAACTAAATTACCTTTTTGATTTCAGGACCCCTTACAAGCTTCTTCCCCTACTTGCTTCCCACCTCCCCGTCCCCTTTTTTATCCTCGATGTTATAGATTTCTTTTTGTGAGTGTGAATTTTTTGTGTGTTTTTATGCACTTTCAATAGATTGAGCCTGCATCCTAGCCCGATGCAGGGTAGGTGTGGGTTAGAGACTGAACCATCACATAGGGGGTAACCTTTATTTTGTGATTTTTCTTGATGGTTCAGGGCGGCTATAAGAACAACAGGTGACAATGGACCTGTTGTTCTTCCTTTTTGGTTGTTCTCTAGTTTTTTTTGATATTATGTGGCAGACCTGAGAGAAGGACTCCACAACCTTCTTTCGCCACAGGCACGCGAAATTCTGTTTGTTCAAGGACTCACACCCCATACCGACGAGCTATGCGCGAGCTGCCAGCTAGGCGCACACACATATATTACAATTTGGAAAATATTTGAGTCGAGTAGGTTGGTTAGAAATATATAAGATGTGATTTTTGTAATGAATAAGGATACACTATTTAAAGTGACCAAAAAACTTTAATTATAACGAATTGACACCACCATACAAAAATGTAATATACAGTGATTTAATGGATTTAATACCCTTTATAGAACCTGCACACAAATTGGAGAAGAATAGAATATAAATTACGAAATATTATATGAATGTAACGTTTGTTTAATAGTGCATAAAGATTGGATATTTTGTAATTTAACAACACAAAATTTTCTATATTTTTATTTCTTGTCTCAAATAATTTTTTTAAATATTAAAAAAGTAACTTATTAATTTTGAAAGTGAATTAAGTTCATTCTCAGTCATTAAAAACGTGTTTTTAATTAATGTTTACTATTCTAACTACCCTAACTATTATACTACATATCCTTTCAACACAAAAATATTTAACATGGTCATTTGCAAATATTTTTAAATTTATTATGGTTTGCGTTAAATATCCTTATTTAAAAATAAGTCGAACAGATAAGATGTAAATTGTGGGAAACCGCCTAATAAGCAATCCTACAAAAAGATAATTGAGTTGGTTAGTTTGCTACGCTGTTCAAAAAACTATTAAAACTATGTTTAATAAAAAATTTTTATATTCTGTTCTCCCGTCTATATCTATTTCGTTGGTATAAAAAATTGATTACATAAATCAATTTACATAATTAGGCTACTCCTTACACCCTCCACCAGAGTTGCAACATTTTTCTCTTAGAATCAATGGGGGGCTTATCCTATACAACAACAAAATAGTCATCGAAATCGACCACGCGTTACAAAGTTAGCCCAACATTAGTTCAAATATTTTGCTTCTAGTAGGAATGGGAAACATAGGACGTGGTCAATAACGTCGGGCTGCCGCAGATAAGTATGCATAAGAATCTTAAACGTAAATCTAGCGCAGCAAGTACGTTTTTGTACGTCAAATTTGTTCAGGTACTGGGCTTAAATCGTGCAGTAGTACAGCCAATTTAAAATGACTGCATTATTGTTGTCAAAAGAAGTAAGCACCTTAGAACAGAAAACGAAAGAAAGTACACCATGCTCAAAAAGTCTCCGAATTTTCCTCATGTGTGTGACAGGTCAGAATGTGTTAGTTTTCACCATGGAAGTAGTGAATTTGTGACTCATTCGAAATTCGGTGAAACCACCAAGGCGAACCAAAACTGATGAATCTCAAATGTAAACAAATGGGCACCAGAGAAATGTTTATATTTTTTGGTAATTTAACTTTTATTTATACAGCTTCTGCACATATTTCAAAGAAAATGCTGTATAATTGCTTATTATATTATTTAGCTTCCCTGAAAAATTATTTTCCACACGCAATGCGTCGATTATTTTTACAACAAAATACCGCACACTTCATCACGAAAAATGTCCAAATTAAGCACATCAGATTCTTAGTTAATTAAGCCAAAACAGTCTTTTGAATGTTAATTGTCTTTATTTGTAATATTACACCACTTTTAACAACTGAACACTGAAAATTATTCAATAAACACTTGAAATGGCACTCTTGAGAAAACCCACGTCACATTGACATTTCGAAGGTGTATTTTCGCATCCCCCTTTCCACACCTTTCCTTTGAACAAAAAATCGGAAAACACGCACACGGTTTACACACGGTATTGCACTTCTTTTCGTTTTCCTAAGGTAAGCACTAGAAACGACATGGAGGACGAAAAAATCGATAAAAACTAAATTTTTGTAGAAACAAACTGTGGTCAAGCGGATATTTAAAGTTTGTAATCACCGCAAGCCTAGAACTCGAAAACGAGTTGCAGGAATAAGGAAAAAGACCGTCCTTTAGGGAATCGACTTGGCGAATATAAAGATAAGCGATCCAAACTTTCTTTATTTTCGAGAAGATGTTAACAAGAAATTTATGATTACGTATAAAAGATTTTGAAAACGTAGGTCTTCACGGCACCGAGACAAGCCCGACACTTTGGCACATCTCGGTTTTGGTCTCGTCAAAGTGAAGACGATCTCGCTCTCGTCGCATTCTCGGCGAGATAAAGGCCAGTCTCGGTGCGATCTCGCTCTCGGCAAGATAAAAAAGGGCACTTCGGTGGGATAACGGGGAGCGGGGACAAGTGATATATCTATGTATATATGCATTTTCTTCATATTCCCATCGCCAAAATAAGGTAGCAAAGGCTCTTGTTTGCTATTGGGGATAAAGCGCAAATATCTGAAGAAGGAATTAATGTAGAAAGAAGCGATTGAGTAGAGCAGTGTATACTTATATGCCCCATAAATCACATAATTGAAATTTTTCGGAGCGACATAAAAGCTGAAACAACTAAAAAAATTGTCCACAATAAAATGATAAAAACTAATATCTCGTCCACTCTCGTCACCTAAATCTCGCTCTCGGTATCGCACTGTCACCAATGATATTGGTCTCGCTGCCGGTCTCGGTATCGTGTCGAGACCGATACCGGCAGCGAGAATTATCTCGAGTATCGTGAAGCCCTAAGAAAACGTTATACTGAATCTGGGCGTAAAGCTACTGCGTGGGAATTTTTTAATACTTTTAATAAAAAGTACGGTACGAGAAATTTTATCAATCATCCGGCAAATATTGTAGAATCTTTATTGGCACACAACACGAAGATAACATAATGGTTAAAGATGTTGTCGAAAGTAGTTCCGTAGCTAGTTTGGTACAGAATGCAGCAGAAACGAGACCAGCTATGTGCAATAGAGGAAGTTCGAGTAATATCCAGAATAGCGAAGTATCGGCGTTTTTAAAGAAAGAGTCAGAAGCAGTAAAAAAACGGCATCAATAAATGTTAACTGCTGAAAATGAAGTGTTTACTTGGAAAAGGAAAGAATTAACGTTCTACTAAAGCATGAAAACACGCTAATATTAAACTCGCAGCGGGGAAAAAAGGCTACCATATCCGTTACAAATCACTCCACGGATCACTTTGCGGCTGATTTATGACGCTGTTGCTGACTTCTCCAGCGTTTTAAGATTTTAGGCAGGACTGACACAGTTAGCTGTGAACTAAAGGACGTTCTTTACTTCACAGAAATGCAATTAAAAAAAACCAGGCAATTTACTTTTAGTTTTCAACTGACTAAAATAACGCTCACGCACGTTAAACAAAGTCAAAATGTCTTCTCCAGCATAAACAAAAATATCTAAATTTCAAGTAAACAGGAACTTAGTATAAGTAAATATTTAAATTTTTTTTCTGTACATTTTCGTTTTATACTTATAGTTGGACAACAAAGCCTTTTATTAAGCTTGAAGAAGTACACAAAAATTGACCCGTTTCTGTCGAGCTTGCTCATTATATTCCAAAGTTTAAATTTCCAGTTGTGTCTCAGCATTACCTAAATCATCAACTTCTTGTAGAACTGTATTAGCGCCTTCTTTTCGTATTGTAAAATTGTGAGAAAACAAGGCAAACAAGCACAAAATATTTTGCGTCTTCTAATTTCCGCACATATAAATATTTATTTAAGGAATTTAAATTTTCCTTTCAGTAACCACAGAGTTTGCTCTACTAATACTCTTGTTTGACAATGTCGGAAATTATATAAACGTTGCTTGGCGGTAAAATATCCATTATCACGGTACTAGAAGATTAGTCTCTGGTGGATTCACCGAATCGCCTAAGGCTGCCCGCACACTGGATCCGAATTTCGTTTGCGCGAATTCGCACTATTTCGCATTTGCAAAATGTGCTCACACTACAAGCAGGGCTCTGACGAAACACAAAAGATTAAGACCCGAGCGAACCAGTCCTAAGAAGATGTCTATAGAACAGGTTGTACTTTTAGAGAGTATTTTGTTGAAATGAAGGCTATTATATCGGAATAGAAAAAAGAAATGGATTTGCGAATTTAATAAAGATCGAGAATATAGCGAGGAATTCTGCAACATATTTGCGGATTTGATGGGAAATCCAAGTAAATTTTTTGATTTTACAGGAATGCGCCTAGAAACAGTTGAGTATATCTTGCCGAAAATAAAGTCCCGAATTACAAAACACTCGAAACACTTCTGGTACCACAAACTATGGCGTTCAAAAATACTATTTATTAATTATTTCCACATCCATGTTTCGATAATTCGCCACTGAAATTCAAATTTGCTTGTGATCTCGCGAAATTCGCATCATGTTTCGATAATTCGCAACTGAAAATCAAACTTGCTTTCGATCTCGCGAAATTCGCATCAGGATGGTTCTTCGCAGTTGCGAATTCGAAAGCAGTGTGCGCATTTTACGCGAAACTGTGTGTTTGTGTTTTCGTCAGAATTCCGTACAAAAATCCGGATCCAGTGTGCAGGCAGCCTAACAAATGAGTTCCCGGTGACAGGACAATTGTATCATTTTCCAATGCTTTTTGTTTTCAAGGACTACTATTCCAGCCATGGGCATAGTCACATCTTCCTGGCATTCCCAAAAAAAAGCGTCCCTAATGATGAATTTATTATCGCATACAATCTAAAAATGGTCAGATTAATACTCAGACGTTTTAGCTAAAATTGGTTTTATATAGGTTAGTTAGGTTAGGTTCGTGTGGCTGTCCTGAAGGACACACTTAGACCTCAATAGGCCCATTGTGATGCCAGAGATCTGCAACGTCAGTCGCCTCCAGATCGCCAAGACTATCGAGGAAATAGTCACCCAAGAAAGACTTACGCCTGCGTGCCAGTGCAGGGCACCGGCAAAGGAAGTGGAAAATAGTTTCCTTCTCCTCCTCCTCTAAGGTTCGCTAGGTCGATTGCCCTCGTGCCAAGCAACAGCTTGCAGGCGGCCCTATTCGGCTGGATTTCCAGGGTGGTACCACGTCTAGCAAGCTCATCTGCTGCGCAGTTTCCTGGAATATCCCTGTGCCCCGGGACCCAGCACAGGTGAATTTGGTACCGCTCAGCCAATTCATTTAAGTGTGAGCGACAGCTATTAACAGTCCTAGACGTCGATAGGACAGAATCAAGGGATATAAAAGCAGCCTGGCTATCTGTAAGGATACAGATGTATTTTACTGGAACTTCGTTTCCCTTCAACCAAAACAAGGCTTACTGAATAGCCGTGACCTCTGCCTGAAACACACTGCAATAATTCGGAAGACCGAAGGACAGGCTGATGTTCAGTGCTTTTGAGAAAACCCCACCCCCACCTTGCCCTGTAATTTTGAACCGTCCGTGTAAATCTGAACGGATTTCCCACAGGGAATTATGTCACCATCCCAGTCAAGCCTGGTTGGAATTGTCGGTCTGAACCGCTTGACAAAGGAGTAGCTAGGAGTGATGTAATCTAAATGCCCCACTTGGAGCGAAAAGGAGTCCGGAATTGAAGAGTACCCAACTCTAATACTGGACCACTGAGATGCAGCTGTACGTCGAACGGCGGCATTAGCAACCATCTGTTTACCCACCAGATCTATTGGAAGTAAATGAAGTATCTCCAGAGCATCCGTAGGAGTGGTCCGCAGTGCCCCGGTGATACAGATACAGGCCGACCTCTGTACCTTTCTCAAAACGTTGAGGTAAGTGGCCATGTCCAGTGATGGCCACCATACAACAGGATTGGCCTAATGACTGCAACATAGAGCCAGTGAGTTAGCTTGGGCTAAAAACCCCATTTCCCACAGATGGCCCTCTTGCAGGAGTATAGAGCTACAGTAGCTTTCATGACCCTTTCATGAATATTAGGCTTCCAGCTAAGCTTCCTATTCAGGATGATACCTAGATATTTAGCTTTCTCGGTAAAAGCCAGGCAGGTGCCATTCAGATACAGAGGGTCGGTCAACATGAGGAATTTTATATTTCCTAGTAAAGATGACCATCTCGGTCTTATTAGGGTTAACGCTAAGCCCACACCCCCTCGCCCAGTTCGTTAGCGTAGAGAGGGCATTCTGCATTAGATCCCTTAAAACAGGCAGGAATTTGCCCGAGATAGCTGTAGCAATGTCGTCCGCGTAGGCAAACGCTCCACAGCCCTCCCCTTCCAGTATTAGAAGCAGTTTATTTACCACCAGATTCCAAAGAAGAGGAGACAGAACCCCACCTTTCGGTGTGCCCGTACTCACAGTCCTGGCAGCATAAGCCTCTCCCAGCCTTGAGCTAATAGTCCTGCCATTAAGCATCTGACCGCTCAGCGACATAAGATTGGCATTCACACCCAGAGAAGCGAGTGCTTCCATGATTGTCCTCGGGCTAACATTATTAAAAGCTCCCTCAAGGTTCATAAAGGCTACTAAAGTGAACTCTTTGCAATCAAGGAATTTCTCTATAGTGTGCACGATAGAATGAAGAGCGGACTCTACCGACTTTCCTTTACAGTACGCATGTTGGGAAGCCGATAGTAGATGTTGAGGGATACAACAGCTTAGATGAATGCCAACTAATCTCTCAAAAGTTTTGAGAGGAAAAGATGATAGACTTATAACTTGGAAATAAACACTACCTTGACTCGTTTCCACAGTGCCGGGATGTAGGTCAAGTCAAGGCATCCACTGTACAATACCATCAGCCACTTCAGTATAAGATCGAAACCGCATTGGAGCCCGGCAGGGACGATACCATCAAGACCCGGGGACTTAAACGGCATGAAGCTGTCTATAGCCCACCGGAGTTTTGACGCCGAAAACACATCTGCCAGATCTAGAGAAGAAGGAAGGTTACAAGGGGGGGGGGGGGGGGGGCATCTCAACCTCCCCCTCCCCCGGAGCTTCCTAAAAAATGAGTGTCTAAAAGAATCTCCAGAGATTCTGGTCCAAGTACCATCCGCCTTAAGCAGATAGCTAAGAATACTTGGATTGGTAGCTAAGATTTTCATTAGTCTGAAGGCCTCAGAGGTTTCCGATATTTTATCGCAGTCGATCCTCCACGATTTTCTCTGAGCCCTTCTGAGTTCCTTTTTATAGACTTTCAGTCTGTCCTTGTCGCAGTCCCACGAGTGCCAGGTTAAAGGTCCTTCCACACCCCTTCCTAAAAGACCCGAGGTGTACAGTCCTCCTACGACCCACGGTTCTTGGACTAAAACAATATCTTCTCCGTCCTTTGTCAGACGGAGAAGAAGGATAGCAGATGCTGCTTTGCAGTGGTGGAGATTAATCTGTAGTAACCGTAGCATCAGAAGCACAGTCACTCCTAACGTCCACCACTGTTTTGTTGAGCTCCTCTGAATCAGAAGCTAAAAGCTTATCCTCATCCAGAGAGGCATTTAAGAGCCTGCACGACAGCTCCGTCTCAGACATGGTGTCCTTCTCTAAAGCTTGTGCAGGCAGGTTTTTAGGTTCTGGAGGGATCTCATTTGCTACCACCGCTGTCGAAGTAGTAGTAGTAGCAAATGATTCCTTTTTGGCTTCCTCTTCGTCCTTCGTCCTTGAGGGTGACGGACGAGAAGCCAGTCCGCTACCCCGTTTGCCTTGGCCAGAGGTTCCAGGGACTCTTTGTTAATCACAAGGATCACTGACCTCGAGTCCCCTTTGGGTTCCTCCAGCTTCCCAATCTTCCAATTGGAGGTTGGTAGGTTGGGGTTCTGCTGCGATCCAAGCCCGGGCTCTCGGCCTACTTGGGATCTCGTCCCGTGATATGGCTTCGAGCCTGGCGCCTGGCCAGACCTCCCCTACTCTAGATATCGCCAGCTTATAGAGATCTAAGGATCTCTGATTCGCACAAGCGATATGTGGAAAACTTCCCAGAAGGTCTTCGCACCTTGGCTTTCTTAGCCACCGGTTGGGGATGTATCTCCGTTGACTTCTGTCTCTTGGACACAAGGGACAGATTTTTAGCTCCACCGGCATTCAAGATGATATTTTGAGCCCACTCCAGGGAGGCCTTATCCCTGCTAGTGAGATCCGATGCCGAGATTTCTCGTAGTCTCTTAAGGAGCCTATGAGCATATCGTCTAGCCTTGCTCAAAGCAACACGGTCAGCCTGCCCCTTAGTAGCAGAATTGGGGAGACTGCTCCGCACCTGGCCGCCTCCAGCGCCACTTGGACCAGGCTCAGAGTCCAAAGTCCTTGTGGACGCCACCCCCGAAGCTTTGGAGGGTACGACCTGCCGCTTGCTAGAGGCAACACGGCTGTCCTCCCCCTTGTTTGCTTCTTTGCTTTCAGGAAAACGGCCGAGCACCAAGCTGCCCCCAGCACCACTCGTACCAGGCTCTCTGGCCATAGCCCTCGCGGATGCTTCTCCAGAAGCTATCTGAACCGAGCTACTTGCTCGGTTTTCCCGTTTTTTAAGAGATACGGACTTTTTAGATGTTTTTTTTTTTGAAAATTCAGGATTCATGATTGGTCCCACGAATAACGGAGAATTGGAGGTCCACCTGTGCAGAGATCCGCTATACACAGGTAAGGCTGGCTAATCCGGAGGTCGCCAGGTATCCGGACACTTCGTTCACGACTGAGCTTTTTTCACCTGGGCCCTCAGCCAGGCTGATTCTCGGAACGGGTCGTATAACACCTAAATCCGGCCCAGGAGGAAAGGGATAGGATGCACGGGATCAAAAGGGGTAGGACTGAGGCTGGGGAGCGGCAGCTCTTGGTACACTGCTCATCAATGGTCTTTCTGACATGGGAGACCCTAACAGGACAGGTCCAGTTGATCCAAACCTACCCCGTCAGCATAGCCCAATTGAGTGTCGCAAGGGGTTGGTTTTATATAGAATGTACTTGTAAAATAACAGAGCCAGTACTTTTCCTATTGTAATAACTATTAGGATCTTCTACCGGAGTCGGAATGATTATATGGGTGCCACCTAAACATTCAACAGTAAACGGAAATGGGTTTTCCCGAAGTAAGTCGAAATCTTCCATAGCTTTCTGCATTTTCCTCTGCGATGGTAATTGTATTAAATCAGATTTCATATTTGTTAGAATCTTACACAATTTCAGAATTGTGTGTGTAGAGACATTAAATCTATAGTACATTTCCTGAAGGTGTTTTGATTTGCCAGTTTCCATATGGTCATATAAAATCCCAATTAAAAAGAAACAGGTGATCGACCTCTCTATGCCGTTTTCCATTTATTTTAATTATTGAAAGAAAAGAAAGAAAATGATCTCCTGATATATTAAGAGGATAATCTTTAATGGTTCGGAAGAAATTAGAAACCTTAGGATCCCCCCGTAATTCACGTCCTTTAAGAAATTTAAGTAAAGGATTCCTCTGTTGAAAATACAAGTATGACCTCTTTCGCTTTCCCTGAAACTCGCAATCATTCGGTACACTATTATCTAAAATAGCACTTATTATTACATTTAAAACGTATCTCTAAATCTTAAAAAATCAATATATATTATAACTTTTTCCCGCTTAAAGTTTTCCTTGGCGCTTCCATTGCAACAAGTTTATATTTGTGTTTACAACCATCAAATATTTGACGATAAATAGACTGCACTACTACCATGTTACTGCTGCTTTTCGCTTGGAATACGGTAGTACTTTCGTCAAATTGCTGCGTTTATGACTGCGACCATACTCTATCCAACAAAACAATCATCCAGTCGATCTGCGCGTTACGAGGTTACCTTTCACAACATAAAAATAATTATCCAAACTGGTTCATGCGTTGCCAAGTTAGGCTTCCCCTCGACCCAACCCCTCCATGGGTCTAAAATTTTTCTCATAGATACAATGGGAGAACGTACTCTATACAATAAAGAATTATTCAAATCGGTTTACAGTTTACGAAGTTAGCACCATTCAAAAGAAGAGATATCCTAACGAGTATAGACATGTAAATTGTTGTAAGAGTTGACAGCATTACCAGGAAACTAGATTAAGTGTAGCATCGGTGTAGAAAATCCTCTATGATAATGCTTTTCTGTACGGCTTTAAGAAGGTATATAAAACTATTATAGAATGACAAAAATGGAGCTGAAGTAAATAAAACACAATTGACCATCTGTTTCTAGTTTTAACTGAGTTTTCCGTATACACTTCTATTAAAACAGGAATTTGTTTTTGTTAAATCAAAAAATATCTTTTAGAAATTTATTCCACTTCTTTATTATACATTAAGCTATTTATTTCATTTGTACCGTACTAATAAACAATATTTTAAATCTGTATAAAATCTTCATAACAAAAAAAATATTTTAACAACCCCGTAATATTCGCTACACAATTCTTGCATCATTCACTTTCAAATATGAATTTACTATAAATTTATTATAAAAAATTTATCGAAACAAATAGTAGTAGAATCAGTTTGTTTGGTTTATTTCTATCACAGCCATTCTACTTCTTGGTATAAGATGCAATTATTACTCCCGCAAACTTTCTTAATAATGCAAAGAAAAGCTTAAATGGCTCAATAAGTAAGTAAAGTTTAAAACTAAACTTAAAATCGTGCATGTAATCCTTAGAAATTGCACGTTTAGTACACATATTATTGAAGTGTACATATCGTCAATGTTGTAATTTCTTTATTCTATTAATTTTTCATGATTTTTTTATATTTTGTCCTTTATAATTTGAAATAAATACATTGTTGGGGATGTTTTGATGTAGAATTTAATTAGTTTACGAACATTTGATCGCAAAGCACTTTGTCCCGCGATATTTTATCGCATGACGATGGAATAATGCAATAAAGTAGAGAATTTCCTAAAAAGCCAGCCTTTTTAACAAATTCTTTACTTTATTGCATTTTTCGATAATCGGTGTGGATACAAAATTATTTTTCAGTAAATAATTATTCTAGTCGTCGGTGAAGTAAATGATAACGAGTTGGCTTCACATGCTGGAGTTCCCTGGTTCGAGTCCTGTTATATGCCAAATTTAAGCAAATTAAATGTTGGCATAATTTATAAATTAAAATGTTATATTCGCAAAATTGCCTTCACGTCAAATTCAAGAATTTTATTTTGCGATATAACAAATTAAAATATTAATTTATAAAATTAGTTTGTTGCACGCAAGCAACCAAATATCGCCTACACGGCAATTATTACCTTTGCGACAAACAAATCGCTCAGATTTCCGCGCATTCCTTTCCCACAAAATTGTGGCGCGCCGGAAACCTTAAAATGTTAAAAAAGCATTTTAACCATCAGGCACCTGAACAAAGTTAAGTTCCCAGCCGAAAGGTGCGTGATCATCAAATTCCGATAAGTACATCGCCTTAGCCAAGGTCTATCGGTGCTTGAACTTTCCAAGCCAAAAAGTGAGAGAAAGAAAGCTTTCACACACACGACCAAAAGCTTGCCTAATGTTTAACGACTAAGCGGAAGTTATACGATCAAGAGCGAAAGCTCAAAGCTTTCTACCTTGATCAAAAAGCTCAGTCGAATAAACAGGTAACTGGTCGTGGCGAAAAAATAAGAATAGGGAGTCTGTTTGAAATCGAAAAAGAGTCTGGTTTTAAGCGCGTTTAAGTAAAGTCGGGAATCGAAAGAATCAACCGAGAAAGTAAAAGGGGTCGAGAAAAAAAAAGAGAAAGTGTCTGTTTGTGCAAAAGGAAAATTTAAAGTGACAATTAAGGAAAATTAAAATAAAAATGTATTAAGTTAAGCTTTGTTATTTCTAACTAACAGAAAGTGTCTGTTTGTGCAAAAGGAAAATTTAAAGTGACAATTAAGGAAAATTAAAATAAAAATGTATTAAGTTAAGCTTTGTTATTTCTAACTAACAGAAAGTGTCTGTTTGTGCAAAAAGAAAATTTAATGTGACAATTAATGGAAAATAAAATTAAACTGTGTGAAGTAATCTTCGATATTTTTAATTAATAAAATGTTACTAATTGGATGAGGATCCTTAAGTGAAAAATATTATCTAATTACCATTGGTTAATGCTCATGTAGTGAAAGAGAGAATTAATAAAAGTAATAGTTATAACGGTATAGCTTCGTGATAAATATAACAGTCCCACCGAAGGTGGCCATGGTTGATATGTGCTGACAGCAGATTACGATAAAAGGCCATCAGCTGTTGCAAACTAATGCACGGTGTTTCGGTATACACCTTAAATTGTAGGTCCTACATCATCAGCATCTTTATTCGTTAATTTTGTACTGATAAATAATTTTGTATCCACGCCGATTATTGCAAAATGCAATGTTAAGACGGCCAGCCAATTTAAATAATCCTCTACTTCCTTGCATTATTCGATATTTGGTCATGCGATAAAGTACATTACGATAAAGAGCAGTTGCAGTAAAGTGCTTTTGCTATTTAATGATATCCTATAAAATTAATTAATTTAACGTAAATTTAAAATATATAGTAACAGTTACACTGCATATGCATACAGGGTTGAAAGAAATAAAACAGCATTGCTTTTAGGTTTCTTAACAATTGTAGACAAAGCGTATAAATAAATTTAACTTAAATCAATATCACAATAACGAAGTTTGATCTTGCTTTCAGTATTAAATAATATAGGAAATAACCAAACTCATAATATTTAAGTAAATCAATTTGTAACTCATCTCAAAAACTAAACTTGTTCCGGCTCTTCTGAATGTACGTACATATAATATTATAGTAATATTCATTTACGTACGAGGAACAACGAAAAAGACTGAAATAAGAAAGTAATTTTTTGGATGTTGGTGTTATCAATTACAAATAAAATATAAATATTTAAGTTAAGGGCAATAGTGCGAGCAATTTCTATTATTACATACAATAAAATATGCAAGTTGTGCCCTTCCAGATTGCACAATATCTAGTTCCTAGTAAAAGGAAATGATAATTCAGCATAATTTAGAAAAAATTTCTTAACATTCTACCTTTGTCTTCCGGTTGAAGCAGTACAACAATACTTAAAACGGTTTCATAATTAATAGTTTACTTCCTTTCCAAAATTAAACCTTTAGGCGAATTAAATTAATTGCTCTCGTAATCAGTTATCTCATTTTTTTCATTTGGTGGCATTCGTCACAGAGATGCTGTTGCCGTGAAAGCCTGCCGCCTCTTCAAAACCCGTGACTTGTGCAGTTCATCTTTGTGGCATGGTACCACTGTTCCTTGATTGATCGGAATCTGCTTTGTTCCATTACTTCCCATTAATGTGCCAATCATTTTACTCACAGAGAATTTTCGTTGTTTAAGAGGTCTGGCCCGACAATCAAATATAAGTCGTTCAAAGGCTTTATATAAATTATTGGTGTTCTCAGCTACAGACACTTCACAGAATCCAATGCCATGTAAAGCTGCTAATGAGGTTCCCTCTTTTTCGCTTACCTGCAAATAACAACAACACAAAGTTTGTAAATAAAATTATTAATAATTTGTCATTTTTTCAGTTCGTCATTCGTAACATTTTTAATTAATATTACTATCTACTGAGCTAAGGTGGAATCTCAGAAACAAAATACAGCGCTCCCTACCATTAAATTCTAATTTAACTAATGACTTATAATTTTACTTTCTATAAAAGAAATATTAAAATGAAAAACCTACAAAAACAATCTTAGCACAAAGGTTGAAGCAATTTCAAGAAAATTCAAGCAAGGGTAAAATTTCAAGTTAAAAAAATTCAAATTCAACTTCCAGCTCAATTCGTTTCCAGTTCAACCGAGCTTGGTCAATTCATAAGTTTCACAATTTAAATAATTATGAATTGCCCTTAGAATGTAGCTCAAAGTTTTAGTTGAATTGAGCTTAGTTCCATTTCACTTCAGTTTGAATCTCTCATTTTAAAGAAGCCACTAATAAATTGTGTCATGGTGTTTCATTTTTCGTAACTCGATTTAAGTAGTAGAAATAGTGCATTGCAGTCTGCCACGTCCGTGTGAAAATTTAGTTTGTTTACTTATACATTTTGGTACCGTCGATAAATTAACTTATTTAAGTTGTTAGTAATTCAATTTGTCTATTAAACAGGATTTTGGCGCGAAGCAGTTTACCGCTACGCTCCTGCTGTGACTCATTTATATGACCTTTTGCCGTGCGGATTTCCCTACACACTCCCGCAAGCCCTCTCTCCATTAAACTGCGATGAAGCAGGACAAGTGTGGTACGGCACTTTGTGTGCTACATATTACTTCCTGAAGTATCATCTTTTGCCTGATGGGATTTCAATTTTTGTAGTTAAAAAGAAGAAAATGTAACAAAAAACTTTTATTTAATAAAGGCTAATAGATTTTATGTAGTTAATCGAGCATTTACTCGGCACTTGGTGGAAAATGTTTTTATTATTCATTTTTGGGGTCTTATATAAAACACACTTGCTTTTTAAATTTTCCACATTTATTTAATTATTCTTTAGTTACAATAAATTCGCTAACGCGTTTCGTGATCTATCACATCATCAGAGCGACTAACTTAGAAAATTCTAATACATACTAAATTTTGTTTGACTAAGTCTACTTTTAGGCTTCATATTAAGTTTTTATAATTCGAGGATTTAACAAAGGGCTCTTATTTATAAAATCTAATTGGTCATTAAACAAAATTTTGTTATCTTGTTTAATCTTCCTAATCTCAAAAATTTCATATCTGTCCAGACACGGCACAAGTATAGATAAATTAAAACTTATGCATCACGTTGAAGGTGGCCGGACACTGAAGCGAACCATCAGTTTTTGGCTATAAAATAACTTGAAAATTAATATGCTGCTTAAATATTTTATTGAGAGAAGTTAAAATCAAATTATTTTTTAACGAATTATCAAGATTTTAAATTTACTTTTGGTCCCATTTTAAATCTAACTTAGTTTACGCCTGTATTGTTACTACCACTACACATCCCGAAATTCTACTACAAAAGAAATTTGCTTCACTAAAATCGGGTTTCACTTTTTCCTTAGTTCTTTATTCTAAAGTATAAACAGTTTGTAAAACTTTTGACCATTTTTCATACATTTTTCCAAAAATTATTCACATTCAAATTTCACCACAAAAATTGGAAAGCACCACTTAATTAAACTTTCTTCAATTAATCCCCTCGCCACTTTACCAAGAAAGAAAATGTTTTACTTGCGATAGCGTTTCCTCTACAGTGTAAAATTTTCTCATGTAAGGGTTTGCTCGAGTTATAATTGTTCCGACAAGCATTTTTCTAAAATGCACTTAACGTCTATGTGATCTCAGATAATCTCGTAGCATAGAGAACTACGCACAATTTCCGGATAATGTAAAAAGAGCAAATATAAAATACTTTATTTTCTCCCCTTTCAGCTGATTCCTTAAATTGAACTTTGCGCGTTCGTAAATTACATTTCGCTTTGGTTTTCAAAAGAATTTAAAACTTCTGAGTACACTTCTTTTCTTTATTCTACTAAATTAAGAAAAAGGAATATATCATTTCCTTGTGGAAAAATAAGATATTATACAAGTTTATTGACTCGCTCACTGTCTGGTTTATTCAACATGCCTGATGCTATTCTGAAGTTTTCACCAATACTTCTTTTGAACGGAATAGGGATAAGCAAACTCCTATTCGATTTCGAACGATCGTCATTTGAGCATTCAATCCTTAAATTTTCGAATCCATTTTACGCGGAACCGATTCAGCTCGAATAGATTTACTTATTCCCGATTAAGCGCTTAAACTGAACAAGCTCTACTTTTTTACTTGTATTACATTATTGTATGCTCCGTCAAATCACATAGTAGTTGTTACTGCCTAGGTATGCCCACGAATGCCGGCTGCGCAAAATATAGCAGTCTCATTTCTTCGTTCATGTTTCCAGGTTAAACCTGGTGCTGGCTCAGAACTGCCCCGCCAATTACACATTAGGTCTGTTCTTTACAGCCACTCCGAGCAAAAAAGAGCCAAAAAGAGCCATTTGCTACTCTAGTCGGTGTTCTTTGAGAAAAGAGTAGAAATCTTCTTGCGCTTTTTATGTTCTTTGGAAAAAGAGCAGCAATCTAGACTAGAGTGTTTAAGAGCCAACTTTTCTGCTCCTACTTTAAACAAGGTGCAGCTGTCTGACGTTTAATATCAAGTTATTTGAAGTTAAATTTTTTGACGTTTCAGATCGATCTATTTGGAAGTATTTGAACTTTTATTAATTAAGTGTAAATTAAAAGCATTGTTTTACGAAATGCATAAAGTTACAATGGTTAATTCGTTTGGAAAGATATTTTGTGTGTCATGCTCACCAAACACCAAGAAATTGGAGATAGGTTTATTATTATTATTATCTTAAAATAGAAATGTCAGTCAGTTGTCAACAATGCATTCTGGTTTTGTTACTTGGGTTGGAGTAGAGCTCTGCGCTGCTATTTCATTTCCTGCTCTTTTTGGCTTCGAACCGAGATCTACTCTACTCGGAGTGGCTGTAAAGAACAGACCTATTACTTGTACGCGACTCGACATAAGTGCTTATGAGTGCCTGTTTTTTTGCCCAGCCATGCATGTGCACCTGTGTGTATAGAGAAAGGTCGAATTTTCTCGCATTCACCCGTTACGCAAGAAAATATTCGAAAACTATGGTTTCAGTGCGAAGTGACATCTGCAAATATTTTCGAAAGACATCACAATGTTCTATGTTTCGTAAATCGTTTTGAAAAATATATAACTTTAGTTCGCCTAAAAAAGCAACTTATCTATTTTTTAGTTAACTGGTTTACTAATGAATCCTTCTTTATGTAAAAACAGTTTTAATTATTTGTAATTGGAATCGATCTATTTTATCTATAAATATCGATTTTTTTGAGACGATTAATCCATCTACGAAATCAGAAAAAGTTACAGAACCATCTTTATTGAATAGACTTTCATAGTTCGGACCCCATCCCTGTGGCACAATGAAAATTTTTGAAAACGATGTTTTTACCGCTGCATGCTTTGTAAGGGCACACCTCGAGTTTCTTATAAAATGTATTGTCTCTATATATACATATCCATTGAAAGAGGAGACGCGCCTGAAAGTTGAGTTTTCGCCGAATTTAGTTCCACAGTCCTGGAGGTTAAAATGTACTGATATACTGCATGATAAGTTGGTTTAACTTTTAAGAGATCAGATGAGAGTATCGTTCATTTGACTAAATCGCGTTGTTAAACAATGTCGTTTGATAAGGAACAAAAGTTTTGCTCGAGTGGAATGAAAATAAAACATTGTCCCATTCGGCCGTTGCAAAAACTGTGAAATCGAATCGGGCTACGGTTAGAAATCTTGTGAAAAGGTTTTTAGATAAACAAAGAGTTTGTGACAAACTAAGAAGTGGTCGGCCTAAAGGTACAACTAATAAACAACTTGAAAAAAAGATTGCTCGAGCCTTTAAAACAGATCTCCGCGTTTCTGTTAGGCATTTGGCTAAAAGATCCGGAAGAAAGCAAAACAGCCAAAGAAAACTAAGGTACAGTTTAACACTGCTGTGAGACGTGTAAAAAACCTTTATGGACTTCTTTGCAAAATGGGTGAAAAATGTGAAAAGAAAAAATGGACAATGAAGCATATGTTAAAATGGATTTTACGACATTACCTGGAAACCAATTTTACACTGCCGATAATGCTAATGATGTAAGCGATGAAGACAAGTTTATTTCAGTTGAAAAATTTGGAAAAAAAATTATGGCTTGGCAGGCAATCGGCAGTTGCGGTGAACAAAGTCGTGCTTTTTTACAAAAGGTATGATCAATGCAGGAATTTACTCGACGGAGTGTCTCCAAAAACGTTTTTTGCCATTTATACGTCGGCATAATGGCAATCTTTTATTTTGGCCCGATTTAACGAGTGCCCACTATGCTCTCAATACTTTGAACTGGTTCCAAGTAAAAAATATTGATTTTGTGGATAAAAAATAGCCTTTAAAAAAAAGAGCCGACTTCACAAAAAGCGCTAAAAAGCATAAAATAATTTTTACTTTTATATCAATTACGACATTTTGAAGTCGGTGGAAATCAAACAAACGAAACCGCTACAACACAAGTATTTAGTCGTCCTTCCTTATGATCCCGTGAGCTGAAACGTGCAGGAAGTATTATATTTTATCTTCAATTGTGGTTCTGTAGTTGATGTATTTGTTTAATTTGCACCGACTTCAAAATGTCGTAATACATATAATATTAAAATTTATTTTATGCTTTTTATAGCTTTTTGTGCAGTTGGTTCAACTTTTTTTATAAACTATTTTATTTTTCACTTTTTAGTGTCTTCTACTCTATGCAATGAAAAAAGAACCATCGAAATCAGTCCACGCGTTAAAAATTTAGGTTCAACCCCCTAACCCCACCTCCATACAACACAATTTTTTTTTCTCGTGGTATCAATCAAGGAACACACTCTACTGAACAGAAAATGAATCATCGATAGCGGTCCACGCGTTACGAAGTTAGACTACCCCTCTCCCTCCCACCATAGGACCAAAGTATTCTCATATTAGCAATGCGGGATCACACTCTATACAACAGCAAAAGAACCATCCAAATCGGTCCACACGTTACAGAGTTAGGTTCCACCCCCACCCTCCACCCTCCAACTTTTTTTTCTCGTAGTATCCATCAAGGAACACACTCTACCGAACAGAAAATGAATCATCGCAATCAGTCCCCGCGTTACAAAGTTAGACTACCCCCCCCCCCCCTCCCCCCAAAGGACCAAATTATTCTCATAATAGCAATGGGGGATCAGACTATACAACAGCAAAAGAACCATCCAAATTGGTTCACGCGTTACAAAGTTAGGTTTCACCTCCACCCCCACCCCCACCTCACCAAACATTTTTTTGACATGGTACCGATCGGTGAGCATACGCTACGCAACAAAAACAGAATCATCAAAATCGGGCAACGCGTTACGAAATTATGCCCATTCAGACATAAAAAAAACACGTCGAACTTAGAACGTCTTTGTTTTTGGGAAGTCGGTTCAAAATAGTAACCCACCGAATTGTGCTGAGCTTAGACCCATCGAAAGATACTGGGCGTTGGTGAAAGCAGAGCTACGGAAGACAGGTCAAACAGTAGTATCGGAACAAGACTTCAAAGAAAAGTGGACGAAATTTATCAAAAAAAAAAGATAAGGAAACGGTGCAAAATTTAATGCAAGGATTAAAAAGAAAAGTTCGGAAATTCAGCAGACAAAATTTATAAAAATAATTTGAATAGTTCAAGTTGTTGGAATTGATGAACAGAATATATAAATTTTTGCTTTTTAAAAAAACTTTAATTTTTTTATTAGTTATCAACTTTTCTCTTTGTAAAAAACTTTCGTGGACGCCTTATTGCGTATTAACCTAATATATAATAAAATAGTTTTTAAAAAAACATTTCAAACGACTTCACGAAAAGCGCTAAAAAGCATAAAATAATTTTTAATTTTATATCTATTACGACATTTTGAAGTCGATGCAAATCAAACAAACCAAACAACTACAACAAAAGTACTTAATCGTCCTTTCTTATGATCCCGTGAGCTGAAACGTTCAGGTAGTATTATATATTATCTTCAATTGAGGTTCTGTAGTTGTTTTATTTGTTTAATTTGCACCGACTTCAAAATGTCGTAATAGATATAAAATTAAAAATTATTTTATGCTTTTTAGCGCTTTTTGTGAAGTCGGTTCAAATTTTTTTTTTTAAACTATTTCATTTTTCACTTTTTAGTGTCTTATACTCTACCTAGTCGTGCCATAAATTCTGTCACAACTTTAAAGTAGCATGAAATCTAAACAATAAAAGATAATATGTTTATTTCAACGAAATTTATTTTAAAAAGATATTGTTTATTACATAATAATAACTTTACTCTAAATGACCTCCTTTTGCTTTTATACAAGCTTTTAAACGTTGTGGCCACTGGTCTATAGCGGCACGCACGGTATCCAACGACATTTGATTTGCTTCTTTCACCAAAGATTTTTTCAGACTGTCTAAATTGCGGTGGGGAGTTCTACAGGCCTTGTTCTCTAACTCTGTCCATAATGCATAATCCAGCGGATTTAAATCTGGACTCCCGGATGGCCAATCTTCTTGTGCAATAAAAGCAGGAATGTTGTTGCGAAGCCACTCCTGTGTGCTTCTTGCTTTGTGAGCAGGAGCAGAGTCTTGCTGGAAGACCCAATGTTATCCACCAAAGAGAGTTTGCGATAGAGGTTTCACAACACATTCTATCACGTTGGTTTGATAAACCGCCTCACCGGTTTTGACTCCTTTTTCGCAAAAACATCAACAGTCAACATGTGGGCCGTTCACCGACGATAAGCCTTCATATGAAGGTCATCTCGAATGAGTCTACTCATCGATCTTGTGGAGATTTCCAACTCCCTGGACAAAATTTGTTGTTTGCGATGTGGATTTCTACGGATGCGCTCTCGGACAGTTTTGATGGCACTGACTGTTCTAACGGTACGTGTTCGACCGGTCCTTGCTCTATCATCTATGCCTGAGGTTTCATTAAATCGTTCTATGGCACTATAATTGAAGTGCTATTACAGCGATACGATTTTCCTTTACGCCCCACTCCATGATTACTAGTCAAAGACTGCCACCAAAGTGATCGGAATATTACGCCGTACAGTTCATTTGTTATAAAGTTCTACTTAACGGTACAATTCCAGGCTAATTTTTGAGAAAGCGCGCATTAGAAATTGTGTGACAGAATTTATGGCAACACTAGGTATACAACGAAAAAAGAACCATTCAAATCGATATACACGTTAAAAAGTTAGGTTCAACCGCCTCAACCCCTTCTAATCCCACTAAATGTTGTGGTATCAATCAAGGAACATACTCTTCCCAACAGAAAAAGAATAATTGATATCGGTCCACGCGTTACGAAGTTAGACTACCCCTCCCCCACCCCGCACCATAGGACAAAATTATCCCCCTATCAGCAATGGGGGGTCACACTCTATTCAACAGCAAAAAACCCATCTAAATCGGTCCACGTGTTCTACCCCACCAATATTTTTTTTCTCGTACCAACCAGGGAACATAATCTACCCAACAGAAATAGAATTATAAAAATAGGGCCACGTGTTACGAAGTTAACTTCCCCTCCCTCTTCCCCACCCTAGACCAAATTTTTTTCTCCTAATAGCAATGGGGGATCATACTCTGCACAACAAACAAAGAACCATCCAAATCGGTCCACGCGTTACAAAGTAAGGTTCCACCTGCACCTCCATGCAACCAACAATTTTTTCTCGTGGTATCAACCAGTGAACGTACTCTACCCAACAGAAAAAGAATTATCCAGATTGGTCCACGCGAACCGAAGTTAGACTACCCCTCCCCTCCCTCCTCCCTCCACCTTAGGCTTAATTTTTTTTCTCCAATTAGCAATGCGGGATCATAGTCTGTACAACAAACAAAGAACCATCCAAATCAGTCCACGCGTTACAAAGAAAGTGATGCGTATAATCGAAACCGATCGACATTAGTGTGAGAATCCATAGTTTTCGGTGTCGCTGAGAAAAATAATGACACTCTCGATGCCGTTAGATACTGCAAGAAGAACACAACCCTAGGCGTGGGGGTGGAAAAGAAATAACAGAAAAAATAGTTTTTGGGGTGTCTGAGATGAACAATCACACTCTAAATGTCGTTGAATACTATTGAGTTGAGACACATCTAGCACTCCTAGAATGGAGTGAAGGAGGTGAGATGTAAAAATAATCGGAAACGACACTCAACGAAAGTCCGAGCAACGCCGGGCACATTCAGCTAGCTTACTATAAAAATGGAATGGAAATTTCTACCGGCAAGTGTAACATAAATATTAAAACAATAAATAAAGACTTTCATTGCAATCGTAACTAATTATTATCTCAAATCAAACTATTTCAGAAATTTTCATTTTGTTATTTCTCTATATCACTTCTAATCGGAGAAATATAAACAAAAACGACAGCCATTGGACCGCTCTAGAATCACTTGCCTCCTTCCTCGCAGAAAATCAGAGAATTTGCCATGCTCACACTGGTTAATTTTATAAGCTATGGCCTCCCCTTCAGCTACTTCCTCGTAGAGTAACTTACTAATACACTTAACAGTTTTACTTTTCTCCTCTTGAAGCTATGGACAGTGTCAAACTAGAGAAAGTGCGGAGGATACGGTCCGCCCCGGTACTCTTGTCTAGGGGGACTTCAAAATCTCAAGAAGCTCTCCTCTGTCAAATCACAAATAAGGCCGACAATTTATGTTCAGTAATAGGCAGTTGGAGTTGGAGGACCCCGTAAATATAGAAAATATAAACGAAGGTAGGTATGGTATAGTCAACGAACAACGGAGAAATTATCTAAGTTTTGCTCATTTAGAATCAGCCAGCCAGCTTTTATTCTATTCTTCTCTTTTCACTTACCTTACCCAAAGTTTAATGATCCCATGCACCATATACTCAAAACATTGACAAAACCCATTGTCGCAATCAACGACTAATATATTAATTGTTAATTGGGTAAACTAACTCGATAATGGTATAAGTCTTCCCTTCTTCTTTCACAGAGCTGCCTTTAAGTATAAACAAATCTTCAAATCAAAAATAAAAGTATAAGGATAAATTATCGCACTTCAGAATGTATAAATGGACGTACGGAAGCGGCACTACCTACACTGCCCTACAGCAACCAACCATGGTCGGAGCAGCGAATACCACCTAATTTACCTACTTCTGTGTGTGTCGTTGCAGCCGGCTGAAGTTAATACCTATTATTATAGCATAATTAGTTTCATATCCAGGAAATCACTTCAATAATAAAAATATAAAGAAAAAAGTACCTATACCTTAAAAAAAGACGTTCACTCCTAAACGCGTATATTAATCACTTAAAATATGCGTCACCAAAAGAAATTGGGAAGGTAATTAAGAAAAAGGACACCAGTTAAAATTACCTGCCATTTCGGAAAAAATACTCATTCTGTCTGGACAGAAAGTAAAGAGAATCTTTTCGGTCATTAATTAACCTAGGAGTGTACAGCTTATTAGGGTACTGTCTAAGAAATGTTTGTTATGGATTAAACTGAAGCCGGCTATTAAAGATTATAGATTGTACCTGGAGGCGCAAGATTAGATTACTGTCGGGAATTGAAAGTGGTTGGCGCTTAACAAGTATTTTAAAGCAAGTTGGTTTACAAAAATCGAAATTTATTTCTTTTTTGCTTTTTTCTAATCTAGCGCGTGTCAGCAACATATCCTGGAAATTACATAACGGAATTCTTATTCTTTCGGGATGTCAGAGACTGTCAAACATAGCTCGCGTCGTTTTTATAACGCTCCATAGCGGCATCATGGAAACTTGTTTAACGAGTTTTACCAAGGACATCCAGACGGTGTATTGTATCATTTATATGTGTGTGTGTGTGTGTTTCTTCTGTAAGCTCTGTGAAATTTGTGGGCTCGTTCAGTTTGAAAGTAAACTTGACGTTGAAGCAGATTGATCGTAAGAAACTTTTTGTCCAAGGTTCTTGCATAACCATGTTTAAATGAGATTTCCCAAAAGTTGAGTTTTTACAACTGGTTGATATGATATCTATATCATATAATTGATCGATTAACTCAAATCTTTTATCAAAATCTTTGAAAAACATGTCGCTATCGTCTGACGAAGGCTTTTTGAAAATATTACATTTTATCAGCTTTTACAGCTGTTTTTGACCCTAAAAACATGAAAAAACACATATTTTTTTATATTTCGACAATTTTGCGAAATTTTAAAATTATAAAAATTCCATTGGTCAAACGATAGCCAAGGGGATATTAAAACTAAATCTTTTTCGCTCAAAGCAAAAACAAGAAAAATTAAAAAAAATTAATTTTCAAATTATAAGAATTAACGAACCCACAAAACCGCATTTCAATCGCATTATTGGTTTCCCTACCACTCATCCTCGAAAAACAGTATCAAAAGCGGCGTCGTAAGATAAAAGACCTCCTTAATAATGTCATATTAGTAATTCGCAACGAATAAATGGCGAACGATTAATTATATTTAAACTAGATTAGAAATACTGAATTCGGGTTTCATCTAGTTTCTGAAACGAAATGAACAAATATTTTTGTTTCTAATGTAATTTCTTCTCCGATTCGTATCTTGTTGGATTATACCTATGTACATAAATAGTGATCGCATCATGTGTCGAAGAAGGTCCCAAAAAGTAAGTATCTACGTATCTACTAACTTATACTTGTAGTTTTTCGTCCGTCACAAACATACCTAGTTTTACGAGTTCCGTCAAAGACGATACTTGAAGATAACTTGTCCGTATGTCTGTCTGTCCGCTAAATAACTCAAAAACTATCTACCCTGTGTTAAATTCACCGCTCCTTCAACCATGGATGTGATGGCTCAAAGATGTGGTTATCTCAGTCGGTCTGAAGATGCCTACGGGAGTGAGGCTAAACCGCGGTAACCTAATGAGGTAAATATTAGTGGAATAGACTTTTAAAAATTTTCGGTTTGTGTTAATATTGAAAATGGAATTCCACCAAGAAATATCGGTTACGTCAATTAACATGTTCTGAATAAGGTACATCGATAATCATTTTCACGATACCGAAGTTCAGTCGAAATATAAATCAACGCCAAGACTTCAAGGATCCCAGAAATTCTACTATCAACACTACATCGTCACTTCACCACTAATAGTTAGATTATTCGTAAGATTTAAATACTTTCAATTGGTATGTCAAGAAAAGAGAAAGTAGTTTTTGTATATTTTATTTTATTTTGAAACCCTAAATTTATTTTACTAATATCCAAATTTTGTGAATGTGATTAAAAGTGGAGTTATTGTGAGGCAATACCTTCTTATTTCGTTCCTATGAAGAAATATTTCACACGGAGATAAGCTAAACAGTCTAATCCCCCTGTTTCTGATTCCGATGATAGTAATACTCCATTTTTAAGCCCAGAGCATGAAATAACATATGTGATTTTAATATAGGGTCTTAGGTCTATCAAATTCTATAATTCAAGTGATTCTGAAGGTAAAGGTGAAGCACCTGAGGTTGTGACTAAAACAATTGGTGTCCAAACATTATTCGCGAATAGAACTTCATAAATTCATAAATTTCTGTGATCTCCTCTATGATGAAAATTATAATTCAACAAAAACAAATGCAAATTAACTGGTGCTGCCTATAATGTTACCAAATACAAAGAATTCAGCAGCTGGAAGGAACTAAAAGCCATTCTTTTAGAGCAATTCTTAGAGCTCAGAACTTATGCACAATTACAAAATGATTTAATCAGTTGTCGACAGAATTATAAAGTAAACGTTAGGTCATACGCTAATAGAATTGAAAAATTGTTATCTAATCTTAATGATGTTTGCGTTGCTAATAAAGTTGAAGCTGCTAAATCCGTGATTACTAATTTAAACAGTAAAACTGCACTAAAATCTTTTGTCGATGGATTGTTACCTCCTTTTAGATTAATTATTAAAGCCAGTAGCTTTGAGGAACTAAATCGGGCAATAGAAGCGGCTATTGAGGAAGAAAAATCCATACCTAACTCATCAAAAAATTCTAATATGCAAGTAAACCATTTCATATTGTCATAAAGTATGACATTTGAGCCCTTCATGTTTTTGTAAGCCCAAAACCAACCTTCCACGCTTTAATAGTGCCCCGAGAGTCGAGATTAAACGAGAATCTATAGTACGATCTCATAACGATCATGTACTAACTTGCAGTTACTGCAAGAACCGCGGACATCAAAGAATGTCGTAAACGAGCCTATAGTGAGACAAAAAGAACACAAAATCAAAATCCCATCACATATACCGAACGAACTCGTCAGGGAACCGAGACAAGGCCTGTAGTCAACGAAGGTGTAAAACTCGATTTTAATCTGAAAAAATTTTCACTTATTTCGAAAAATAAAGAATATCAATTCAATTTAGTACCATCTTTATCCGAAATTCTAGTTCCTGCTAGATCGGAATTTATCGCTCGAATCAAAACCCATTTTAAAAATGATTGTATTTGTATTTGAAAGGAATTATCAAATGGCCAAACAATATCAAATAGCATTTCTTCACCTGCCAATAATACTTGTTTAATATCTGTAATAAATCCTAATAAAAGCGATGTTAACCTTAAGACTGACGATGTCGAACTAAAAAGTGCATCTGAATTCCAAGTCCTGAATACGAAGTTTGAGAACCAAGACTCATTTATTGATTATACAGGGTGTTTCAGATCTGACGTGCCGAAATGAGTGTGGTGATAGATCTCACCTAGCCAAACAAAAAATTGTATGGCAAGTGGGGGGCCTCGCAACCGTTTGGGAGTTACAGGGTGATTCATAAATTTTAGTTTTTGATGTTATGCACATTACTCTTTTATTTTCATCTTTTGATCCACCCAACATAGCGACATCAAACAAACGCTAAAAAATAACTATCCTAATTACCTTTCCAAAAATGTCAACAATTTTGATCTCACATCTACCACTGCAGCTACAGTCACGGCCAACATTTAAAAAAATATTTAGAAATTACCAAAATTACAGAATTTTTCCAAATTTTCTCCGAAACTATGTAATAAGTATTCCTTTTTTTATTTTTATTGGATTGTGCCTGTCTTATTAATTTTCTAAAAAGGTGCAACATGTCCACATAGGGAAAGTATTTAGCAATTTATACGTAATTACAATTAATCTTGATAAGTAACAAAAGCCGTTCAAAATGTCCACCGCAACTTTCGATGCATTTCAACAACCTCCTTCTAAGTCCCAGTCTAAGGCGTATTGCAGCCAGCCTCTCCCGTATTTTCGTCGCTGCATTCCCAGTTCGGCCAACTAAATCCTCCCTTTTCTTAACTGGGCTTGAATAAACTTCATATTTCATTGTTCCCCATAAGAAAAAGTCCAATGGGGTAAGGTATGGAGATCTAGCAGGCCAAGGAATCGGTGCACCTCGTCTAATCCAGCGGTTAGGAAATTTTTCACTTGTATTGCCTTCACAATTGTTGAATGATTAATAAAAAACTGCATTGGTAACTCAGTATAATAGAATGTAGTCATGAATATGTAGTTATAACATTTACTTGTATAGCATTTTATTTGATTTGGTATTAGAGTAGTTCAGTTAGTCAGATTTCTGAATTCCATGAAAACGGTTGCTACCAAGTATTATTGTATAATTTAAGTTGGAATTAAAATCATTTTAGGTGAACCGGTGTTTTTATTTATCAGAAATACAAAACTGGTGCCGAAACCCGGGACATATATGAATCGAAACGGATTTTAAATCGAAATATTCGGAACGAATTGGTAGCAACCTATTTAATCGGATCGCGATTGTAGGAAAGTTAACGGTCCAAAATTGATATTGCCTCCCGCGCTACGTATCGTGGTCAAATAACCAAATTAGCTAAAAGTGCTATGGAATATTTAGAATCTCCTGCGGCTCAAACTTTTGATGATGAGGAAAAATTAGATTTAATATAGGATGAGTTGAATGTATTCTTATCTCGTCTCAAGGCAGCTAGTGACAATTTAAAAAGGGCAAATAGCGACGTAAGTACTTCATTAAAGCCCGAGGATTTCGAACGAGAAGCTGAAACAATCGCTGAATACGACGATAAGGCTTTAACTATTATCACTCGCCTTAAACAAAGGTTAACGAAGGTTAAACGTCATCAAAATCGGCTAAATTCCACCATTGCGTCGAACAACACCGACTCAGCAAGGAACTATGCAAAACCATCCGATTCAAACATAGGGGCAATGAAATTACCGAAATTGCAGCTTCGTAAATTTTCTGGTGATGCTCATGAGTGGATCCCCTTTTGGGAACAATATAATAGTGTGGTTCATGAAAACCAATCACTAACCGCTGTGGATAAATTTAATTATCTGCAGTCAGCTCTATGTGGGCGAGCAACTGAAACTATTGCAGGATTAACTCCAACCAAAGCTTGCTATGAGAGCGCTGTATCATTACTCAATGAGGAATACGGTAACACGGACAAAATTGTCGATATGATGATGCAGCGTATGTTGTCAGTGCAGCATGTCTCCTCAAAAACAGATGTCATAGTCTCCGACGCATGTACAATCATATAACCTCATGTACGCGGTCTCTAATGGCATTAGGTATTTCGTCTGATAACTATTTTATAATGTTAAAAGGTGTACATCTACGTTGCTTGCCTTATGATTTACGCGTAGATTTTCATCGCCATTGTATTGATATTGTGGATAAGCAAAACAGTAAATCTGATCAAACAGCACCGGAGATAAATAATGAAGATGCTGCTGCAAGTACTTCGTCCGCTGCAAGTGCAACCATCTCATCTGCCCTAGGAGATAAAAACGTAAGAGGTCTCTTAAAGTTTTTGAAGAGAGAAGTGGAATCATTGGAAAAGGCCTACGAGGCAAAACCGAATTCTCATCATACTCACACGCAAATTTCTAAATCCGTGAAAGCACAAACTGCTGTCGGATTATTTACCACAAATACAACTGATAATGTTTGCTTGTTTTGCAGAACAACAGTCCATAACTCGAAGGAGTGTGACAGCGCACAAAGTCTTGCAGAACGGAAACAAATATTAAAAGGGGATGGAAGGTGTTTCAGATGCTGCCGTCGTGGACATAATTCGAGAACATGTAGAAATCGCAACGTCACATGTAAAAAGTGTAACGGTCGACACGCCTCAAGTATGTGTGACCCTGAATTTTGTAAAATGCAGCAGAAATCGTCAGGCGAAAACGGTAATAACTCCAATGCATTCATACAGCCATTGCAAAAGACTGTAAATTTGTACACAACTAACTCATCCAAGCGTATAACAAATGTGTTTCTGCAAACTGCTTATGTGTTCGCCTAGCAGCAATTCATCATACGTATCATCATGGATGGCGGTAGCCAGTAGTGGAATCTTACGATCTATGTATTTTTCCATTTGGAAGTGAAAAATGAGCGCCAAGCAAGATTTGATATGTGGTGATGGTGAGACTTCGAAGTCAGCACGGCAGCGATAATAATTCAACGGTTTTGGAGGCAATCGAGATTCCCGAAATATGTGTAGACGTTTTATCAGCTCCGAGTGCGTCCGACATACACAACAGGAAACTTCAGTTAGCTGATGCAAGGTTGGCTGAAGTTTAGCCAGAAGAGGGAATTAGTCTCTTAGTTGGTGCCGACACATACTGGAAACTTGCTACTGGCGAGCATGAAAGGATTACTGATAAGTTGGCCGCCATTAATACTCTTTTCGGTTGGACACTTCAAGGGCCGTCACCCTCCACTAATTATCTATCAGATGTGACGGCTTGCCATACAACGTTACTTAGCACTTGCGCGTGTGATGAGGCTAAACAAATCAGGGGGAATTGGAGACTTTGGGAATAAAGGCCAGTAGTAAACCTGAAGGTGAAGTGAAAAATAGATTCGTAGCAAGACTTCCCTGGAAAAACATGAATTACGAATTAGATAGCAATAGACACGGTGCGTTTATGAGATTGAACCGACTTGTACGAAAGTTGTCGCGACGATCTGGAAAATTAGCGGAGTATGATGTTGTGGTGCAGGAGATGATATTTAACGGTATAGCTGAGAAGGTATCAAACGATGACGCAGGGCCTCGTGTCTATTATATGCCGCATCGTCCATTGGCTTATCGTTGTGATAAGTCTACGACACGGATGCGAATAGTTTTCGATGCATCTGCGCATGCATTCGATAAGCTGTCATTAAATGAACACCTCGAGGCTGGTGATAACCTGTTACCGGATATCTTAAAGATTATGCTAAATTTTCGATGTGGAAAAATTGCTTTAGTAGCTGACATAGAAAAGGCCTTTCTCCAAGTTATTTTAGATGAAGCTGACCGTGACAGCCATCGATTTTTTTTGGTTTTCCGAAAAACTAAATTCTATTTCTCCTCTTCCACCAATTCTTACTTACAGAATGACACGTTTCATCTTTGGCGTCACATCGAGCCCCTTTTTGCTGGGAGCTACCATCAACGAACATTTGAATAATCAGAAGAGCCGTTTCCCTGAAGTGTGCACGCTGCTTCAATGGACGATCTTGTGACTAGTGTAGACAGTGAAGAGTTAGCACGGGAAATATATCGAAGTGCTAGTTACGTCATACAGGAAATATCTATGATACTTCGAAAGTGGAATACTAATAACGCTAACCTTCGAAGCCAGTTTCTACAAAAAGGGACGCTTCCAGACGTACAAAATGTTCTGGGAATCAAATGGTTCACTCTCACAGATGAGGTAACAGTCAATTTGGAACCAGCGAAAACACTTTTAGAGGCTTCTCTGGAGGGCACTAAGCGAAATTTGCTGAAGGTACTTGGCAAAATATACGATCCTTTAGGTGTTTTAGGTCCATTTACTGTGCGGCTAAAAAAAATTTTTCAAACTCTTTGGCGTATGAAAGTTGATTGGGATGAGCGTTTGTCAGGTGAAACAATGACCCTTTGGAGTTCATTTTGTGAGGACCTTTTGAAATTGACAGAAATGACAATTCCACGCTATGTTGGTGATGTCGACGTTATTAGCAGACAGCTTCATGTTTTTGCTGACTCTAGCCTACACGCCTTCGGAGCCGTCACATATATCAGACAGGTCAACATAAATGGTGCAATATCAACACAATATCTTTGTTCAAAGAACAGAGTCGCACCCCTGAAGGAAACGGGAACTAAAGGGATAACTCTCCCGAAGTTGGAACTTACTGCAGCCCTCGTAGCATCCCGACTAGCCAACTATCTCTGTCAGAACTTAAAATTACATACTGCCGAAGTTTGGCTCTGGAGCGACTCTAAAATAACCCTATATTGGATTACGGGTAACAACAGAAAATAGAAACCATATGTTCACAACAGGGTAAAGGAAATTCAAGTTTTGACTTCCACAGCTAGTTGGAGGCATTGTCCGGGTGCTGCAAATCCCGCCGATATGCTTACAAGAGGTGTCAATGCGCACCCCCTTTTTTTCTTCGTTATCGTTGAATGGACCAGATTGGCTTTCTGGAGTTGAAGAGAGCTGGCCTGATAATCACCTGAACATCGACCCGTTGATAGCATCATATCCGAGCACCGCTTGTCTTCTTACTGCAAACGATATTAATATCCCCACGCCGTCCGCCGAAACTAATTTGAAGCCTATAGTGTCATATAAAGATTTTAGCGCCTGGAGTAAGCTTTTGCGAACAACGGCATATGTATTTCGTTTTATCTCCTTACTTCGGGGCAAATCGAAACCATCAACCTATCTCACTTCAGAGGAAGTTTATCGAGCTGAAAATTACTATACTGAGATTGCGCAAATAGAGCATTTCATAAACGAAATTTCGTTACTTCGAAATGGAAAAGGTATTCCTTCTAATTCGAAACTAATAACTTTGAATCCGTTTCTGGATGAAGCCGGTCTTTTACGGGTTGGAGGGCGTTTGCAGCTTCTAAACGATCGTGAAATGGCCCACCCGATTATCCTCTCATCTTACTATGCTGTTAGTAACAAACGTACACGAAAAGATGTGTCACGGCGGAAGCTCACTCCTCCTCTCCCGTATACGACAAAAATTTTGGATCCCGCAAGGACGACAGCTTATTCGAACCATCATGCAGAAGTGTACTATATGCAGAATTCTAAGAGGCAAACCTATGCAACAACCCTTTGCACCTCTTCCTCGCGATAGATTTATGCAATCCCGACCATTTGAAGTAATTGGTTTAGATTTTGCTGGACTTTTGTATGGCAAAACGTGTGATGATATGAAACGGAAGGTATACATCATACTATTTACCTGCGCCGCTATTAGAGTCGTGCACCTTGAACTGACGCCGGATCTAACGAGTGAGAGCTGCTTATTGGGGTTCCGGAAATCATAGCGCGCCGAGGAATACCAAGAGTTGTTTACTCTGACAACGCAAAAACGTTCAAAAAAGCTTCCTTGGAACTACGTAACCTCAACAAATTCGTTCACAGTGAAGAGCTCCATGGTACTGTAAGCAAACTTGGGATCACTTAGAAGTTTATTGTGGAACGAGCTCCCTGGTGGGGGGGATTTTGGGAAAGAATTGTAGGTGTCGTAAAGTCGGCTTTAAGGGCAGTTATTCGGAGATCTTCGCTTGATGAGGATCAGTTGCGGACATTGCTAGTAGAGGTAGAAAGCGTTGTCAACGAAAGGCCACTAACCTTTTTGGGAGAGGACCCACATGAACCATCACCGCTGACTCCGGCCCACTTCCTGCAATCTGCTGCACCTACCCGTTTGCCATTCCCTTATTGCAACAACGGAGATTTATCCGGCCAAGATTTATGCCTTCAGTAGCAACAACGAATTAGAGCACTTAACCATTTTCGAAGACGTTGGCATAATGAGTATCTACAGCAACTTCGTTCAGTTCATCATGCAAACAGGGGGAACTTTTCATCAGTTGCCAAACCAGGTGATGTAGTTCTAATGCATGATTCCTCACGGTCGAAATTTTTTTGGAGAATGGCTGTGATCAAAGAGGTATATCCAGGTCGTGATGGAAAAATTCGCTCCTGTTTAATTCGTCTCTCAAATGGAACAAGATTGAAGCGACCCGTCCAACGACTTTATCCTATTGAAATGAATTGATCTTCGCTGCCCCGGAGAGTGTTAAAAGATTAATAGAAAATTGCATTGGTAACTCAGTATAATAGAATGTAGTCATGAATATGTAGTTGTAACATTTACTTGTATTGAATTTTATTTGATTTGGTATTAGAGTAGTTCAGTTAGTCAGATTTCTGAATTCCATGAAAACAGTTGCTACCAAGTATTATTGTATAATTTAAGTTGGAATTAAAATCATTTTAGGTGAACCGGTGCTTTTATTAATCAGAAATACAAAAACAATGTTAGCCATATGCGCTGGTACTCAATCGTGTTGGTGAAACATTCCCCTAAGATTATCCGTAGAGTTCTCCTCTATTAGATCTGGCAGCGTATTGCCCAAAAAGTCCGCATAAATTTCACTATTAAGCACTTGTGGCGAAATGAATGGTCCTACCAAATGGTTGTCGATGATACCAGCCCAAACATTGAAACTGAATCTCTGCTGGAATGAGGTCACCTTTGCCCTGTGTGGGTTAGTGTTCGACCAGGTATGGAGGTTATGGAAGTTCGCGATATCATTCCTGGTGAATTGCCATTCATCTCTCCACAGAATTCGGTCCAGAAACGCTCTGTCGTCAATATCGCATTCCAGAAGACAAGTGCTAAATCTCAGTTTTCTTTCAGAATCTCCTCCTAGTAGTCCTTAGGCTGGGTGATGATGATGTGAACGTAATCCCCCTCGATGAATAACCCTTCAAACCTTAGATGACGACACTCCTAATCGCCTTGCGATTCGTTTCGTGCTCGTCTCAAGGTCCTGCCTCACGATGGTGATTATTTGATGCTCGACGTCGGCAGAAGTTCCCAAAGTTTCGGGTCATGTCTCCATGTCCTGTGAAGTTACACTTCCTTTTTCTCTTAACCTTTGAAAAGTCCGTGTAATTACCCCTCTTTGGGGTGCTCGCCGATTAGGGAGTCTCCTTTGATATTCCAGTACAGCCGTTCTGTCTACTACTGCCGTTCCGTCTACCACAACATAAATGTAAATAATATCCGCGTATTCCTCAAGTGTAAATTTTACCATTTACAAGTGTAAATTTTTATTTACTACCGCAGCCTAACTGAGAACTTGCGAAATTTTATTAAGAAAAGTCAAGATAACTGGGACACTTGGATAAAATATGCGGTTTACTTCAATAATACCACTCCAAATACAACAACAGAGTTCATCCCATTTGAACTACTCTTTGGTCGAAAGCCAGTAATTCCCTTAGTTTTTTCGATTCCTCCCAAAGTTCAATACAATTACGAAATATATACGAATGAATTAAAATCACGGCTTCAACATGCTAATGCAATAGCAAGAGAAAATACCATCCATGCTAAAGAAAAAAATAAACTATATTACGATAAAAATCTAAAACCTTCAGCCTTTAATCCTGGAGATTTAGTATTCCTAAAAAATGGGCTACTCCAAAAGGAAAAAGTAGAAAACTTCTTTCAGTATGGAACGGCCCATACGAAATTGTTTCAACAAGTGGTGTAAATTCACTCATACTAGTAAATAAAAAACCCACACTCTTGTACATAACAACCCACTCAAATTAAATTAAATCAATCAACGAATAAATAACAATTTCATGAATAATAAAAGCTATAATGTGTTTACTATACAATTTTACGAAATTTATATATCAAATTAATTAATGAACAACAGTACACTAACTATCAATGATTCCCAAATTCCAGGTACTTAAACGAGATGTTTTCGATCAAGTACAGTCAACATTTCTATCCTATTATACTGCTGCTATTCCTCAGTCATTATAAGCGCGACGTTCCCGAAAATGTCTACAGCATCGAAAAACTGGACAATTCCTTAGGGTTCTACTATGAGAACCTTAGTAAGTTGAAAAATTATAACGACCAATGGAATTTGTTGGTCCATGTAGACCTTGAAGATATAAGTGAACAGTATCATCGAATTACTTCCCTGGGCGAAAGAATTAATCAGTTGTGCGACCCAAACAATAATTATACAGACTGTAATAGTAATCTCCCTGAAATTCAGCAAATTTTGTTATCGTTATCGGCCCATAATGAATTAATAAGCCATGTTCTTGTGGATACGATTCAGACTTTATAAAAAAAAGAGCGACAATATCAAAACAATTATTCGGCACGTTAGATGATGATGACGCCAAATATTATGACCAACAAATAGAAACGCTTTACAAATCAGGAGCACATTCAAGAATTACTGAAGGCCCATATAACTATTAAGGAATCTGTAGTGAATCACATAAATCAAACCTTGAAATTTATTCAAGAACTTGATGATAAGCTTAGCGAAAACATCTATAGATTAAATAAAATCGAAAACAGAATTGATCAAATCACTACAATTTGTTATATTTGTCTCAATTACCGATAGATTTTTTGTAATCCAAATACACCTAATAGAAATTTTAACTTACGCTATGAAAGGCAATTTACATACATATGTTATAAACAATAAAGATTTAATTAAGGAAATTGTAAAGATAAAAATACATTTAAATAACAACTTAACTTTACCTATTACACCATACTTGCAAAATATTGCCCTTCTCTATAAATTTTTAAAAGTAAATGTATATTATAGCAACAAAAAAATAAACTTTCTCTTGACAATATCATTAACCACGAGTTTAGAGATTGATGTTTATAAAATAACCAATATACCTCGAAGAATTAAAGACAATGCATATGAAATTTTAATACCAGAGAAACAGTTTTTGATAATCGACGCCATCAAGGAGCATTACTTTTTGTAGGACATAGAAGAATTAAAAGATTGCTTGGAAATCACCAAAGGAAATGTCATCTGCGAGCAAACAACACCGATCCATCTCTCTAACTCAAAAAATATCTGCGAACGATGTTTATTAGACCCGACGATTACAACTCAAAAATCATGTTCATCAAGGTTACTAGCACTTACCCATACAATCTTTTTGCAACTAGCGAAGCCCAATTCCTGGATCTATATTTCACCTGCGAACAAAAGTATCATTCTACAAACGATACAACAAACTCTGAAAGGAACTGGAATAATAAATATTAAAGCTAATTGTCAGGCACGATCAAAGTCTATCATCTTGACTACGAAATCCAAATTTAATAGAGAAGCTATACTTAACAATTTCCTTTATGTAATTAAATATCCAGATTTAGAAATAGATGAGCACCATTTAAATGTTTTCAATGAAAATATTAAAAGTTTCAACTCAAGTTCATTTGATATTTCAAACCAGATACAAAACTTGGAGAAGATTAGTTTGGAAATGAATAAAATTAATAGTAAAACTATACTTATAAGAAAAATTAAACAACATTCCAATAGCATGATTTCCTTAACAAGTGTTGTCCTAATAATGAGTGTATCATTAATAATTTATTTCATATACATATAAATGTAAACCAAAACCAAGATTATGTAAGAAAAAAAATCAACAACGACCCGACTTCTCAAATACAAAGTATACAAAATTCATTACCAGTATCTAAATCAAAATCTACCAACCCCACTCCAACCTCTTGTGGAACACAAACCATCCAAAAACCTAAAAATCACACCATTCTTCGCAGGTATGATTTTCGGGGCATGTAGTAAAACCCTAAAATCCTCCTCTACCAACATAAAATTATGCCAACTTCAACTTTTAATTTCCGTTCCCATCAACTTTAAATTCCCTTCCCACGAAATATAGCTTAATTTTGCCAACTCTGCGTCTTTCTCATTTTTCATTCGAAAGAAACCCAACCACCTCAAATTCCAACGCGCTTCGCTCGCTGACCACCTATCTTGACTATGAAAAGGCAGTTGAGTTCGGAAGTTCATATCTTGTAGCTCGGATCGACGGTTGTCATTCTAAATTATCAGTCACTTAATTTGTTACAAACTTTATACTAAATTATTGTAAATCTATTTCTGTTAAAGTGAAGTTTTTATTTGGCTATTGAATAAACTTTTAATTAAAGACTGAAAGGTGTTGTGATTTTTATATATCCAAAGATTTCATAGCATGAACCATCGTCTGAACATCTATCAAATTTGGAGAGATGGAAAACTATCTATGGGCCTGAAACTTAATAAAACCATTGACAAAGCAAATCAGAAGATTGTTAACGGTGAGACCAAGAAATGGATAAACATTGTACATCGCCTTTTCACCTTTTAGCCCAACAAAACCTTGCTTACCGCGGTTACCGTGAAACCATTTTATCGGAAAACAGAGGAAATTTCTAAAATTGGTGTAACTTATAGCGAAATACGATCCAGTATTGAAAGAGCATTGTTTAAAACTTGAAGAGTCCGCTGGTGGGTCAAATAGAGTACCTTCTTGTCAAAATGGATACAAAATGAATTCACATTTCTTTTGGGTGAACTAGTTAAGGAAAAAATATAGCAGATATAAAGAAGACTACGTATTACGTAATAAATTTTGACAGCACTTCCGATGAAAGCAAAACTGACCAAATGAGTCAAATAATTAGATATGCCCATTTAGAAACTGGCATTGTGGAAGTTCGAGAATCATTTTAGATTTCCTTTTGATGTTGGGAAAGACTGCAGACAGAGAATATGTCAAAAGACATTCTACAGCAGCTGGAAGAAGATAGGCTAGATTTTGCGTTGTGTAGGGCTCAAAGTTATGAAGGAGTACAGCGAAAAAACCGAGAAGTCAATCCAAAAGCTCTTTTCAGTCCCTGTGCTTATCAATACTGAGTCCTTGCATTCTCATGCGTTCTGACATTAACATTGACAGACGAGGAAGGAGAGTAAGAAAAAAAAGCCGAGTGAACTAGCTCATGACGCTGGATTATCAATATAAGAAGAAGTTCGTTCGATTTATACTAGAAATTGTCGGATCAATACCATGGAGGAAATCAACAAGATTTTCCACATTGTTGAGACAAAATTTAAACTTGAAGTATCCGATGGGGCTCTGGGATGGATAGCTCAAGAAATCTGTCAATTTATTATTAAATGGAACTCCAGTGAGTCATTGCCTTCCATCTCACTTATAATCCAATTATATTCGATCTGCAGTGAACCGAGAACGACTGGGAAATTTGTCAATTCTATCAATTGAAAGAACAGTTACAAAGGAAATAGATTTCAACGACGTTATTGAGAAGTTCAGTAAAATAAAACCACGAAAACATGTAAAATATATAAATAAAAGGATTACTAGGACTAATATTATAATCGTAAAACCGCTGGTTAATAACTAATGATTGTATAATAACTAATGATTCATGTTATCTTTCATTTCTTTGCACTGTCCTAGTTGGTTGATCCTTATCTCTTCATATAATCATAATGGACGACAAAAGACAGTTCACGTCCGGACCAAAGCGGGGGAAATCACTCGGCATCAGCATATACCTATTTGATTTTAGATTTTTATTCATTATACATTTTATATAAATAAATATATATATATATATATATATATATATATATATATATATATATAAAAATATATATAAATATATATTCGACCACCCAAATGTGCAAAGTGTGTTTTTTTTGTAGATCATGACTAAAAAATAAGATTATTAAAAAAAAAATTAGTTAATCTAGTGGAAAAAACCCATGCGCTATTTAATTAAAGCCGAAAAAATTGCTTAAAAATCATTGATTACTAAAATGAAATCTAGACAAAAATGCTGGAGACTGGTCTGAACATACTTTTATAGAGAATCGAAAGACAAACACTTTCTTTGATGTACGAATGATATTTCATGATGTTTTAGTTGAGAAAAGTCAATTTTTCTTGAAAATTTTCGTCCCAAAAGTACTTTAGACGGTTCTAACCTACTTTTTTGTGACCGGTAATTCTTTGGAAAATGCATACTTTTGTAGAGCATTAAATGCAGATTAATTTAAAAAAAATAATTTTTCAAAAACAATTTAAAAAAAAACTTACTTTTATCAACTAGAACACCATGAAATATCATTCGTACATCAAAAATTTGTATGGAAAAACTGTTTTGTTTGTAAAAATATCCCTTAGACCAGCCTCCGGATTTATTTTTAAATTTAATTTCAGTAATCAATGATTTTTAAGCCATTTTTTCGGATTTAATTGACTATCGCATGGGTTTTTTCCACTAGACTAACTTATTTTTTTTACTAATCTTATTTTTTCGTCATTATCTACCGAAAAATCCACAAAAAATACACTATTGCACTTTCATACATTTTGTGGATGGTCTAATATATGTATATAACATATGTCTGGTAGAGCACATGCGCAGTTCTTTTTTACAAAATGTACAATACAAATACATACATCATTTTCTGAATATGCCGGGGGACGCCATTTTTATATCTCCGCCCTGAGCCTCAGACGGATTTAGTCCGACACTGGCTATTGACTAAGCCAATGACTAAGATATGAATATATTATATATATATTATATAAGTATGTAATCTGTAAAAATCTTTTGGAGAGCGGAGAGGGCTTAGCTGGAGGCGCAGATGGGCAGAGTGACCCCGGACAATATAGTTGGGGTTATGCTGCAGAGGTAGGACCATTGTCGAAGGATAGCCGCTTTCGTGAGGGGAGGGCTTCGCCAAAAGGAAGATTACAACAATGGGACTCCCTAACGGGAGCGCCTGTTAGCTTGTTGTTGGCTTCTAGTGAGCACCTGTTAGTTTCTGTACCTTGTTGGAGGCTGTTTTAAAGGACACCACCGCGAGGTAAGGTCTCCAAGACGGTTCCGTGGTGGTCCTCCTGGAGGCGGAGGGGGGTTTTACCCGGTATGACTGATCATTGATCAGGTGAGCGCGGCACACGGGTGGCTTCGGTCACCTAGGTTCGTAAACGCATTTCCTTGGTTCCATAAACAAATATAATAGCTAAAACAACTACAGAACCACAATTGAAAATAATACATAATACTACCTGAACGTTTTAGCTCACGGGTTCATAAGAAAGGACGATTAAATCCTTTTGTTGTAGTTTTTTTTATTTATTTTATGCTTTTGAGTGCTTTTTGTGAAGTCGGTTCAATTTTTTTTTAAAAACTATTTTTCGTTTTAAATGCCAACGTATTGCTATTGTAAATCTAATGCCTTGAAGAGAATGTAAAGTAGTCATGCCGTAACCACCGTTTCTGAATGTCACGTAAAAGTAAGTTGCATGGCAGCTCCATAAAATGAAAGGATTAAACGCAGCCGACGCAACCGTAAGGCAAGAGTGAACTTTAACGCAGCTCAGTTACTTGACAGTTGGAAAATTTTTGTTAACGTTTACGACTTTTAAAGTTTTATAATGAGTTTGGAGGAAAAATTAGTTATGGAAGTTAAAAGATTTCCACTTTCCATTTTATGAAATAAAATAGGCTTTTTCTGTCAGGAGAATTAAAATTTTTATTAAATAAAATTAGCTCAAACGTCATTTTAATGCAACTACCAAAATTTGTTCTGTTCAGCGGTTTGACGGTTGCAAATTTGACAATTGACCGCTGCATAATTGCGTTGCATGCTGTTTCAGGGGTAATCTTCAAGTATTGACAATTGTTCGTAACACTCAAATTTAGGTACAAGAGTTTCCTGTGTAAAAAACATGCATTATACTCAATGTTCGCACGAACGAAAAAAGCTAAAATAATTGATATCTACTCTTAATTATCAAAAACGTTGTTACTTATATTTATTAGTAAGGAGTCACTTCCTGCTGAAACGCCCCTTGATCTTATATCTTTTTTAAAAAAATTTTACATACCTCTCTCAGATGGTCTAAATCAACTTTATTAGCTACAAGGTATGCTGATGGAGCATTTTGTAGAGCTTTTAGTTCTATGAGTGATCTATTCGCATAATCAAAACTTCTACGCTCTGTTATGCTGTAAACAATCATACACGCATCAGCCCACTGAATCTACAAAGAACAAAAATTGTTGATAATTTGACATTTAACGGTAAACATAAACCTTACCTGCTCCATTGGAAATTCAACTTCATTTCCTGCTGATATATCTACGATTTCAACTTCTAATAGGCCACTATCAAGTGAAATAATTTGCTTGTAGAGCAAGTCAGTATTAGAACGGTATTCGCCTATAAATCGTCTCGTCAAATATCGCACTGTTAAAGCTAAAAGAATTTTAAATTGCGTTATTAAGAACATAAATTTGAGACTGGTCAAAAGATCTATTATATATTTAATATATGTGAATATATGAGTAGCTACCCGCAGTTAAATAATAAAAAAGTCACGGAATTAAAACTTAAACGTTAAAAACTTAAGCTAGGAATTCTCAGCCAATTTAGTTGCCTCCAGCCAACCAAACCGTTTCAATAAATAAAGGGCATGCCCAAAAAGTGTTTTTGCAACAGAAAAAATTTCATAGCAACGAATAAATGTGTCAAGTTTGTGCGCATGTTCTGTAATTCTCCCATGCGTTCGCCGGAACTTGCATCTAAATCCCTTAGAATAAACAACTAGAGGAAGAGCTGTAACTCGATTTTAGTGAAGCAAATTTCTTTTGTAGTACAATTTCGAGCGATGTTGTGGTAGCAACAATACAGGCGTAAGTTAAGCCAGATTTAAAGTGCTGCCAAAAGTAAATTTAAAATCTTAATAATTCGTTAAAACATAATTTAATTTTAACTTCTCTGAATAAAATATTAAAGCTGCATATTAATTTTGACGTTATATCATAGGTCAAGCGAATCATCAATTTTGGTTTTTATTGATTAAATCTTATTTAAGATTTCCTATTGATGCCTCCTAAAAATTTTGTTTGGCGCCTTACTGTTACCAATGACCCCAAACATTAAAATCAGTTTTTACGTTAACCTCACAAATATTCTTACGAAACTTTTGCTTTTTTCCATAAATGGAGACGGAGTTGGATCAATGCGTTGAGCCGCACGACCACCATGCAATGGGCCTCGGGTTCGAGACCAGATCTCTCCGTGAGCTTTTATTAAGAAATTAAAAATAATCCACTCTGTCTCTGGACTGTTGTCTAGCTCGCAGCAATGCAAGAAAACAAGACTCAAGCGTCCTCACTCCCCTTACCCTAATTCCCTTCCGGCCAAAACCATGCTAACGCATCAAAGGGTTGTCCCCTAGGATTTGGCCACATTGTATAAAAAAAATTGAGGTTTTAATTGAACTTCGCATGTTTATAGAATGAATTTAGAAGTAATTCGAGTTATGTATTTACAGGAAAAACAACTTCCCATCATCTTATTTCTAACTATTTGCGAACAAAAAAACCAAACTCTTCATGCTGATTCAAATTCTGGGTGTTAACGCAAATTCGATTCACAAAAAATCCCAAATAGTCTAATAACTTTATTGGAATGATTACAAAAAGTTTTAAAAGAAGCTATTTTAAAAAATTAAACAAAATTAAACTTAATTCACTCGAGGAAACTTTTTCACGCACAAAAGTAAACAACATTTGACAGTACGAAATATATTTACCCCATTTTCTTATATGCTTTCGTCTCTGTGAGTCAACGATAGGAATTTTACACGATACAGCGCTTCCTCTAATTCTTTATTTTAAGCTAAATCCTCAGTCGCCTATTTGGAAGCTGGCGTGTGATTTTGACACTTCATAGCGCTTGGACTGCCATGAGGAAAAATTTTCTAAAACGGTTGGCATTCAACCGTGAAATTCAACCTCTACACATTTTTACATTTTTGCACAAGGCAAACAGGTTGTCTGAAAGCAACCAATTTTGGAAGAATTCCTACTCAGGTGTTTTTTTGTTTTGTTTTTTTAATACGATGTGGCCAAATCCTAGGGGACAACCCTGATGGGTAAGCATGGTTTTGGATGGAAGGGAATTAGGGTAAGGGGAGTGAGGAAACTTGAGTCTTGTTTTTGCACTGCTGCGAGCTAGACAGCAGCCCAGAGACAGAGTGGATTATTTCAATTTCTTAATAAAAGCTCACGGGGAGATCTGGTCTCGAACCCGGGGCCCATGGCATGGTGGTCGTGCGGCTCAACGAATTGCGAAAATTCCTACCCAGACGTTTTTTGAAAAGGTCGAGTTCATCACCTCATGACTTACTGAGCTCACAAAATAATAAAATATTTCTTTTTCTTATGGCCCACCCTCCAAGTGGAATTACAATTAGACGCCATCCTAAATAAATAGTCCAGGGAAGTAAGACTTTTGACTTGACACTCATCCAGCAAACCGACAGGGTTTTAATATACCATAATATAATCCAACAGAAATAACCCTTATATAAATTCTACAAAAAATTCTTTGCGGTGTTCGAGTTATAAACAATTAAAGTCGAAAAATTGCAAATTTTCGCGTATTTTTGAATTTTGTTGATAAACGAATTACTTGAGCAACAATTTATAGTAATCACTTTGTAGGGAATAGAAAAACCTACAAAATGCCATTTGAAAATTGTAAAAATGTTAATTTGTTGCTTAGGAAATCGCAAAAAACTATTTAAATATTATAAACTTTCAATTAACAATAACTAATATAAAATCCAACGAATAAACTTCATATTTCGTAGAAAGGTAGGTTTAATAGTGCTCAATAAGTGGTAAAAATTTCAAATCGATTCATTGAGTAGTTTTTGCATAATTCAATTAGTTTATCCCAGAGAAGCTCATTTTGCAATAACGTAGTACACACAATTTGTAATAGAAAATGATTTTACGCGTCTTATATTGACGGGGAGGTGTTGTTCTACAAATACAGTTAATTAGAATATTTAAAAAAAAACATTTTGACTATTGCAAAATGACGTTACAAAATTGTTATTATTTTTACCTTGTAAACAAATGGAATAACTCCGTTGTTAGGACTTTTTTTATATATTATATTTCGTCTTGATTTTTAAAAAGCTGGAATTTTTTCACAAATTAAAAAAAAAACATCCTAGGTGCTTCCATCAACACATAAAGAACTTTTCGCCGATTTGTTTCACTTCTCTTTGGTCAAATGAAACGTTAAGGGGTTATATACAAAGTTGGGGCTCAAAAAATCGAAAAAATTTTTATTGCATATTCTGAAAGTACATGCTTTCGAAAATATATGTGTGAAATTTCATCCAGAACGGAGCACTAGATTTCAAATGACAGCCGTTCGCAGAGCGCTAGTTCCATCCATAAGCACTTGGCGAGCGGCGTCCAAAAACTTTAAACGCGATTATCTCGGAATAGAGTTTTTTGAAAAATACTGTTGCGGTAAACGTGATATCTCAAAAAATTTTCAACCGATTTTCATAATTTTTTTTTTTAATTATTCATATTTATAATCTCGTGTACTTGAACGGTTCCTTTTTCATTTAAAAATTTATAAATATTTATATATATTATATATATATATATATTTTTTTTAGAATTTTGAACACCTCAAAAATCGATTTTTTTGTCAACATGGTTTTTTTATTGGAAAAAAATTTTTTTTTCGGAAACCGAACCGTTCAAGTACACCACAATACAATTTTCTTAAATAATTTTTTTACTATTTTGATTTCAGTTAAGCGGTTCGCCTTGGAGAGTGTTCACCGCAAGCCTCTGCAAAAAAAACGCGCTTCGGGGGAGGGGCCATAACTCCGACAATTTTTAATATTTTTTTATAATTCAATTTGTTTTTTTTTCTTCGATAGTACTACCAACAAATTATCTTTCGCTTTTTCTAATAAAATTTACATAAAACCCTATAAAAAAATCACCAACTTAGCTCACTTTTTACCCTCAACTTTGTATATAACCCCTTAACGACTCGTTTCTGTTACGTCGGCGGCGTAACGTTTGCGAAGAGTTCTATGAAAGTGTGACTTCGCCGGCGTTACGTTTACGACTCGTCATGTTTAGAGGGCCGTGTTTAGACAAAGTTCACAGTGAAGCTTTCAGATCTTCTGGCGGTATTTCCGTTGCCCTAAAGAAAATTTTACCCGGATCCCATGATATTCCGTCGGACAAAAAGCGAGAGCCTCAAGCCGCTGTTATCCCTATACTCTACCACTCAAATTTGAAATATTGTAATTTCTCGAAAAGTAAAATTCGAAAGTTCACAATTTTATTATGAGCCCTGATCATTAGGCACATCATTTGTTGCCCTATTCTAAAGTTAACTCCTTAATCCCATCAATGAGTCAGCAAATAATATTTCAAAAAGTTCATTTATTTTCATATTAATACCTTTATTAGCAAAAGAACTGTAAACATCGACATACAAATATATATCTGGTGAATATTACATTCAATGACCCAAATATTTGCACTGAAAATCTTTGGTTAAAGAAATGTTCAGTAAGCTTTAGCAAAAATTATTAATAGATAATTACTTCTGGTTAATATAAACACTTCGCTTTTCAAAAGTTTTATTGTTTGTTTATTCAATTTGGAATTTGTATGAGATTTTTTGAATATTGCGTATAATCGCTAAATATGAATATTTAAATATTTCCACACAAGCTCAAACTTACCAGATTTGCCTACATTTATATCGCCTAATACTGCTATTCGCACCCGGGGTACCGCACTTTTATCATCTGTCTTCATTGTAGCTACAAAAATTAAAGAGAGAAGTTATATTACACAAATCCTTGTGAAAAGTACTTTTATTTATATTTAGTATTCATCAAATCCTGTTTACATAAAGCAAACTTACGTGCAAACTTAAATCTATGCAGGGTGTTTCAGATCTGACGTGCCAAAATGAGTGTGGTGATAGAGTTCAACTAAACAAACAAAAAATTTTATGGCAGGGAGGGGGCAATCTGAACCGTTTTAGTCATGCAAATATTTATATGATGACAATAAATAAAAAAAGTCAGCTGCAAAGATAATGGGGGATTATTCGTCAGCTGCTAATATAGGCCCCTATACAAAATAATTAATGTAAAATCATTTCAGGTTCAATGAAACTTTTACATTTAATTTTTCGATCTATATAAATAATAAAAAGAAACGTCAGCTATTTTTCCAATGGGGGTAAGACCGTCAGCTGAGGCATTATAGGTGCTGAGCGCGCATTCAATCTTAGTATAGCGCAATCCAATGTATGATCTTACAGACGATCTTTCTCCCGTTTTGCAAATAGCTGACGTGCATTTTGCTCTCGACACGTCTACTTGTGAAACGTTTTAGATGGCGAGAGATATCAAACCGTTTTGTGCATTTTGTTTAAAGAAAAATGAAATTTTAAAATCATTTAGTGATGATATTTTGAAGAGGTGTAATGATATTTTAGTAATTCGAAAAGAAAATAATTTATCTATGAGTGATGCGAAAGTTCCTAAAGAAATAAAAAAAATTCAAAAGTATCAAATGTGACATTCCACCAGTACTCGGGGATTTTTATTCCAAATTAACTTGTTCTAGTGTTCACCGCAAAAATAATGTGAATGTTCAGAGAATCGCACAATCGTTTTCCGCTGACGTAATTTATGCAGTTGAAAGCTACAATAAAGCCTTCAAAACACATTGCGGAAAGGGTTAACGAATAGTGAAAAAATCATCAATATCGTCAATAAATACGGGCACTGCTGTAGCTATACAGTTTTAGAAGAACTGGAAACTGAAGCGACATTTGCTTTAGCAGAACAAAATGATGTTTGCCCAGAAGGTATCGTCCGCTCCAGCGATTTGTGCACAGGATTACCATACAATAATTTTGATAGATTTGTAGATACCTCGAGCGGAAAAGATACTTTGCATGATACCGTAGGTATAATATTTCAAAATATCAGCAATCCTGATGAAAATACTTCTCAAAATTTAATAAATAATACGCCTGTAGAATCTTATGAAACTTCCCAAGAATTAAATGAAACTCCCCAAGAATTAAATGATACTTCTGAAGATTCAACAAAAATATCGCTCCTCAACCAAATGAACCCTCAACAAATACAAAAAGAAGACGAGCTTTCGATGTTGCCACTTTTGAAATAGAATCATATAATAAAAGACCAAGATAACAAGAAATGTTGGAACCGGAAAACCTCGTATACCGTCTTGGGTAGGATTTAATACTTTATTTCATCAGGATACAAATTGTAAACAAAAAAATTGCTTACTTAACTACAATAAACTCTTCGCCTACCAATGCTTCAGTAGTTATGGAAACAATGAAAGAACGATTTAGCAATTGCTAAAGTATCTTTACAAATCAAAAGTACGGAAAAACCACGTTTCGATAATTTATTCATCCACTTCAGGTCTATCCATATTATGATGGTATATTTTAAAGCGGTGGGAAAATTTATCGATAATTGTGGAATCACAGATATAATGGTTAATTCAGAATTACTTGCAAGCGGCTCGGTAAATAGTTTTATTACATCCCTTGCTATCACCAGTTTTTGCATTTTGAAAGATTCCTTGATGACAACCAAACTATAAAAACAGACAAAATCAAACAATCTTTATTAGATTTTACAACAATAATGTCAGTTAATCCAACAATAACAGACGAAAATTTAAAAAAAGTGACTAGACGCATACAAATCATACCAATCAAACTACCCTCGTTATGCAGCTATATATCATGAAAATTTAATGAAAGTAAACATAACTCATCCATGATTAGAATTACAATTCCAGAAAGGATCTTATGGGATCAAAAGAACTGAAAAACTATTTTCAAGACAGCCAGTTGATCTAACTTTAGAGCAATATAACAATATATTGAGTGAAGATGCACGTCAGCTATTTGCCAAACGGGGGAAAGATCGTCAGTGAGATCATACATTGGGTTGCGCTATTCCAAGATTAAATGCGCGCTCAGCACCTATAATCCCTCAGCTGATGCTCTAACCCCCATTGGAAGAATATCTGACGATTGTTTTTATTTTTTACATCGAAGAATTAACTGTAAAAGTTTCATTGAACCTGAAATGATTTTACATTAATTATTTTTATAATCCCCCAGTAGCTGACTTTTTAATTATTTATTGTCATCATTTTCTGTACAAATTTTCGAAAGACCTGAAATAATTTTAAGATTATTTTTTTTTACACAATTGACATTCTCTCACGATTAGCTCCACCACGACTCTGACAGCTGACACTTGTTTCGATTGCTAGCTATGTCTAAACTATCGAATACATAAAAATCAGGCGACCTGAAATCACCATCAAAAATGCAACGCTGCCTCCCGGACTATTTGGGATTTACAGGATGATTCTTGGAACTGTTTTATTTTTATCTCTTGACCTACTCAACACAGCCACATCTAATAATCGCTTAAAAACAACTATCCTAATGACCTTTCCAAAAATGTTAACACTACTGATCTTACTCATCCCATTGCACGTACAGTCACTTCCAAAAGTGAAAAAAATGGTTTGCGATTACCTAAAATTCAGCATTTTACAAATTTTCTTCGAAATTCATGTAATTAATACACCTCTTTTATTTTTATTGGATTGCCCATCTTATTACACAGGATTAGAAAAACCGAATCCTTAGAACTCCCTGAGTACCTAAATATTTTATTGCACTTTAGGTAGGAAATTCTTTAAAGAAACAAAATTTTTAAGATAAAAGGTCAAAAATGTTTGTTTTGGATTAACAGGTAATTAATTTAATTATTGTTGCAAGCAAGTTATAAAAATGTTAGCGTAATTTTGTTTTATTGCCGATATTAGCCTGTGATAGCCAGAATTCACACCCTTGTATCCTGGCGTTCTGTTACTCGTACCTGATGGAAATTTTGCTATAGAAAAGGGTCAATCAGCAAAAATACCTATCATAGTCGAAAAACAAATCAATAAGTGCGGGTGTTTTTAAGCAAAAATTATTAAAAAATGGTAGAATTTACATTTGATGAATTCACGGATATTATTTACATTTATGGTGTCCTAGACGGAAAAGAGAGAGCGGTTGTACTGGAATATCAAAGAAGATTCCCTAACCGGCGACCACCCCAAACAGTGGTATTTACACGGACTTTCAAAAGGTTAAGATAAACAGGAAGTGTATTTTGTGAATTTTTGCCGACGTCGAGCATCAAATAATCACTATCGTGAGGCAGGAGACGAGCACGAAACGAGTCGCAAGGCGTGTCGTCATCTAAGGTTTGGAGGGGGATTGCGTCCATATCACCAACACACAGTCCAAGGAAGGAGATTTCGAGAAAAGACTGAAATTTAGCACTTGGCTTCTGGTGCGCGACATGCACAGATGAATGTCAATTTACCAGGAATGATATCACGAACTTCCATAACCTCCATACCTGGTCGAACACTAACCCACACAGGGCAAAGGTGACTTCATTCCAGCAAAGATTCAGTGCCAATGTTTGGACTGGTATCATTGGCACTCATTTGGTAGGACCATTCGTTTTGCCGCAAGTCCTTAATAGTGAAATTTATGCGGACCTTTTGGACAAAATCTGCCAGATCTAATAGAGGAGATCCCAGGTTGCGTCGAGCCACACGCCCCACCACACGGAAATGAGAAATTTTTTAAATTTTTATTGTATGGGATGCAGGGCGACGTCGAGGCACACCTCCACCACCCAGATTTCACTGAAATAAAGTTTTTACCTTCTATCTTAAATATATTGCTCTAACTTTGAAATTGAAAAAGCTCGACGTCGAGCTACACCCCACGCGCCATTAAAACTGCATTAGAACAATTTTAAGTGAATAATAATTATGTGCTTTAAAAATATCCGTAATTCAAATGCATAAAATAAAATTTAATGTAACAATAATAAAGTTGAAGTAAATGTAATAAGAAAAGATAGAGTATCGTTTTCAGAAAATTTGTGCACTTTCAAAAATAATTCAGTAATTTTGTGATCTCTAATAAATTAAACAGGAATTATTTATTCAACATTATTTAAAAAAAAACATAGTTCCTCAATTGATTTCTTAAGAGCCCAAAATCCATGGATGATTTTTACTTGAAGCACTTAATTCGTAGATCAATTTTCTCGAGAGCACATAATTCCTGGATCGATTTTTTAGCAGCACGTAATTCTTTTAAAGATTTTTTCGAAAACACAAAATTATCTAATGAGTTTTACTTGAAGCACATAATTCCTGGATCGATTTTTCCGTTTCAAGGCTCTCTTCAATTTTCAAATTCACCTGCAATGATTCAATTTTAAGAAAAAAAGCAAGCAGCTGTTTGAATGAATAAAGGCAGGGAGAGAGAATTAGATATATAGTATATACAAAAAGTAAAAATAACAAAATTGATTTTTTGAAAATTATAAACTAGAATGATCCCTTGAGCAGACAAACAAAGTGCAAGATTCTAATGTTATCTAAAAAATTTGAATTTCAACGACTGTGACTATGCGTCATATAAAAAATATCAAGAAAAAAACGTGTGGATATATGTATATGATATAAATATTATTGATAAATAAATAACCTATTTTGGTGCTCTTAAAAAACCGATCCCAGAATTATGTGCTTTCCAATGAATTGATCCCGGCATTATGTGCTGCTAACAAAAATCATTAATTGAATTCATGCTCCAAAAAAAAACTTATCGAAGAATTATGTGCTCAGGAAAAAACCGGTCCCAGGTTATGTGCTTTCCCAAAAAATTTATCCCGGAATTATGTGCTCTTGAAAAAATCGATGCAGGAATTATGTGCTTCAAGTGAAACTCTGTGCTGCTGCTAAAAAATCGATCCAGGAATTATGTGCTTTCGAGAAAATCGATCTACGAATTAAGTGCTTTTCGTAAAAATCATCCAGCTCTTAAGAAATCAATTGAGGAACTATGTTTTTTTAAATTAATAATGTTGAATAATTAATTCCTGTTTAATTTATTAGAGATCACAAAATTACTGAATGATTTTTGTAAATGCACAAATTTCCTGAAAACGATATTTTATCTTTCTTTATTACATTTTCTTCAACATTATTATTGTTACATTAAAACTTTTTTTTATTATTATTCGCTTAAACACTTTTCTAATGCAGTTTTAATGGCGCGTGGGGTGTAGCTCGACGTCGAACTAAACCCCCAAATAACCAACAACCAAATCAACCTTCAATTTGAACAAAGAAAATTCGAAGAATTATTCTTAATGTTAATTATGGAGAACATTGTGTCGTTGCTCTTTTAAATTAACTGAACACGTTGCAAAGTTTGTGCTTCTAGGAAAGATTCTAAATCGATATAACCAACAACCAAACTAAACCTTTAATTTGAGCGAAAAAATTCTGGGAATTATTCCTCTTAAAGGAGAGGGGAATAGTCCGAAGAAAAAGCCTGTTACCGAAAGAGATGACACTATACTATGCAGGGTGTGCCAAAAAACTACTATCACAATGACCTTTCTAAAATTGTCAAGTATGTTGATCTAGCAACTCCTATTGCAGATACAGTCACTTGCGAAAGTGAAGAAAATGCTTTGCGATTACCTAAAATTCAGCATTTTCCCAAACTTTCTGTGAAATACATGTAATTAATAAAGCTACTTTTTAATAAATTGCACATCTTTGCAAAAGAGCAAATGTTCGGATGGAGAAAGGATTTAGAAATTTAAAGATAGAAAACCTTTTGGGAAATATTATATAAATCTGCAATTAACCGAAATTAAACTCATGCCAAAAAGTTTTTAATGAATTTAAAACTTATTACAATTATATGTATAATTATGTTACAAAAGGTGTTCGAAATGTCCTCCGCCACTTTCGTGGCATGCTAAGATCGTGCTTCTAATTTCCTGTTTAAAGTGTATAGTAGTCAGCCTCTCCCGTATTTTCGTCGCTGTAGTCCCAATTCTGTTACCTAAATCTCGTTTACCCTTAAAAGGCCTTGACTAAACTTCATTCTTCATCGTTTTCCATGAAAAGAAGCTCAATGGAGTATGACCTAGAGATCTACAAGGCCAAGTAATCGGTGCACCTCGTCCAATCCAACGACCCAAAAAAATTTCATTTAATACTACCTTCACAATGTTGGTAGTACGCGCTGGGATTCTATCAATATGTGAAAACATTGCCCTAAGATTATCAAAAAGGATGTCCTCTAGTAGATTTGGCAGTGTACTCTCCAAAAATTTCCCATAAATTTGGCTATTAAGCATTTACGGCAAAGTGAATGGTCCTATTAAATGGGTCCCCATGATTCCAGCCATGAGATACCATCCCCGGTGAACTGCGATTTTCTTTCCAGAAATGCCCTTTAACAATGTTACATTTCAGAAGTCAAAAGCAAAATTTTAATCGTCTCTCGTAATATTCTTCCAGTGGTCCTTAGTATGGGATATGGTGATATGGACGTCATCATAAATAATCCACCAAATTTTAAGTGAAGACAAGACAAGGGTTCATTTCCAGGTTATACCAGACGAGAGTGGTTATTTGCTGCTCGACATCGGCAGAATCTTCCGATAGTTCAACTCGCAATTCCGTGCTGTTTGTAGTTACGCTTTCGGTATCTTTTAACTTTCGGAAAGATCGCGAAAACTTGGAGCTTGGACAAATAAAACTAATGGGTGGACAAACGTGGACTAACAATGGACAAACGAATGCAAAAAAAATTCAAAATTCAAAAAAGGGGGTGCCAACTTCACATAGCTTACTTTATTATTGTTACATTAAAACTTATTTTATGCATTTGAATTACGGATATTCTTAAAGCACATAATTGTTATTCGCTTAAAAATTGTTCTAATGTAGTTTTAATGGCGCGTTTGGTGTAACTCGAAGTCTCGTATCTTTTTCAATTTCAAAGTTAGAGCAGTATATTTAAGATATTATAAGAGCACATAATTAGCACTAAATTCTCAGAAGGAAAAACCTTTATTTCAGTACAATCTGGGTGGTAGGGGGTGTGCCTCGACGTCACCCTGCAGTCCCCACTAAAAAAATAAAAAAATATATATGTATTATCCAGCACATAATTATTGACTCTGGTACATAATTAGCACATATTTAGCACATTATTCTTATATAGTTCTTTTCTCATTTCCGTGTGGTGGAGGGTGTGACTCGACCCATCTGGAGATCCCTGTGCATAATCGAATGGACTTGTTTTACCAATACGTTGGAGCACCATCGCATACTGCTAACATTGTGAAGGCAATACTAAGTGAAAAATCTTCTAACCGCTTGATTCTAATGGGGAACAATGAAGGATGAAGTTTATTCAAGCCCTGTTAACACTAGGGAGGAAATACGGGAGGGGCTGGCTACAATACGCCTTAAACAGGGACTTAGAAGAAGATTGTTGGCATGCATCCAAAGTGGCGGTGGACATTTTAAACGGCTCTTGTTACTTACCAAAATTAATTGTAATTATTTTTAAATTCAAGAAAAAGTATTTTAGAATTAATTTGAGCTTAATTTCTTCAATTTGTTGATTTTTATAACATTCTCCAATAGGATTTCTACTTATAAATTTCTACATTTTTTCTCTACGTGGACATGTTGCACTTTTTTGGGAAGGTAATAAGATGGGCAATCTAATAAAAATAAAAAGGGGTGTACTAATTACATTAATTTCGGAGACAATTTATGAAAAGCCTGAACTTTAGGTAATCGCAAACCATTTTTTTCACTTTTGGAATGGACTGTAGCTGTAATAGTAGGAGTTAGATCAACATTGTTGACAATTTTGGAAAGGCAATTGGGATAGTAGTTTTTTAGCGTTTGTTTGATGTCGCTATGTTGGTAGATAAAATAAAAGAGTAATGTGCATACCATGAAAAACTGAAATTTATGAATCACCCTGCAACTCCCAAACGCTAAAGATTGCCCCCCACCCCTTCCCATGCCATACAAGTTTTTGTTTGTCTAGTTGAGATCTATCACCCTACTCATTCACGTCAGATATGAAACACCCTGTATACAATAAAATAATTTAAAAAGATAAGTTTAACCGACTTCACAAAAAGCGCTAAAAATATACAATAATTTTTAATTTTATATCTATTACGACATTTTGAAGTCGGTGCAAATCAAACAAACCAAACAACTACAACAAAAGTATTTAATCGTCCTTCCTTATGATCCCGTGAGCTCAAACGTTCAGGTAGTTTTTAACCGACTTCCCAAAAACACAGAGGTTCTAAATTCGACGCGTATTTTTTTTTTATTTTATTTATTTTTTTTTCTGTCTGACCGGGCATAACTTCGTAACGCGTCAACCGATTTAACGCGTGGACCGATTTGGATAATTCTTTTTCTGTTGGGTCGACTATGTTCCGTGGTTGATACCAGCAGCAAACAATTTTTGGAGGGATGGAGGTGGGGGGTGGGGGTGGAACCTAACTTTGTAACGCGTGGTCCGATTTCAATGGTTCCTTCTCTGTTGTATAGAGTATGATCCCTCATTGCTAATAGGAGAATAATTTGGTGCTATGGTGAAAGGTGTGGGTGGGGGGGAGGGGTAGTCTAACTTCGTAACGCGTGCACCGATTTGGATAATTCTATTGGGTAGAATATGATGCTTGGTTGATACTACGAGAAAACAAATGTTGCTGGGGTGGGGGGGGGGGGAGAGGAGGGTTTAACCTAACTTTTGTAACACGTGGACCGATTTGGATGGTTCTTTTGCTGTTGTATAGAGTGTGATCACCCATTGCTAATAGAGGAATAATTTAGCCCATGGTGGTGGGTTGGGCGAGGGGAGGAGTAGTCTAACTTCGTTACGCGCGGGCCGATTTGGATATTTCTTTTTCTTTTGGGTAAAGTATGCTCCCTGGTTGATACCACGAGAAAAAAAATTTTTGGTGTGGTTGGGGTGGGAGAAGGGGGGTGGAACCTAACTTTGAAACGCGTGGACCGATTTGGATGGTCCTTTTGCTGTTGTATAGAGTGTGATCCCCCATTGCTAATAGGAGAATAATTTGGTCCTATGGTGGTGCTGGGGGAGGGGAGGGGTAGTAACTTCATAATGCGTGGACCGATTTCGATGATTCCTTTTCTGTTCGGTAGAGTATGTTCCTTGATTGATACCATGAGAAAAAAGTTTAGTGGAATGGCGGTGGGGTAGGGGGTTATAATTAAATTTTAACGCGTGGACCGATTTGGATGGTTCTTTCTTCGTTGTATAGAGTCGAAGACACTAAAAAGTGAAAAATAAAATAGTTTTTTAAAAAAAAAGTTGAACCGACTTCACAAAAAGCGCTAAAAAGCATAAAATAATTTTTAATTTTATATCTATTACGACATTTTGAAGTCGGTGAAAATTTAACAAATAAAACAACTACAGAACCACAATTGAAATATTTACGTAATACTACGTGAACGTTTCAGCTCACGGGATGAAAAGGAAGGACGATTAAATACTTCTGTTGTAGTTGTTTGGTTTGTTTAATTTGCACCGACTTCAAAATGTCGTAATAGATATAAAATTAAAAATTATTTAATGCTCTTGAAAGCTTTTTGTGAAGGCAGTTCAACTTTTTTTTAAAAACCATTTTTTTTCTTTGAAACACATGAAAATTATACAGACAGATATTTTTATCGTGTTCATATGTTCAGAACATTTGTAGGTTAACCTCAAGTGATTGCTTAGTCTATTTACATATACATATTTCAATAACTTATTCTGTTCGATGAAGAAAGGACTTATTTCTTAATCAGTAATTATTGAATTGCCAGTTAATTGCTTGACCAAAGAAGGTGCGCCGGTAACCCGATACTTCCCGTCAGTTCCACGAGCTTGCCTGAAATGCTGCTTTTGCACTTTGGATGCATTTGGTAGCGTGAATTAATTACGTCACTGACCGTACTTTAATTTGTTATTCATTTTGTCTACATGAAATCTGAGTATGCATATTATAATTCAGGTCGTTTGCTTACTCGATTTTAGGAAAATTAGAAATGATAATATAGATCTTTTATTGGGATTGAAATGTTTTGATAATGCAAGTGAATTTTCCATTGAATTTACTTTGCATTATTAAAACTTCAATGCCAATGAAAGAGTTTTCTTATAGCTGAGTTTTTAAATGATAATGCTAAAATTGTCACGTATATGGTTTGTATGAAGAGAAAAACCAGCTAACTTACATTCAGGCGTTTGCGAGGTAAAACTAATAAACCGTTTGCAGATTTGCACAGAAAAGAGGGTCGTATATAAAGTCGTAGGAAACTTTTATTGAATATGACAAATATAGACACAAATATATATTTAAGAAAAAAATTTTTCCAGTAGTAGGTCCCTTATGGAAGTTGTTGGAAATGAAAAAATCTTTTTGTACATAGATTCTGGTCTTTACAAACGACGCGGTTTTACCAAGCAATATTGCAAGATGAAAGAGACAATAAAAGGTATATAATCCCATCAATTTTGAAAAAAAAAAATTGACTTAACCAGGAAAGATTTAATTATAGTTATTCATGTATTCCAAAGTGACCAGAAAATGATCCAAATGTTTCGAGATAACAAAAATTCTTAACTAGACTTAATTTCTTATACATTATTTATAAAGCTTCATTTCCAATGAATGGCTTAGTGAGTTTGTATTCTCTTTTGTGATATATGACTCAATGACTTTCCGGCTACTTTAGAGGAGTCAGCGAAAGCTTCTGTATATAAATGGCGCTTATCGGGCTCGACGGATTAATTAAGACACTTATTAACAGTCTCGAATTTTTATTCAGTCACTTCATTCATTCGTTGCACGATTTTCTTGACAATATTTCTTCACAATATAACTTTTCACATTAATAATGAACACTTATTACTTCACTGGTTAAAATACAACTGCCTTACTAGGCTGCTACTCAGCCCTATTTATACTACTTAGCTTAATTCCAGAAAGTTCAGCAACTTAATACTAGAAATTTCCGTTATTCATTTCCACCACACCAAGTCACCATAGATTCGAGTCGACCTTGACTTCATACGGCATCTGACGTTTTTCTGATTTCCGAAATTCGGGACATGCTCATTGCACAGCTTGATTTTGTTTTCATCACGTAGACTACGCCAGACTACAGTGCATGTTACAGTTGTATCTCCTTGGTATGGCTTTAATCGGTCAATGTGCACGATCTTCTTTTTGCCTTTCGGTCCCCGCTGTATCCTGTAGACTACATCGTTGCTGCGCGTAAGGATCTTGTAGGGTCCTTTCCACTGCTGTTGAGGCTTCGGTGACTTTCTTATGCGGCGCCGTGGATTAAATAGCCAGACGCGGTCTCCTTCCCTAAATAGCCTAGAATTAGCTCTAATGTCGTATCGTGTTTTAAATCTGTCGCTGGATTTCTTCAGGTTATTTCTTGCCAGTTAAGGGATTTCTGCGAGACACTGTTATGGTTATGTATTGTTCTGTGGATTCAATATCCATTTCAAGTGTTCCGAACTTCAAAACACTGGGCAGTCGAATCTGTCTTCCAAACACAATTCTAGAGGGTGGCCTGTTGAGTTATGGACGGCTGATTGATAAGTTAGTAGAAATATCGGAATGTAGCTATCCGAATTCCGTTGATGCTCATCTACTACTTTTCTGAGATGTTCGACCACTGTGCTATTAAACCGCTTAACCGTCCCGTAAGACTTTGAATGAAGTGGTGTTGTCCTTCTTATTCCAAGAATATCGCAAACCTTCTAGAATACTTGAGATTCAAGTTCCGTCCTTGGTCAGAATGAAGCTCATCATTTTGGTTTCTTGATTTTCTTCTGGCCATTTACTAAAATAATCCTAGAATGTATCGGTTGCCTCGATTTGACACCGGAAATGGTCCGGCACAGAAAATGGTCTCGAAAGGTGCTCCAACGTTGTATTGCTGCATAACTCCCCTTGTTTTGATGTGAGATCCTTTGCTAGAGTCTTCCACATCCTTCCGTATATGTAACCAGTAGAATTGTTCTCTTAATTTCTCAAAATTCTTATTGACACCAAGCTGTCCTCCCGAAGCACCGTTATGGAATTCCTCCAGCACATCCCTTATTTTGTTCGTGGGAACCAATACCTGCATCCGGCATGATGACTTGTTTCCCAGTAGCTCTTCAACGTTGTACTTCTGTCGAAAATATCTTTCCATTGAGGATTTTCGTCGTAATCTTTCCACATCAAAATTGGAGAAATATTCTCGTCTTCTCGTTGTGCTGATCGAAATTCTTCATTGTTCCATCCTGTCAAGGGTACGACAGTTGCTTTTTACACAATCACATGGTCGCATATTTCTTCCGGTTTACATGGCCGTCATGAAAGTGCCTCTGCATTTCCACGGGATCCACCCTTCCTATGAATAATTTCAAAATCATAGGATTGAAGTCTTTACAGCCATCGTGCTACTTGTCCGTCAGGATTTTTAAATTGCATTTTTGTCCATAGAGGAATTTCTGAAAATGCTTCGTTGAATCAACAATAGCCAACAGTTCTTTCCTTGTGGTGCAGTACTATTTTTCTGGTTTTGATAGAGCTCTGCTATAGTATGCCACCACTTTTTTTGCCCATTTACTTTTTGTGATAAAACGGCGCCAATACCAACATTACTTGCATTGGTATCTAATATAAATGTATAGCCTGCCTTTGGATAAGTTAACACAGGTGCCTTCTCTGTTCAGACAAATGCTTTATCCTTTTTTTATTAGCTTATGCACTTCCCTTGCTACATCCGCAAAATTCTTCACAAAGCGCCTGTAATACGTTGCTAGTCCTAGAAAACTTCGCAGCTCGTGTTTATCTCGTGGAGTAGGCCAGTGTTTTTCACTGAAGCTATTTTCTCAGGATCGGTGCTAATTCCTTCTGTTGATATCACATGTCCAAGATATTTGACTTGGTCCCTGAAGAGGGTACATTTTTTAGGGTTTAGTTTCAGTTTGGCTGGCATCAGTTTCTTCAACACTTCTCGTAAATTTTCTAGGTGTTCTTCAAAACTTCTTCCAATTACAATGATGTCATCCAAATGTACCAGGTTTTCCAAGTTAAACCTCGTAAAACGCACTCCATTAAGCGTTCGAATGTGGCTGGGGCATTGCAAAGTCCAACTGTCATCTGTCATCCGCTTTTTAAACCCAACGACGAAATCCACTTGGATCCTGACAGGGTATCTAGCGTATAAAAGAGGAAAAAATAAATCGGACCGAAAGCAGTTATCCGGTTTGGAACGGGGTGGATTTTTAGGGATTTTTCGCGATTTCTGGCTAAACTGTGCATCCTATGGAAAAAAATTAAATTTAAAAGTTGTAGGAAATAAAAAGATCCACAACTTTTGTATTTACCATTTTCAGGTTAACCTCAAAAATTTTCGAAAAAATAGTGGAAAACCGGTTTTTCGGTTTTTAATTTTTTCCTTTGACAAAAAAATTTCTATGAAGCTGAAACGTGGGCAAAAGATACTTTTTAGTGTTGCAAAAAGGCAGTAATTTTTTCAGACGGAAATATTTAGAGGTTGTTCTTAAATTTAATTTCTTCGTTCTGTTCTGTCTGCTGACGAGTAATGACGGCTGAGTAGTTATACTGTGCTCTGGCTCTGATTTAATTTGCAAATTTTTCGTGGACTTTTGTTTTTCTGAGCGTAGTCAAGTGACTTAAGCATTCGTGATTAGTGTGCGCAGTTCGTTTAATTTATTTTGGTGTAAATATCATTTATAGTGCGTCAGAAATCGAAATGAGCAAAAGTACACGTGAAACTAGGTCCTCAACATCAGACAATCCAGTTACTGCAGCCGATATGATGACCTTTATTGATTCCATTAAGCAACATTTCGATGCAAAGCTTAAATCTTTAGAGTCCAAATTATCCTCTAAGTTTATTGATCTAAGCAAGGAGGTCAATAACACCATAATGGACCTAAAATCTAAAGTCATCACCCTGGAAGATCGTGTCGCTGCCCTTGAGCATCAAACTGAATTGCTGGAAAGAAAAGCTAAATCAAAAGATCTCTTACTGCACGGTATTCCTCGTTTGCAAGGTGAAAATTTGGGTTCTATTGTTCAGAGGTTGTTTGACACAGTTAATTATCCGGTGCCACATGCAATCACGGCATTCAGAACAGGTGCCGGTGCTGGAGGTAGCGGTGATATTGCTTACGGAAATTCTGATAAAAATTCATCTAAAGCAAGAATGTCGCCCGTTATCATAAAGTTCAATACCCCTGGTGATAAAATGCAGTTCATCAGAGCGGTTAGAAAATGCAAACCAAAAATTTCACAGCTGGGTTTCTCTGGAGACAACGGCGTATTTGTTCGGGAGTGTCTATCCTCTTTAAACTTGCGCATATTTAAGAAATGTATGGATCTTAAACGTAATGGTAAATTATTATCTGTTTTTTCAATAAATGGGTACATCTACGTTCGACGCACCCAAAGCAAGGAGGAAAAACCGGCTAAAATCTCTTCGATTGATCAGCTAATCAACTAAACTAACCTGCGCTTTTACTTAACACTGGATACTTGCTTATTATATCAGAGTCAAATTTCTATGAATTATATATGTTCCTTATGAATTTTAAACTTTTCTTAATTTTTCGCAATTTATTTCGTTTCTTTATTATTTCTTTCTATTCTTTCCTTTTAGTTCTATACGTTTATCTTAAATTTACTTATATTATGTCTGTAAAGATCTTGCATGTTAATTACGTCTCTAACTTTAGAAAAGTCTTTAGAATTTCTTCTTTGCTTGGAATTTCCATGAGGCATATTTATTGTTTTGGCGGGTCTTAATGAATCTTACACTGTGGATGGAGTTGGTGCGATAAAAAACTTTGCTTTATCCAGAAGTCGTGAGCTATGTATCTGTCATCTGAATGCTCGTAGCTTGGTATCAAGCTTTGATGAATTTGAAAACCTATTTGCGGATAGTAACTTTGATCTGATTATGATCTCTGAATCCTGGTTGTGTGGCGATATTGGTAGTTATTGTGTTGGATTACAAGATTACCAATTAATTCGTAATGACCGCCAATATGCTCGTGGTGGGGGTGTTGCAGTGTATGCACGGTTGGGACTTAAGTGTAAAATGTTGTGCTTTTCTGACAATGAAAACCCAGGTCCGGAATACCTCTTCATTGAAGGTTCTATCTCGGGACATAAAATCTTTATAGGTTGTGTGTACAAACCACCTAGAATTACTGACATAGATCCTCTGTATGATGTATTGTCTCAGTACTGTGGAGCCTACAGTACGTGTTTAATATGCGGAGACTTCAACATCAACCTGTTGGAAAATAATGCAGTAGTCATTGATTTTCTTTCGCACCTGAATAATATTGGGCTACATGTTGTGAACTCGGAACCAACACGATATTCCTACGATAGAGCAAGTCTAATCGATTTAATTATTGTTAATAATAAAGAAATTGTCTCATCAGTTACTGAAGTGGCTCTGCCTGGGATTAGTGACCATCATGCTGTTTTAGCTTCATTAAGAATTGTACCCTCTGCTAAGCTCTGCCGGAAGATCATTAAATTTCGGGATTACAAAAGAGTAAACACAGATAATTTAATCGATACATTGCTTCAGGTAAATTGGGATTATATTTTTCACACTATAAGTGTAAATGATCAAGTCAATTTTTTCAATGGAACTGTCTCTAGAATATATAATGAACATGTTCCTGAAGTATCCTTTACAGCTAGTAAACACTCACCTTGGTTCAATCGTTTGGTCAGGGATTTGATAACTGAACGAGATTTCGCCTACCATCTTTGGAAAAAATACAGGACGAACGAGTTATTCTCTAACTATAAAAGGCTCCGCAATAAAACTACAGCAGAAATTCGGAAAGCCAAAATTTATTAATACCAGGGAAGATTTGATCCATCTTTGCCATCCAGGATCATCTGGAGAAATATCAGAGACGCTGGAATGGTCCCAAAAAAGCAAAACGCTGATGATATTGACGTTAATGAACTAAATACCTATTTTGTCAATAGTATCCCAAACTATCCCCCAGGAGATCAAAGTATCACGTCAATCTCAACAGACACTCAATCCCAGTTTTCATTTCGAAATGTCTCAAGTAATGAAATAATTTTTGCTTTTAAATCACTTAAGTCTAATGCTACTGGGTTTGACGGTATCGATTTGCGCTTTTTGAAATTAATTCTCCCCTTCATAATTAAGCCAATTCAACATATCTTTAACTCGGCTATCACCACTTCTTCATTTCCTTCGATTTGGAAAATTGCTATGATTCATCCTATTAAGAAGAGTGATAAAGTTAGGGGGCCCCAGGACTTTAGGCCCATAAGTATTCTCTCAGTTCTCTCAAAGATACTGGAACGTTTGCTCTTTGATCAAATTAAATCATATCTTGATCGTTATGATTTGATTTCCAGACTTCAGAATGGATTCAGGTCGAAGCATAGTACTGTCACAACTCTTCTATATCTTATTGAGAGGATTAGGTGTAACATTGAGTTGGGTCAGCCTACTATCTTATGTTTACTGGATTTTTCAAAAGCATTTGACTCTGTTGATTACACTATTCTGCGTAAAAAATTAGAAGCGCAATTTAACTTCTCCAGTTCTGCTGCTACATTTTTGCACTCATACCTTACTGAGCGAAGTCAGGTTACGGTCGCTGGCTCTAACTGTTCTAGGATGCTAGGAGTACACTCAGGAGTTCCTCAAGGATCAATACTTGGTCCCATACTATTTATCATGTATATTAATGATCTTGTGACAATTCCCAAGTATTGTACTGTATTGCTCTATGCAAATGACGTGCAACTGTTCCACTCCTCTCCTTTAAATGATATACCTTCCTGTATAGCTGATTTTAACGAGGATTTAAAGCGAATCAGCTCTTGGGCTCTTAACAATAAGCTATCACTAAATCCAGTCAAGACCCAGAGCATTGTTTTGCATAATCGAACGATTGATTTATCTTCTACGATCCCCCCACTGTATCTGAATAATATGCGTATCAACTATTTGGAAACTGTTAGAAGTTTGGGCATGACTATTGACGCTAAGCTTACTTGGCATCAGCATATTGACGCCCAGGTTTCAAAAGTTTACCGGGGTTTACGATGTCTATGGCGCCATGCTGACTGCACACCGCGACACCTTCGTTTAAGGTTAGTTAAAGCTCTGCTTATTCCTATATTAACTTATGGAGATGTCGTTTTTTGTAATGTGGATTCCCGGAGTCGCAGAAAGCTGAACGTTGCGTTTAATTCTTGCTCTAGGTACATCTTTGGTCTGCGTAGGTATGATCATATTTCGGAAATTTCCAGGCAAATCTTTGGATGCTCATTCGATGATTACCTCAGATATCGGCTATGCGTCATGATGTTTAAAATTATAAATGATTTGACTCCTGGTTATCTTAAGGACAGTACTATGTCTTTGTCCTCACGCCGTACACGGTATCTTTTGGTACCAAGGTTTCGCACATTACTCGGTTCACGCACTTTCTTTATTCATGGTGTCAGAATTTGGAATTCTCTTCCTTTGGGTGTCCGCACCCTTCGGTGCCTCGGAAGTTTCAAGTTAAAGACTTTATTATATTTCTGCTCTTCACATAGATAGTCTCCTTCTCTTATATGCATGCAGGATCTGCTTTTTCCTTTCTTTCTTTTTTGTTTTTTGTTTTGACCTTATACTTCTCATAATTTTCTTTGTAGTTTATTCTCTAAACTTATAGTCACTTTCTATACTATGATTCTCTTTTTCGTTAATATGTTTTAATCTTACTTTCATCAGCTTTCATTAATGCTTAATTTGCTTTGTTACTTTTTTTGATTTTAATTGTTTCCAGTAGAATTTTCTTTAGAGTTTGCGCATGTAAAAGAGCTTTATAGCTCAAATGTGTTTTTTTTAATAAAGTATTATTATTATTATTATTAATTTTTTTTTTTAAAGCGAAATCTTTAACTGCGATTCCTCTTAAAACTACGCTGCCTACGGAGTTCTGTTTTGGCTCACTTACTCGTTGTTATGTCTTATTTCGATAAATGGTAAAAAAAAGGTATACTGCAATGGAAAAAATGACCGCAAAATTGAAACAATAGAAAAAATCGCTTTTTTCGTGGTAATTTGCATATTTATCGTTAAATAATTGTTATTAATTAATAAAACCATTCAAATTTTGTTATATTCACGTTAACGACGATTATTCAGAAACAAATTAATGAATAATTATATTCCATTGTTATATTTACTTTATTTAATTAACAAAAAAGTATAGTGTGCATTTTTATGCCTTCTACGAGCGTCGTACATAGAATTGTTATTATCAAAGAAAACATAAGAAATGCACATCCCAAATATGTATTTATGAAAATTTTTTGTTTTTTGCTCGAAATCAATTAGTTTACTGAACAATATGTATTCATACAATAGGTAATGGAGTGGATATACAATGATACGGGTCTTGGAGAGTGGTTTTCAATCATAAGACAGTATTTGCATGCCAAATTGAAAAAAAGTATACATTAAAGTCCTCTTCATGAATTTTTCTCTAATCTTGCTCTCTTTACAGTGTTGGAAATTTTCTTCGTCAGATGCAACAAAACTGAACGATTCTTCAGTGTTATCGACAGTTTCATTGAGTACTGTTTCAGTTACAGTACATTGATCTGTTTCCATCTCTTCCGCGTCACTTCCGTCTATATAAACTTGTGGAAGTTCAGCATTTGAGCAATTTTCTAAATCAAACAAATTTAACACAACTTGGTACATTTCAGACCATGTTTTCTACAGCTGCATATTACAGAAGAACAACCCTTTTCACAGCTGCAACAACTAGTTTCAGGAGATGATCGGGTATCAATTTATCATCTGTTATATTCGGCTTAATGATGCCTTCCGCTGTTTCTTTCCAACCCCAATCTGTACATATGAAAATTGGTTTTTACCTTACAAAATATTTTGTTACTAATTTCCACAGTCACTACAGTACATTATCGTGCACTTGCTTACAAGCATCAACTATACAGGGTGTTTCAGATCTGACGTGCCAAAATAAGTAGGGTGATAGATCTCAACTAGACAAGCAAAAAATTGTATTGTAGGGGGGGGGGCAATTTCAACCGTATGGGAGTTACAGGGTGATTCATAAATTTAATTTTTTCATGGCATGCGCATTATTCTTTTATTTTTATCTTTTGATCTACCCAACATAGCGACATCAAACAAACGCTAAAAAACTACTATCCCAATAACCTTTCCAAAATTGTCAACAATATTGATCTAACTCCTACTGTTACAGGTAAAGTCCATTCCAAAAATGAAAAAAATGGTTTGAGATTGCCTAAAGTTCAGCATTTTTCCAAATTTTCTCCGAAATTCATGTAATTAGTACACCTCTTTTTTATTTTTATTGGATTGCCCACCACATAACCTTTCCGAAAAGATGCAACATGTCGACGTAGAAAAAAAGTTTAGAAATTTATACGTAGAAATCCTATCGGAGAATATTATAAAAACCAACAAATTAAAGAAATTAAACTAACATTAATTCTAAAATGCTTTTTATTGAATTTAAAAATAATTAAAATTAATCTTGATAAGTAACAAAAGCCGTTCAAAACGTCCACCGGCACTTTAGATGCATGCCAACAATCTCCTTCTAAGTCCCTGTTTAAGACGTATTGCAGCCAGCTTCTCCCGTATTTTCGTCCCTGCATTCCCAATTTGGCTAACTAAATCCTTCCTATTGTTCATTGGGCTTGAATAAACTTCATCCTTCATTGTTCTTCATAAGAAGAATCCAATTGGGTAAGGTCTGGAGATCCAGCAGGCCAAAGAATCGGTGTACCTCGTCCAATCCAGCGGTTACGAAATTTTTCACTTAGTATTACCTTCACAATGTCAGCCAAATCCGCTGGTATTCCATCGTTTTGGTGAAACATTCCCCTAAGATTATCCATAGGGTTCTCCTCTATTAGATCTGGCAGTGTATTGTCCAAAAATTCCGCATAAATTTCACTATTAACCACTTGCGGCAAAATGAATGGTCCTACACAATGGTTGCCGATGATACCAGCCCAAACATTGACACTGAATCTCTGCTGCAATGAGGTCACCTTTGCCCTGCGTGGGTTAGTGTTCGATCAGGTATGGAGGTTATGGAAGTTCGTGATATCATTCCTGGTGAATTTACATTCATCTGTTCACAGAATTCGGTCCAGAAACGCTCTGTCGTCAATGTCGCGTTCCAGAAGCCAAGTGCTAAATTTCAGTTTTCTCTCAGAATCTCCTTCCTGCAGTCCTTGGGCTGGATGATGATGATATGGACGTACTCCCCCTTGATGAATAACCCTCCAAACCTTAGATAAAGACACTCCTAATCACCTTGCGACTCGTCTCAGGCTCTTTCCTCACGATGGTCATTATTTGCTGCGCGACGTCGGCAGAAGTTCAAAAAGTTTCGGGTCCTGTCTCCCTGTTGTATGAAGTTACACTTCCTGTTTCTCTTAACCTTCTAAAAGTCCGTGTAAATACCCCTCTTTGGGGTGCTCGCAGACTAGGGAATCTCCTTTGATATTCCAGTTCTGCCGCTCTATCGTTTCCGTCTACTACATCATAAATTCAAAGAGTATCTGCGTATTCCTCAAATCTAAATTCTGCCATTTTTTAATAATTTTTGCTTAAAAATACCTGTACTTATTGATTTTTTTTATTATGATAGGTATTCTTGCTGACTGACCCTTTTTTATGACAAAATTTTCATCAGGTACGAGTAACAGAACGCCAGGATACAAGGGTGTGAATTCTGGCTAACTCAAGCTAATATCGGCAATAAAACAAAATTCCACTAACATTTTTATAACTTGTTTGCAGCAATAATTAAAATTAATTACCTGTTAAACCAAAACAAGCATTTTCGACCCTTTATCTTAAAAATTTTGTTTCTGTAAAGAATTTCCTACCTAAAATGCAATAAAATAATTAGGTACTCAGGGAGTTCTGAGGATGCGGTTATTCCAATCCTGCCATGCAATCCAATAAAAATAAAAAAGGTGTACTAATTACATGAATTTCGGAGAAAAGTTTAGAAAATGCTGAATTTTAGGTAATCGAAAACCATTTTTTTAACATCTAGAAGTGATTGTACGTGCAATTGTAGGAGTAATATCAATAGTGTTAACATTTTTAGAAAGGTCATTAAGATAGTTGTTTTTTAGCGTTTCTTTGATGTGGCTGTGTTGGGTAGATCAAGAGCTAAAAATAAAAGAGTAATGTGCATACTATTAAAAACTGAAAGTTATGAATCACCCTGTAACTCCCAAATGGTTGAGATTGCCCCCCCCCCCCTGCCATATAATTTTTTGTTTGTCTAGTTAAGATCTGTCACCTTACTCATTTTGGCACGTCAGATCTGAAACACCCTGTAAACGTATGTAAATAAATATTAATTTTTATGTCCCACTGTTAATTAAGTCATCAAAACAAGTAAAAGTTTATTTCACGCGTATCAATACATATAACCTTAATAATAACCTTAACAACAAGCATGCTAAACAAAGACATCATATAGTATAGACTCGGCACGCAGATGGGGCCGACACTACTACTCGACTATAAATATGCAAATTACCACGGAAAAAGCGATTTTTCAATTTTTTAAATTTTCCGGTAATTTTTTCCATTGCAGTATGCCTTTTTTTACCATTTATCGAAAGTAGACATAACAAGGTGTAAGTGCGCCAAAATAGAACTCCGTAGGAAGCGTAGTTTTAAGAGGAATCGCAGTTAAAAATTTAGCTTTTTTTTAAATTAAATTTAACAACAACCTCTAAATATTTTCGTCTGAAAAAATTACTGCCTTTTTGCATCACTAAAAAGTCTCTTTTGACCGAGTTTTAGCTTCATAGAAATTTTTTTTCCTTGAATAGTAATGGAACTTTTAGTTCAAATATAACCTTGTCGTTCAGAGTAGTGGTCCTCATGTGCATTACTTGGAATTCTCTTTCGTATTATTACAAGAAGCTTTTCCAGTTGTGTGGGTGAAATAATTGCGGGATGGGTTTTTCCATGATGTACGTCGGAAATTAGGTCTACAATTCGGTTTAAAGTATCTTGAGACCTAAGGATAATCAATATAATTAAGGAAGTAAGGGATTCCAATTGTAGTACTCGTTGGTTACTATCAAGCGAATTTTTGATTATTTCAAATTTGGTGTTTAATGCAACAAGTTGCGACTCTACTGCATGTTGCGTCTAATTAAAAAGGTTTACTTTTGTGTCTATAATAATTGTTTGATTTTTAATTAACCCTGGAATACTAACCAGTTTTAACTCACAAGAGTTTAAATACACCGCACACAAATTCAAGCTGCAAAGTTTACACTTCGCCGAGCGCAACAAGATCTAACCAGCACGCACAAGACAATGCACTTGCGAACTATAGAAGCTCTGGTCATATGTATGTCCTGAAAAACATGCGAGTAAATTTTACTCATGGTTAGCGTTCCAGGGTTAAATTTAATAAATGGTTTTCGTTTTCCCTTAAATTTGTTATCTGTTCGTCGTAGAACTGAGCATCGTCTTGATTGAGTGTACCGAAAAGTTATTTACTTAGGGTACGAATAATTTCAAACGGTGCTCTCTTATATCTCCTATTAGGCTGAAGGAGCATTAATTTTTCAAAAATTTGGGACATAATGTGGTTCATTTCTACTATTGTGTTATTACACAGTTGTATACAAATAGCTTCGGTGTGTAAGAATTTACATAGGCTATTTAATTCGTCTACATGCCATTCTAAAGTGCTTATTGCCAGTGTTACATTTTTCAAGTCATAAAAGATAATTATCTTCCATTCGTTGGAATAGAGTTCGACTCCTCCGATCTCTTCGAAATATGTATATTCCGGAATTATGGTTAAGGTAGGTGATATTGATTCGATTTCCGTACGTAGGAGTAACGTAAATCTAGCATACCAGGAGTATTACAGGATGGTTCATCCTGAAAAGGTAGTATATTAGTTCAGGAATCAATTGGGTTTTGTTAAGTTTTGAAAATTTTATTTTAAACCGTATGGAATATACATCATTTGAGGTTTTTGTGTGAATATGATCATACATGTATACTGGGAGGGTGTAGTAAGGCGTTTATTCAAGGTTCAAATTCATGAGACGTTTTTATTTGAAACCTGCGTAAAAAAATGTTGTTCATTTGAATTAAGTAGATCATCCAATGAATGCTTGAATGAGATTAACAATGGTATTCGTATTCCTAATTCATGAAGGTCGTGTAGTGTTGGAAAAGTTATTGTTAACCAACAAGAAAACTTTTATCTGAAAACGTTGAAGCGAAAAGTTTAGTGTGAGATAACGTTACATGTCGCGTTAATAGAAGAGTGTTGTTAAAGGTTGTTACGAGGGCGATCTTGACAACAATTTCAAATTATTATTATGTACAGTTTTCAACTTGCGTGCAACTTTAATAGTAGAGTTCTCCTGTGAATCTATTTGTATTATTTCATAAGGACCTTCCCAAAGAGAGCACAGCTTGTTTTCCTTGCTTCCTGCTTCAGAAGTACTTTATCGGCTATATTAAAAGTTCTTGGCTTACTTTTTTGATCATAATAAATTTTAGACTTATGTTTTGAATTTATTATGTGTTGCCTTGCTATTTCGTGGCAATGTTGAAGTCGTGCTTTTAATTCGTTCGCATAGTTTTCATAATTATACCACGTTTGAGGTGGATTCTTTATATTACTCGGAATCCTAGGAGGACATCCATACAGTAGCTCATAAGGTCAATTAGTTAGTGCTATTGTGAGGTGTTGTGTTGTAAACGAAAATTGCATAGGGTAGCTGCAGGGCCCACTCGCATTTTGAGAAGCTTATGAATTTCTGTAAAAGTTTGGCTAAGGAAGTTGCTCCCTTGATCAATCAGTACTGAGTCTGGTATGCTGTGACGGCAAACAATGTTTTGGGTGAAGACTTCAGCTACCGTCTTAGCTTCCACGTTAGGTATCGGGAAGGCTTCTAAAAACTTCGATAAGTCATCCTGAAAAGAAAGGATGTATTTATTTTCATTGTAGCTCACAGGAAGGGGTCCAACAATGTCTAAAGCAACTCTTTCAAAAGGTTTAGAGCTAGTCGTAGTAATTTTCATTGGGATAGTTTGGTTACGGGTTGCTTTGTTCTTTTGACATGACTCGGAATTGCTGATAAAATTAGTTATATCTTGCATCATATTAGGCCAATTGAATTTCATTGTTATTCGCTTCGCTGTACGAGATATTCCTTGGTGTACTGTGAAAGGAATGATATAGTAATCTTTAAGGACTCTTGCTATTTGCTCCGGCTCCTTCAAAATTTGCTGTGTGTCTATATGAATGATTATTTGTAACCCGGAATTGTTGAAAACATTATTAATCATTAATTTGATGGCATTCATATCTTTGCTATCTAACAGTGGTAAAGAAATATTGACTTTTCTTAATTTATTTTGTTTGCAAAGACTGAGGAATTTGTTGAGAATGTCCTAGAACATTTCCCGATCTTTAGAAGTTTCTAGTGGTAAATTAATTTTGGTTATTATGTGTGATATTCCCTGAGAATTTATAGGTATTAGATATTTCGTCTACCTTAATTTCGGGATAGTTTTTAATTGTCTTAGTTAGTCGAAGTTCTTCGTAACTTTCTTTTAATGGAAAAATAAAAAATGTATGCTCCATGTTTGCGTCATCTACGAGTGATGTTGTGTTTTCTATTATACTTGGGTTTTTCTGATTTTGCTTTTCGGTGGTTGTTGCTAATTCTTGATTATTATTTTTTCTTGTATCTGCTTGCTTTTACTTCTGGTAATAATTGCGTACATATTATTTCCTGCTTTGTTTATTCGTGTTCCCTAGTAACTGAAACTCCGGCGTTATCTAACATTTTATTATTCGTAATTCGACTTAAAGCATCTGCGTTGGCATTGAATTTGCCTGGTTTATAGACAATTTTGTATTCGTATTCCTCCAGATATATTTTCCATCTCATTAATCTAGAAGATGGTTCTTTTACGTTCATGAGCCATTGTGAAGGCTTATGATCGGTGAGGATAGTAAATTTTCTTTCGTATACGTAAGGTCGGAATTGTTTAATCGCGAATATATAAAGCAAAAAGCTCCTTTTCCATGGTGGAGTACCTGGTTTCCGCTTGGTTAAGCGTTCGACTAGCACAACAGATAGGCTTGTCTAGCTCGATTTTACCTTTGGATAGTACCGCTCCTACAGCAACATTGCTTGCATCAGTTGTAATTAAAAATTTCTCTTTAAAGTTGGGGTGTGCAAGTATTGGTGCGCTTATCAGTTTTTGTTTAAGAATATAAAATGCTTCATCAATTAACGCGTCCTGTTAAAAGAAGTATTCTTCTTAAGTAAGGTCTGTAAGTCCTACCTGTGTATCACTATGTCATACACATATAAAAAGCAGTGGATACCCTGCAAACTGCGTACTAGAGACCGAGGGTGCTGAAATATTTTGATCGACCTAATTGGTCCAAAATCTCAGCGATGTTTGGTAGTGGGAACGCGTCTCCCACGCTGATGTCATTTAATTTCCGAAAATGCACAACCACCCGCCACTGCTTTTTACCGGAAGAATCTGTCTTTTTAGGCACAAGAAGCAGCGGCGGGTTCCATGGACTCGAACTGGGTCTAACAACATCATTTATCAACATCTCTTTGATCTGTTTTTGGATTTCATCTTTATGAGAATCCGGAAGTCCATATGGTCGCATAAAAACGGGTAGGTTTACTAGGTTCAGTTTGAATTCTATGAGTAATGGCGTTTGTAAAACTTAACATGTCGCCTTTCAAATGAAACATGTCATTGTACTCTCTACAAATATTCACGATTGCATCCTTTTCTTCGGGATTTCAATGCAGTGGTCTAGTTTAAGCAATTTCTACTATCTATATAATCGATTCTTTACACTTTGCTGTTTCGATTACGTTTAAGTTCTCCAGATGTTGCCAATTGAAATCAACATCGTTTGTCCTTAGTTCAACATACATATCTATCATTAGAATTTAATACTAATATCTTCACGTTACCATTATCAGGTTTAGCTATGGTAGATGTCAGGTAAACACCCGGAATTAGTTCCTGTTTTTCCAGTACAACATCGGATCTTGTGCAAATTTGTAAATCCAAGATGGTTTCGCATCTCAGCAGCAAAGTTATAATATCTTTGTTTTGCGATTCGATGCACATAATACAAGACCCGATTTCATTGTTACCCAACACGGTATTTCCAGTTTGCGTTTCCTGCATCTTTATTAGTTTTGTATCATAAGTGAACAATTTATTCGGTCAATTTATATTTATTTCGAGAGTATTGTTTTTTAAATTAATTATGCATTTAAATTCTTTCAGGAAGTCGTTTCCAAGTATGTCATCGTATGCTTAATTTGCTCCATAATTGAGTAGATGGAAGGGCTGGTCCAAGTTAATGCTCTTCTTTCCATCACTAAGACATAATGTGCCGGTTACAGGACCAAGATTAGAAATAGGTTCTCCAGAAATGGTTGATATGCTAAATTGGTTCAGAAATTTACCCTGAGATAAGGGTATTCGTATTTCTGGCTTGAGTAAACTTATTTCCGCCCCCATATCTATAAGAAATGTTAAATATTTTTTGTTTGAAGGCAGAAATGGTACGCCAAGGCGTTGTTCCACGTACAGTTACATCTACATCAATGATTGCTGATCTGATGCATTCAGTTTGGTTTTTTGGTGGTGGCTGTCGGCTTGAAATTGGAGACGAGATGGGGTGCCGATATTCTCCTCTCGTCGTACATCGTTTTCCGTAATGTTTGTAGTAATATTGTTTAACGGGGGTGTTTCATTAATAGCTAGGCTATGGGCGTTATTTTTATAATGTTCACCGGGATTTCGTTGGAACGTGGTGAATATTGCCTTGAGCACGCGGAGCAGAGTAGGAGGATTGTGCTTCGTTTCTTCTTTGTGGGCCATTAAAAGTTTGGGAATTTCTGTCCCTGGAATAATTAAATCGGGTTTCGGCCATGTTTGGCCTGGTAGCGTTTCTTCCTTGTGCAGTAGTTGCACTGTTTGATCGGCGCAATCTGCAATATCAGGCACTATGATTGGCTTTATGGCAGTAATTACACGTAAAGTATTGCACCTCTCTTTTTATATCACGTACGAAAGGTTGTGTTTTATTATTCACAAAACATGTCTCACGAGTGTGACCTCTTTTACCACAAATTTGACAGATGCGATCATAGGTAGATCATTGGAAGTTTTGGGAATGGTTAGAATAACTAGATTGTCCCATTGAAACTTCATGTTCTGTTGCAAATGTAATTAGCTACTTTAGAGAAGTTTCTCCTCGAGCCTTGAGAAAAATTTTTAGGGACTGGTTTTTTATACCGTTTTCGAAAACTCGCAGTGCTTGTTTCTCATTTTCACTGATTACAAACTTTTGGGCGTTTGCTTCAGTGATATTCAGGTAAGTAGCAGAATTTAATGCAGGCAACAATTGACAGATTCCCTGCCAAAAATCCTTCACAGTTTCTTTATGACAATGTTTCGCGTTAGTCAATTCATTTGGTACGGCTGATCGGGATACTTTTTCCTTAAATTGATCGTTAAAATCTTCTGCCACTTCCTCCCAACTTGCATAGCTTTTATTCTCTACGAGTTTGTAAGCTGGGCCGTCAAGTTTGGTCTTCACGATACTCAACAACAATTGCTGTTCGATTGTGCTTTTTAGAAATCTGAATAGGGTATTACACGAAGACATAAATTTACTTAATTCCCTGGGGTGTCCATTAAATTCGGGGATATGTCAAAAACTCAAACATATTCAAACCCACTCAGCCCCGTTAATTCGAGCCAAGTTACACCGAAGTCACTATTATTTTTACACTTGCTTTGTTCACTTATACATACAGTCACTAGTCAATGACGTTCAAAAATCGACAGTAGTAAAGAAATTTAGGGAGGAAAAACATTTTACCGTATTAATGGTATATAAAAATAATTTGTTAGTTTTACACACTTCTCATTTTCTTTAAAAAATTTAAGTAAAAATAAAATAACTAGTTTCACTCAATTTCCTGTTTCTTTCTTACGTTTGAAAAAAATTTAGGCAAAAACAAATTAGCACATTTTTCTCGTTCTATGTTTTTCAAATAAACATTTTGTAGGATTAAACTAATTAAATTTACACATTTCTCAATTCTTTTGCGAAAGGTTAACATATTTTAAATTAGTACAATTCAATCAATCTAGATATCCTTACTTGGATTTCCCTGTTGAAGACTTACGGTGTACACCGGTCGGTTCACAGGCAGATGTCCTCGATTTCACGGGATTTCACTGATAATTCCGTCTAATTTTTCACTTCCTTCAAAATTGAATTGAGCTTCACGAAATAATTTCTTTGAATTTACTGTGGAATTCGAGCAAACTTCAGTTTGCGACCCCCGGTGGATAATCCCTGAGCGCCTGATAGCACTTTCTTTTTCGTTTACGCAACTTTATTTATGATTTGTGATTCAATCACTTTTTCTCTGCGTTTTAATCACTTCACTACTTGATTAATTATTACAAAATATTGTTGTTGATCTTCGTGGTCGAAAGGATCGGTTTTACTTTTAAAAGAAAACACGGAGCACTGTTTTCGCTACTTTTAATTATTTAATCATTCCCTTTTTTAAAACACTTTGAATAAAGTTATTAACTTTAAAATTTTAGATAGACTTTGTAAAAATTTTGTCGAGAGCAACACGTCTAGTTGGCTCTGATTCCGAATCCCAACTCTATCGATACAATCTACTAACTTGGTTACTTCCACAAAATTTTTCGCACAATTTCTGCTGATAACGCAGCTGTGGTAACAATTTCATGGGAACATCATGTTCGACATTTAATACGGTAATACGGGACATTTAGATAACGATTTTAAAATGGATAAAAGAATGTGAAACGTAAACAAAAAGTGTAGTGGTTTGAAAGATAATTAATTTGAAGTGGACGATAAATTGGAAATGCTAAGTAAGCGAAAATGTTTAAAATGTTTGTCATAAGTATATTAAAAATGAAAATTTATGACCACGATAATTAGGAATGCTAGATAAGCAAATATTTTTCTGTCATAACAACTTCTCTCCGTGCTTCTGTGTTCGACTCCTTAGCTATAGACGGTAGACCTCTTGCATGTGTTAGTTGCCGTATCATAATTCTAAGGCTTGTATTTAAGATGAATAATCGTACCTTAGCTCTGGCGATATAGTCTGTAATAGTTCAGCGGCTGCTCCTCTAAGTGCCAAAATTAAAGCTGCAGCTTTTTCCTCGTCAGTCCAAAATTTCATTGTCGCTGCTGTCTCGAACTGAAGTCTGTATAGAAAAAATTGAAGTTTTTGTGGGCACTTGGTGGAATATTTTATGACTTTTAGCCCTTTTTGTGAAGTCGGTTCAAATTTTTTTTAAAAACTATTTTTTGCTTCTCGTTTCTCTAGTTAAATTATTTTAAAAGACTTCAATTAGTCTTAATCCTGTTATGTTGAAGATGCATTACTTAATTTCTTGTTGTTTTTATTATAAAATTAATTATGAATATTTTTATATTGTTATCATTTATCAATCAGGAAACGTACTCTGCACAACTGAATCAAAATCGGTCTATGCCTTATGAAGCTAGGCGCCACCCTTCCTTCAACTAAGGAATATACTCCACTCCAGGGAATATACTCTGTTCAACACACAACGAATTATCCAAATCGGTCCAAGCGCTACGAAGTTAAACTACTCCTCCCCCCTCACCTCATTAGCAATGGGGAATCATACTCTGTACAACAAAAAACGAACCATCCAAATAGGTCAACGCGTTACAAGGTTAGGTTTCACTCCCACCCACCAGCAACATTTTTTTTTCGTGGTATCAACCAGGGAACATACTCGAACCGTTCAAATCAGTCCACGCGTTAAAAAGTTAGGATTCACACTCACCCCCCACCACCACCCCACCAAACACTTTTTTGACATGGTACCCAAAAAACAGAGAATCATCAAAATCGGTCAACGCGTTACGAAGTTATGTCCGGTCAGACATAAACAAAAAATATATACACGTCGAACTTTGAACCTCTTTGTTTTTAGGAAGTCAGTTAAAAAACTAGGCTTTTTATTATGCCCCTCGACAAGTGAAAGTCCATATTATCATATCCCGAATTGAAACTGCGGTTGGTGCGAAATATGGAGGAAGTCATGACTCCTCAAAGATCGTGATGGAACAGATATATTTACCGAAATGAACAAAATATTTACATAAAAACACTTGACTCAAGCGAAATTTACGAAAAAATTTCAAAACAAACCATTTTTTAATCTGTGTTTAATTTAGTTGGAGTTAGATCTAGTTGTCGGTTTATTTCAAAGGCGTGCAGCAGCCAAGGGAAAGCTAACCCTTTGGTGCTGCTGTTGATGACAAGCCAAAGGAATTTAGCTTTTCTTTGTTAGAAACGCCAATCATGTCAAGAAATTTTAAAAATATTTGTTCCTCCGCTCGAGATTAAAAAAACGGGTTGTTTTGAAATTTTTTCGGAACAGATATGTTAAAACATGTTAGCAATTCGGAAGACTTAAAAGCCCCCAGCAGACACTCAAGCGCAAAAACAGCCCTGACACTATTTCGTCTAGTTTCCAGGGAGTCCAAAGATATCAATTTAACTCTATCAGCGTAAAGAGGCAGAAGTCGGTAATTACTCCATGGTAGGTTACGAAGAACAAACCTTAAAAACCTTCGTTGGACAGACTCTCAAGAATAGGCCTAACAAATGTACAATAAAGGATTCGAGTGATATAAGTATCATTAAACTCCTTAGACCACCTTTTTGAAGCCCAAAGTAGCGTAACATTAACATTTATAAGTTTCAAATGCACCTATGTAGATTTATAAATTTTATTAAAAAAAAATTTATTTCTTAAAGAGCGGTAATCTTTTAAATATTTTAGTTTACCGTCTAGGGTAATCGTCATATGAAGCAAATAATTTTTTTTTACTGGTAGGAAGTTAGTTGATTAGAAATTGAGACATCTATCCCATTGAGGCATCTATCTTGACTTTACCCTACTAAAAATGTTGTACTTAACTACTCTCAAAAAAAGTGACAAATAATCGAACGGAGATACGTCGCGTACTAAAAATGTTGCAATGTTCTAATATTTTTTTGTAAGTTTTTGCCATTTAGCAATTAAATGGTTTTCCCCAAGTGTGATCTGTATGACTGGTATTTCAGCTGTAGCAGGTTCCCTCTTGCTCTGAAGATTATTGAAATTTGGTACCTTAAGAACTCGTCCCTAAAGTAGCTATTAACTTCTAAATTCGGAGAAAGAGCGGAATAAACAACAAGGCTTAGTAAGAAAATAGTCTGCAACCTCCAAAAACTTTGAATACCAAAAATGTTTACACAAACCCAAATCGACGCAACGTTACATTGATGCCAGAATTAGGTTCGCCGAAAATGTTATCCATCATGGCAGCTTTAAAAAAAATTCTGGTACAGAATTAGCTTTTCTCAATTGTAAAATGAATGATGTCGCTTAGCAGGACCTGCTAGAAGAACATCTACTGCCGTTTGTGAGACTGGCAGACGATTAAAACATTATCCGCATTCATAATGAAGCCTATACCAAAAAGTGGTTTCAGGGTTACGGAATCCAATTATTACCAGCCATCGTTAAGTCCAGACCTGAACCCCCAAACAATTGGGAGGCATATTAGCGAGAAGAGTCTACCCCATCATTTGAAAATGTTGCAGAACATTTTTTTTATAATAATGCCGAAGCTGAGGGGATACCCTATGATGCTACGGCACAGCCTTGGAAAAAAAGGAATTAATGGTGAGGAATTGAGCTTAACGCGTTGAGTGAAGGAATTGTCGATGCACACCTCGTTTGATAATACGAGATAAAAACCTGTTTCACATTCATGTTACCGAATGTTGATAGTCCGTCCAAATTTGACCTAAAGAGTATATATGTATCTTGATTGTGATCTGTCTACAAGGAATCAGACTAGCAATTTTCTTAAAAAAAGGTCGTGGAAAAAGCAATAACAGAGTTAGAGACAATCGGCATTCAGTCGATGCTCCAGAGAGTCAATGCTCTCAGAGATTGTGGAGTCGCCAATAAGTTTAACAGCCTTCCTTTGAACTTTGTCTAACGGGGACAGTGCAGTATGTCCGGAGTGAAATATTTCTTTCATCTGTGTACAAAATCCAAATCCAAGATGTTTAAAAAGGGCGTATTCACTCCGTCGACTGAAATAGGTTGAGGGTGGGCTGGGTATTTTTTCAGGGCATTAAACAGTTTTACGTTTTGGATGCATCAAACATAACAGGATTTCCTCTGCTCCAAGCGAGCACCGTAGAAATGTTGTTATTTTATGATCCAAACATGCGTTCTCGGTTGATTCCTGTACGGCTTCTGCGAACATTCATTACAGAATCAAAAGAGTACGCGAGATCAAGGGTGCTACCGCTTGCTATCAGTAGGATTTAAAGTGAGAGGTCATTAATAAAAGGATGAAATAAGATTGGTAATAGGACTGAACATTAAGGCATACCGACATCTATTTCATAGGGATCAGATGTCTTTTATTGCACGACTTGAAAAAACTCTCTATCTGTAAAGAGAGGTGAGGAAAAAGACCAAATGCTTGAAGTTTGGCTAGAAGATCACCATGCCTTTTGAAATACTAAGAGCGACAATTTTCGGCCCTCCAAAGTTATGGAAACAGTGATTCCAATGCTCCGTCAGATCAGTTAGCAGTTAATAAGTCTACGGTTAAGTGGGCAGCAGGAAAGCCTTACTGGAAATCGTAAATAAGGTGATTACTTTCTGGATATTTCATTAACTAAGTGTTCATGCGTGACTCAAAAACTGTAGATAAAACCAAAGTAAGTCTGGTCTGTAGTTAGTGAGGTCACAAGCTTCTCCTTTTTTAAGCATCTGCTGCTCATGTTCAGCATGAACACAGAAACACTCCTGTTGAGTATAATAAATAAAAGAGTCTGCGTAGAGGATAACCCAAAGCACATGCGCAGCATTTTAAAACCAGAGGCGAGAAACCATTAGGTCTAGTAACTTTGGTTACGTCGAGAGAATTCTCGATGGCCGAGTCGAAATGATAAATGGGAGGATCCGTAAATGAGTTAAAAGCATCGATGGAATACCAGAAAACATCAACAACATTAGTGAGTTGGACTTCGAGGTCGAAAAGTCTGGCACTATAAGAAATACACATTGAGAACCTTTATTGAAATAGAGGGGCTTTTAACAACGTAACCACCGAGGCAATCGTAAGTGCTCTAAAGACAGTAAAGGTGGGCAAAGCCAAAGGCAAATGAATCGCCACGCCGCTTAGGAGCAGAATTACCAGAATTACCGAGATGGTTCTCTTTATGGTATCATAATGGCATAGACGGTATGCTGCTGGAACACAACCCCAGGCAAATTACCTAGGACTCATTCTAGACAGCAAGAAACTAAACGTAGAGGAAAGGATTGCTAAAGCAAAGTTTTTTATACGTGCAAGAGATTCCTCGCGGCAAATCCACTTGCATGGCATCATAGTTTGATGGCCAGCTGTGGACAAAAAAACTTATCTGGCGAGGTCGAAGCATACATGAAGAATCTAAATTCCTCTTTGACTGCTACAGAGCTCTGTCGACTGTGCGCACAAACACAACAGTACAACTCTGCTGTGCATCACAGAAAGTAAAGCAGCAAATGTTTTCACTAAGAGAGGAGCTCAAATGAAAACTCAGGAAGTGGAACAAATACTTCCTCCGATACGTGGTTTTATCAAGTCTCTCAAAGGTGGGTTATTAGATCGAACAGAAAATGGAAAGGGACCACAATAACTCGAATCGCGAAATCCATATGGAAATTCTATAATCAAAGGAAGACTTACTGACTACTTAACCGAACTCGGCCTCAACTGTATTACATACACTCAAAATTTGTGTTTTGGACACTGATTTGTACAGACATTGTCAGGAACCCAATGCAAAAGAAACTGTAGAGCACCTTTTATGCCGTTGTACTGTGGCAAGTCAGGAGATAATAGGCAATTACTTCATTAAAGGATTAAAAGAAGCATCGAACACCCGCATGTGAAACATTATGAAGTTGCAGCCTCCATCGTTCACTAAACGGTATCTCTAGGACGTAGGGTATTTGCGATAGCACTATGTACCCGGTGTTGTCCATGAGGAGCTTTTTAGCTGCCACCTTAACCAAACCTACCTAATCTATCGTTTCGTCGAGCAGAAATTTTCAATCGAAGACGCACCCGGTAAGTGAGCTAAAGGCCTCTTTTGAAGAGTAAAAATTATGAGTAGCGGAACATCAAGAACTCTTTGAAAGAACAAATAGAGTATCTCGAAACCAATATGCTTGGTGCTAATTTACAAGCCGTAAACTCAAATATAATTTCCAGATTTGGGCACCGGTTAGGCGTTCTGCAACGTTTGCGTTAGACAAAGTTCAAAGAAAACTTTATATATATGTATGCTTACGTACCGCACGCGAAACATGCAATAACGCACACACATATATATGTGGTCTACGTTCGCCCCAACGTAACGATAATGCCTAAACCCAACCTAAAGCCAAATTGTTGAATAATTTAAACGAAAATTCAACGCCGTCCCTGTGAGTACTGATAGGCTAAAGCATAAGAACCCCGAAAATCTAAATTTAAGTTTAGTAAATATGTTATACTTTCCGTGATTTTGCTATATTTTGGAAATTTCTGAAAATCGTTACCTCAGGTTAGTGCTTCGGTGGCAAGGAATTAGAACATTTAATTTTATTATTTCTAAAATTAATGTTACATCGCGTTAATAACATGCTTTATTAACTTAATGACCTTTTTATACGAAATTCTAATTAATTTAATAATTTCAAGCTAAGCTTCTTTTGTAGTAAAAGTACTAAAACTTTTTTTTTTAATGAAAAACGGTAAGTTGTTACTATTTGAAAAACTACATTAAAAGAGCAACCTAGCCCAGTACAAGAGCATAAAAGTCAAACTTTGGTGATAAACATTGGTAGGAACATAAAAGTTGAAAAGTGATTCTTGAGTAATTTAAGAAAAAAAACCTACCTTTGTTGCTGTATCCGAAAAATTTGTTGTTATAAATTTGCTTCACTGTGTGTTGTATTTCAATATGAGATATTTCTAGAAACAGCGATATCTTTAAACAGTTTATCAAAAAAACCACAGTATCAGCGTCCAGCAGATTCGGGCAGTGGTGAAAATTTTACAAAAAAACAAAAAAATATTAAATGGATGTGTGTTTGGTTTAATTAGATTAATAAAATAATTTTTAAAAACCACTTGAACCGACTTCATAAAATGCGCTAAAAAGTAGAACATAATCTTTAATTTTATGTCTACTAATTTAAAAGTCCGTGCAAATTAAACAAACAAAACAACTACACCAATCAATCAGCCTCACATAGTCCTAAGAAAGGTCCGTTGTATAACAACATCCCCGGGACCTCATCTGAATGTCAGTAGGGTCATTCCACGAAAAATCGACCAAGGTTCTGGATCGACCCTCTTCGATTTTCACAAAACTTTGCAAATTGGTAGAGATTTATGAGAATCTAATTGTGTAATTTTTTTTTTATTTTAACCTTCCACTTTTTGAGACATGTGAGAATGAAATTTTGAAAAATGATGAAATCTTTGCATTTACCGGAGTATTTTAAGGTTACTAATAGTATTATATATTATATATATATATATATATATATATATATATATATATGTAGGAATCGGAGAATCTGCGTTAAAAAAACCATTTGGCTAGCTGGGTTTGAACGGAGACCATGCGCATGCTACTCCATTTCCCTAACCACTGGGCCACCAGCGCCGTTGCCGGTTCTCCGTTCCAAAGTTCTTTTCATGGAGAAGCCTCGATCCCACACACATATATATATATATATATATATGTATATATATGTATATATATATATATATATATATATATATATATATATATATATATATATATATATATATATATATATATATATATATATATATATATATATTATTAAATATCTCAAAATGCCTACCTTTGATTTTTTTTTTAATATATATTATTTATTGAATCAGTACGCAAATACAGTGAAAATTTCAAGGTGGCACTCCAAAGGATATGGGCGTAGTGAACAGATATAGAAGACGCCGTCGAAATTTTTTCTTGCTGAGCGGCAAATGTTTTTCTAATTTCAATATAAGCATTTACAATGACAATATTCCGTCGCCTCAATGCAGAACAAGCTTAAATTTATTTAATTTAGGCTAGTTCTGCATTCAAGTGACTATTTATCTTTTACTATGACGTGTAAAAGTTCAATAAAAACTCTTTTTATTGAAACAAAATTGAGAAACTTAATGAGTTTTCATACAGAATATCTTTAAAATATAATGAAATATTTACTCTTTAGTTATGTGGTGCTTCTGAGAAGAACAGTGTAGCTTTTAAATTTTGATATTCGACTTTTCAAGGCTTAATTCATTTAATTTGTACCTTTTTTTTCACCATTAATTTTCGTTATTTAGTATTTGTAACAGTGTATGTTGTGGTTTGATTCGACTGTGAATATAGTTGTGTGCGTATAATACCTTTCTCCAAAGGAACGACCGTGTGTACGTTTCGATTTCCTGGAATAGGATTCGCCAGAAGAAATCTTTCTGCCAAAATATTTTCTTCTTCACGGTATTCTTCAGTGGGAATGTAAATAAAATTCATATTAATAATATTTTCCTTTGTCCAGGAGTATAGTTGATGTGGATTTATTATTTGGTCGCTGTAAGGACGTTGAAGGCTTGCTTTAACCGCTAATCTTTTAACTGTACCATCGAGACCACCGCAAATATTTTTTCCATGAGAAGTTGCAAAAAAATGCTATTCTGCTTGACATTTGAAGTCTTCTACGTGCATGGGTAAATTACAAAAGATTTTCCGATTTTTGTACTGAGCCGCTTAACCATCTCAAAAATAAAATATCTTTCCTACTGTCCCAATATTTTTTCTTAAAAATTCAAACAAATATCATTGGAAAACATGTACCAAAACAAAAAATCAGATATGAAAATTAAATTTGTGTGAATTACTTTCATGGAATCTTTATTCACATAATAAATACCGTAAGGATGGGTAGTTGCCTGTGAATTATTCCAATGAAAACTTTGCACTGCATCCTGTATTAGGAACTAATAGTTTTCTGAGAAGTCCATGATAACCAGAAATTCTCCAACGCTAAGCGGTAATTTCAATTCATTTAGGAATAAACGAATGTAGTAAAAGTTGAATAAATTTTCTTTCGAGTGTCTCAATAAAGGTGTCTGTACTTTCAATAACATTCTCTATATTTGATCTATCTGTATTTATCCATTGAAGATAATGTATTGCATCAATATGGTCTTTATCTAAAATGTGAGTTTTTCTCTAAGAAATGGAAAACCTGGACAACTGCATGACAACTGTGATGTATCTCTCCATCAAGTTTATGGAAACATAATCTTTCTTTCCAGGCATAATTCTGCTAACGTCACTGCTATTATAAAATGCAGTCACCACGTCAATTAAATTTGTGTCGGGATCTCTTGATTTTCGGGGGCTACTTAGAAAGTGTCTTCTTTCCTAATCATATGCTTGGTTTTTTAACCATATAAGTTGTCACACCAGGAAACTGATCTTTTATTTTCTTTACACTCCAGTCTTCAAGTACAAGTGTAAGAATCGACATTTTAATGTCCTTGTCGTCTGTTTCTTGAAATTTTTCTTTGAGTTTTTCGACGAAGTATAGCTCAGAGTCAATTTCGTCCTCCTCTTCGTCATCGACAATATTAAAAATCTTTATTTTGATGCATTTTATTGCTAATTTTAACTTTATTCTGATATAAACTTTATCACAAATTCGTTTTTTGTCAATTTCTTCTTCACTTAGGTATCGAAGACAGTCATTAAATCTTTGCAATGCTAGATTAGGCTGATAAAATAATTGATCATGTCTATCTACTTCCATCTCTTCCAATTCGAAATTTTCCTCTGAATATTCAAATTCATCCATGGAAGTAGTTCCAGGTAATTTCCTAATTTGTTCACGACATTGTCCATAAATCTTCGATCATAGACTTAACTGCGGAAGTCGTTGAACCATCCAAGGTAATACACCTCGCAAATTTTTATACCAGTTATTATGGCGAGGTTTATTAAATGGATTGCAACACTTGAAGGAATCAAAACGATTTTCAATTTTTATTTAAATGAGTAAGGTATCAAAAAACGATAAAAATTGACAAGCACAAAATCTATAACGAAACTGAAAAAAAACCCACAACCGCTTTGTTAAGTTGAGATAAATCACCAATTATACAATATTGATAAATACGTACCACACGAAAATAAAATTTTCTATCTTTAAAAAAAGTGCACTAAAAAAACAAAAAATATTCATTTACTGTAAAACTTTGCCAAGAATAAATTAACACCTTGAAGTGCATACACCAAATAAGTACACCTAGAAAGTGATTTTCTCCTTACACTTGCTAAATCGAATATTGTAAAAGTTTATCCCCTCCCACACAAAAAGATAAATTAAAGAATATTCTACCTCATCAACGAATAATGTTTCAAATAAGAGATAATTATGTGTATGTGCGTGTATATTTTATAGGCAATATTAAATTATCGCTTAGCGTTGGAGGATTTCTGGTTATCATGGACTTCTCAGAAAACTATTCTTTCTTCGACAGAGTCAATATCTGTCAAATTGCCCCATCTTTCCTTAGCAAGTTGAATAGCGTTACATACATATCTGCTTGAAACACAGTAGCCCGACAACCGATACGTATGTTAAGCAATCGGAGTACACCCCACTCCGTCCCCCCTTTCCATATGCCATGGTGACCCCAGCATGCTTCCACCCACCCCGCTTTTTTTGTGTATTAAATTTTTTTTTTTTAAATTTGAGGTCGATTGGAGCAAAACTATAGTACCACAATTGAAAATAATACATAATACTACCTGAACGTTTTAGCTTACGGGATCATAAGAAATGACGATTAAATAGTTGTTTGGTTTGTTTGATTTGCACCGACTTCAAAATGTCGTAATAGATATAAAATTAAAATTTTTTAAATTCTATACAAACGCCAACACTCGCAGCTATAAAAATTTGGCAATAGCGTATTTATCAAAATCGGTTGAGTCATTTAGGCGCAACAGCGATCCAGAAAAAACATCGTACATACAACCTTGACGGCAGCAATACCTTACACCGTCGGTTATTTTGGAGGGATATTCCGTTCAGAACGGCAACTAATCATATGTGTTCATATTAAGTTTACGTAACATAACTTAATTATATTATCAGGATTTTAAACAGTTAATATCAAATATATTATAACCTCGAACGGTACTCAATTATTGAAACTTTGTAACCTAAAAGTATTGAAAAGTTCCTAAAAAATGTTCGCAATAATAAAAGGTTTTAAGTTTTGGACACTTCTTCAGACACATATACAAAATGGAGAATTAAAAAAAAACTCGACTGACAACTAAGTTAGGTTAAGTCAGATTAAGTTCCAATTTGAAAGTTCTAACGCCCACCAGTTTTATTTAGATTAAATATTATGTGTTTACACTTTCCAAAATATCGCCGTTAGGATTGACTGTGCGACGGCCGCGAAACTGCCAAGCCATACTTCTTGACCAAGATGTAGGGTTTCTAGAGTTACGGGTTGTAGAGTAGTTGTTTTATTTGTTTAATTTGCACCGACTTCAAAATTTCGTAATAGATATAAAATTAAAAATTATTGTATGCTTTTTAACGCTTCTTGTGAAGTCGGTTCAACTTATTTTTTAAAAAACTATTTTATTTTTCACTTTTTAGTGTCTTCTACTCTATACAACGGAGAGAGAACCATTCAAATCGGTCCACACGTTAAAAGTTAGTTTTAGACCCCTACCCCACCCCCATTACACTAAACTTTTTTCTCATGGTACAATCAAGGAACATACTCTACCGAACATCGAAATCGGCCCACGCGTTACGAAGTTACTACCCCTACCCCTCCCCCACCCCCACCATAGGACCAAATTATTCTCCTCTTAGCAATCGGGGAGCACACTCTATACAACAACAAAAGAACCGTCCAAATCGGTCCAAGCGTTACAAAGATAGGTTCCACCCCCTTCTCCCACACCAGCAGTTTTTTGTCTCGTGGTATCAACCAGACAGAAAACTCTACCTAAAAGAAAAAGAATTATCCAAATCGGTCCACGCGTTACGAAGTTAGACTACTCCTCCGCCCACCCGACCCCCCACCTTGGACCAAATTTTTCTTCTATTAGCAATGGGTGATCACACGCTATACAACAGCAAAGGAACCATCCAAATCAGTCCACGTGTTACAAAGTTATGTTCCACCCTCCCCCCACCCACCCAACCAAACCACCATTTCTTTTCTCGTAGTATCAACCAAGGAGCATATTCTACCCAATAGAAAAAGAATTATCCAATTCGGTCCATGCGTTACGAAGTTAGAGTACTCCTCCTCCCACCCCACCCCTCACCATAGTACCAAATTATTCTCCTATTAGCAATGGGCGATCATACTCTATACAACAGAAAAAGAACCATCGAAATCGGACCACGCGTTACAAAGTTAGGTTCCACCCCCACCCCAGCCCCATCCTATCAAAATTTTTTTCTCGTGGTATTAACAACGGAACATACTCTACCCAACAAAAAAAGAAGTATCCAAATCGGTCCACGCGTTACAAAGTTACATTTTGATTTCTGGAAATTATTGTGATTTATCAAACCTTAATTTACATAATAAATTAAAATAAATGAAAAAATAACTAATTAAAGAAAGTATTCATTTAGAAAACGTATGACCCTTCACTGTGATAAACTCGAAATTAAAAAAGAAAAAGGAAATAAAAAGCGCATTCATTTTACCATTACCATTTAAACTGTATTATTGAAAATAAAATTAAGAAGTTCATTTGGAATTTAAATACTAATTATTTAAAAAGAATTATTTTCAACTTCTGCTTGAATGCTAATGATACCCAAAGTTTGGAAACAGCATATTACCACAAACATATATATTAATGTGCAATTTCACGTAAAATTTTAAGTAGATATTTAATGAAAAAGTGATCTTATAAACGTATGTACGATCTGAATGTTTATAATCAACGGCGCCACACTTCCTGGGGCTTTGGCCAAAAATAACCCGAAAAATTGTCTTTGAGGAATTTGCTACATTTTTCATGTTCTGAATGAAAAATCATTACTCATTCCTAGTTAGCTCTATAAAAAAATCACTTTTGATGTGTGGTTCATATCGAGTGGACTGTAAAACCGCGAAAAATAATCATCACAATACACACTCCTGCATATTTCCACATTCTTTTCATGAAAAAATTAAAAGGCTTGGCGCCATTCACTTATACGTTCGGTTTCTGTCTTTTTCATTTACACAGCTACATTGTAAATATTCTGAGCGTAAGAGGATTGAACTTTTACTAGTACTCTGTGTCTCAGTCGCAGCTCACTAAGCACCTCCTCTTAATGCCTCAATGCTTGGAATTTTAAGCATTCCTTATTAGACAAATCAATCAATTACTTAATTTTTTAACAAAATTCAAAACACTTTTTCAAAGTTCATCGCATCAATATGGAATACCAATGTTAAAGTTTTTATTTTTCAACATTTCAAATATGTAACTTTTTAAAATTATGGATTATAATATTTTAAATAGAGGAGGAAATTAAAAATGTCCAATGGCTTTTGATGGAAAATATATATAGTCATAGTGATAGTTTACAATTACAAGTATTCTTGGTTTATCGTTGCCTGCCAAACTAGTCATGACAAAATATAAAAAACAATTGTATAAAATGTGTTTTATTAATAAAAAAAATTTTTGTTTATATGGTACAACCTAAGTGGGCGAAAACTTAACAATAGAACTCAACTTATCCATACAACTTAAATAACAACGGACAGCTGTGTTGCAAAATAATAAGCACAGGTTAGGTAAGGTTAGAGTGGCAGTCTCCCAAGGGGAACACACCCTTATGCCATAATTACCCGTTGAAGATACCTAAAACCATTTGGAGCTGCGAATTTGAGAACCGAATTGGGTCAGAGCTCCGAATTTGAGAACCGAATTGGGTCACTGATATCCGCAGATCCCAGTTCGACTAAATCCTCAAAATACTAGGACCTAAATACCGACCATATAATTGAGAATGCGTTTGGTACTTTTTCATACTCAGACGAATAAATAAAAATAAATAAAATTGTCACAAATTAAAATTTTTTATTAAAATAATTGGACTAATAATACCACTTGTTACTTAAAGTATTTTACATAAAGCAAAACATTTGTTTCTCGTTTAAGCAAGAAAAACCTTTTTATTCGAATTTATCGAACACAGAGTGAGAGTGAGGCGCAAATAAAGTGTTTTACGTCGGTAAAATTTGCTGAAGGCTCGAAGATATTCTGACAAATGTAGGCTATGGGATGGATATACGTGGGACAACCAAATCATCACTAATACCGGCTGGTCTGAATGACGTCGTACTCGAGCGTTGCAAAGTGCTCTCCTTGGTCGAACGCACGATTTAAGTTGGATTGAACATTTTCTCGAATCAGTACGATTCTGCCCCAATACCGAGCTTATGTATGAGTTCGTAGCTCGAAGCATGAGAAATCATATGTTACCCGTATAGGACCTGATATGAGTAGTAGGGATATGCGGGTTCTGGCGCAAATGTGAAATGTGAACATTAAAAATGGTCAAATTGTGAGGGAAATCGAGGTCTGACGTCACATTTTTGCTCATTTCTCATGCGGCAGAAGCCCCATAACAATTTTTGGAGAAGAGAGATAAGGAAATGGCTGAAGATAAGGGAATGGTTGCGTAATTCCGACGGTCAAGGTCAAGGTCGGTGATTGTTTAGTAAAGATAAGGATGAGTTGCACCTGTCGGCCATCTTGGATTTTGGGTATTCGGTCTTGGAGGCTACAATTGATCTTCTTCTTCTTCTTTGGTTTGCACCTGGACCTGGACCTGACTGGGAATTCCCGAAGGGGATTCCCTGTTGACTAGTTAACATCCGGTTGCATAACGTCATAGGAGGGAATTTGACTTCATATATTGGCTAGTCATCTGTTAGCTAAGTTAGTGAAATTTAATTAAGAAAGCAGAGGTATCAGGCTTTGAACAGCGGACCCCGCGCTTCGCAGTAATTGCTCTAACCATGGTAATTGGCAACGGTACTTCTAAGTCGGTATATAAACGAATGTTGGAGATAAAAATAGAAAATTGGATTTTTACTGTAATTAGTCGAAAAAGCGATTTAAAAATAGCATCCGCAATTTCACCTAAATTCATTGCTAAATAATTAATAAATATCTGGCTCAATTTCTTTTAGCCTAAAAAATCCGCTCTATTCATCAACGTAAAAAAATTTGCCTATAACAATTGAATGGCCCAGACTGTTTTGGGGTGATAAGAAAAACCGATTCGGTGTAGTAACCTCGAACTTTAAAAGATTATTCTGCAATTTATTTTCCATATCTAAATATAGACATTAATTCGAGGTCTTATTATGAAATAATTTCGTGTGTATGAAAGTAGCTGACTTACTATTCCACCGATTACGTCATCTGGGCCTTGATTAGTAGTTAAAATAACACCATTGTGGAATAATCAAAAGAATTTCTGTAATTAATGGAAAAAATCTGGTGTTTAAAAATAACATGCATCGTTTTGCATAAATCGGTTGATAAGTAATAAACGTCTACTATCGGTACCCTAATTTCCTGATAAGAGTTGATTGCCCCCCAAAACCGAAGTAGCAACGTTGAACTTTAGATAGGAAGAGGAAATTAACATGATCATAATAGCCTTAAAAACTTTGAAATTGAACGATAGAACAAACAAAATCAAGGTAACTGGAATGTCTTCTTTCGGTACTTTGGAGAGGTTTATCATATCAAGAACTTGCAAAGAAAATAAATATCTTTTCATAACCTTAAACTTCGTTTCTTCATGATTCAGTAGTAATAATCTTAATAAGGGAAACCATATTTTTAATTAAATCGTAATTATGAAATATTTAAAATTGACTTATTTTATAAAAATGAAATGTGAAAAATTTTAAAACAAGTGTTTTAAAAAACTATTTGTAGCAAAAGCAAAATATCTTGAAAGCGCACACTCCTACAAATATCCTTGAATTTTTTATACGCTGTTGATTCAGTTTTAGAGAGTTTAAGAAAGAACTACACAGCTGAACCAATTGAAAGAAATTTAAAGCGCATTAAACAAAACCCTGTTTAATGCGCTTAAATAATCGTATTGAAAGCTTTTTATTGGAAAATGATGATGAAGGAATTTCGGACCCAAAACAATTTGTCTACAAAATCAAACCACAAGTTATAAATCTTCTTGCAGCAAGTTTACAGAAACACAACGATATAAAGTTCAATATTGAATTATTTTGTGAATTTATGAAATATGCTAAAACTGATGATGTAGATGAAAACGAAGTGGCCTTAGATATAAAATCTTTTCAGGCGAAGATGAAAATAACATCTGATAATTTTCAATTTCCAGACATACTCGATAGAATGATGCAACAACTTATTGCAAAATCTGAAGAATTTCATGAAATTGATAGCGGCTGGGCAATAAAAATTATAACTTTAAATAAGGAGCGCTATGTGTCAATCTCGAAAAGAATTTATGTTGCAAGAAATCAAAGTATAGAAATATGATTTTTAGATTCATATAGATTTATGCCCTCTAGCGTAGAAAAATTAGCGAATAATTTATCTGCTGAAAACTTAATGTTAACCAGATCCTTTTATAAAAATGACGATATATTTAATTTAATGAGAAAAAAGGGGGTTTTTCCTTATGAATACCTTAATTGCTTTGAACAATTTATTGAAAATTCATTGCCTATGCAAAAGTATTTTGATGGGCTCTTCTAAGAATCATCCACATTGAAGTGGAAGTATGATTGTCGTTTATTTATTAAAGCCTTAGATGTAATTAAAGATGCAATAAATATTATAACTTTAAATAAGGAGGTCAATCTCGAAAAGAATTTATGTTACAAGAAATTAAAGTATAGAAATACGATTTTTAGATTCATATAGATTTATGCCGTCTAGCGTAGAAAAATTGCTCTTTGATTTCGACAATCGAATTGGTTTAAACAATATGTTGATCTTAATACTTTGCATAGATCGAAAGCTGTTAACACTTTCCAAAAAAAAATTTCAGATTAGGTAATAATACGGAATGGGAAAGTTGAGGTAAACATTTAGGTCTTCGTGCTTTAATTGCAAACCCCAATTTTTATAGTATTGCACAATTCACAATAAATATGGCTGCAGTTTAATTAAGCAGAGTAAAAGTGACTTATAACAAACCAGTTTATTTAGGTTTTGCAGTTCTTGAAATTTCGAAATTTAAAATGTATGAATTCCATTACGAATATATAAAATCAAAGTATGAGGATAGAGTTAAGTTAAATTATATGGATACAGATTCCTTTATTTATGCAATTAAAACTATTAATTTTTAAAAATGATATTTCAGATAAGATAAATGAAAGATTTGATACTTCTGTAAGAATCGTTTTAATCAAAACTCAAGACTTTTCTACAACAATGCTTTTTATTCAAAAATTCCTCACAAACTGCCTACCTCGTACATCATTTCATTTTTCCCTCCTCGTGTACCTTAAAGATTAAATAATATCCTCGTGTATTTAATCTCAAGTATATGCACATTTATTATTTCTAGCTAACTTTTCTAGACAAAGGATCATAAATTGACTAAAAGGGTCATAAACTACTTTTGAAATTCTGGTGAAGTACGAGGGTGCTTATCAGGGATACATTTCTTAAAAGAGTGAGGCTTATAAAATAACAATAATCTTAAATTACGCAGTTTTCATAATTCTTTGCAGGTTGACGCTTACAGCTCGGCCACGCTCCTGAGCCACATGTCCTCATGGGATTCTTCACTCGCACTTTGCTGATTATTTACAGATCTGAAATAAAAAGATAGGGTTAAAGGGGATTTGGACGCCTCTTCCATTTTTTTTACGACACGTCAGACACATTGTCATCGGAATCAGTCAGAACTCTATAAACTAAGTTTATCACTAGAACATATCCCAATATATTTCTTTCGCGAACGTTTCGTTCCTGGAAGATCTTCAATGACATAACGATCGTTACTCAGAACCTTGGTGATCACATACGGTCCACTATATTTCGGCAGCAACTTTTTGCTACTCCCATCATTAGTTCCCTTGGATATCTTTACCAAAACCTGTTGTCCAATTTCGTAATTTGGAGCCTTGGTACGTTTCCCATCGTAATATTTCTTTTGTGCAGTTTGGTTTTTCTTAATTGTGAGGGAAGCTTCTTCCCTAATTTACTCTACATTTTTAATTTCACTATCAATAACTTCATTAGTTAAAAAAGAATCGTTTGGGCTTCTTGGAGTAAACCCCATTAGGAGTTCGTAAGGGGACTTTCCCGTTGTTTTACTGACTGTTACGTTTAAACCCCACTGCACGGATGATATAATTCTGTCCCATTTTTTCTCGTCTTCATGAAATGCTGCAATTGCACTTAAGATCGTTCTATTGTACCTTTCTGCTTGACCGTTTGCACGGTTGCAGCATTGAGGATCCTTTTAATCCCCAACTCTTGGCAATATTGAGTGAACTTTTCACTAGTAAAAGAGCTACCTCGGTTACAGACAATTCGAAGAGATACACCAAAAGTATTTATAATGTCGTCAAATGTCTTCATCACAGGCAAAACCTTTGTGTTTGGGACGGCTTTTAAGAAGATAAACTTTGTGAACCCGTCTATTATGACTAGTAGATGAGTATTACGTTTCGAACTTTTCACAAATGGACCCAAATGATCTATATGTAGAGTACCAAAAGGGATTAAACCTTTCTCAATAATATTTAGTTCGCCTGGCTGTTTACCTGCTGGGACTCTATTATACATGCATGGTAAACAACAAGATATGTATCTCTGTACATATTTCTTCATTGCTGCAAACCAGAATTTCTTTTTAATATATTCTAATGTCTTTTCCACAGAAAAATGACCAACGTTGTCATGATGACACATTAGAATCTCTCTGCGCATGCTTTTTGGGATGACCCAACGTTTCCCCTCGTTCGTTAATTTGTAAACCCTATTATTTTTAAGTGTATACTCTTTGTGTACGTTTATTTCTTCTTTTGTGTTAGGTTTACTAAGCAATATATCTATTAACTGCTTACACCTATCATCTGCCAATTGTGCCGCGAGTACCCAATCGTCTGTAGTAATATCGATTATCAACATGTTACTGTCCATTGGTAAACCAACAGGATTCCTGCTTAAAGCATCGACACGACTCATTTTTACCCCCTGCCGGTATTCAATAGTAAGATCAAATTCTAAAACTGTAAGCCACCAACGAGCTGTTCGGGGGACCATATCTCGTTTGCTGAATGCAGATCTTATAGCATTGCAGTCTGTCATGACTTTCAAGGGTATTCCTATTAAATATATACGAAAATGCTTTAGTGACTCCATCACAGCAAGTGTTTCCGGTTCGTAAGTGTGGTATCTTTGCTCTTCTTTCCTTGTAGCTCTACTAAAGTAAGAAATAGGTTTTATGGTCCATCTCGTTGTTTTTGAAGATATATCCCCCTATACCAATTTTGGACGCATCTATATGCAATTTTGTTTCGGCTTCATGATCATAAAAGGCAAGAATAGACCTTTTTGTTAATTTATCTTTTAATTCTTGGAAAGCTTGCTCCTGTTGCGCTGTCCATTCGAAATTATTGTCTATTTTTAATAGTTTAGTAAGCGGAGAGGCAATTGCCGCAAAAATTTTTAATAAACACAAGATCTACATGTGGAACAGTTTACCATCTTCTGTTTTTCCCTCGTCTTATGAGCCTGAAACTTTCAAGCGGGGCGTACATCGACACCTCCTTCACTCAACCTCCTAACCCCCCATTTCCCTTAACCTTAATTCCTTTCCTGTCAAAGCTGTGCTTTAGCATCATAGGGCATCCCCTGAGCTTTGGCAACATCATATATAAAAAAAAACATCCTGCCAACTTCAGCTAAAGTTAGCAGAACAGAATTTGAAAAATGCAGAAATAATCATTATATCTATATCAAAATGTTCGTACGATTAAATGATAATTAAATGCAATAATTAAAAATTTATCGCTCCTTTTTTTTAAAAACCACATGTCCTGCCAACTTCAGATAAAGTTAGCAGAACAGAATTTAAAAATTGCAGAAATATTCATTATATCTATATCGAAATATTCGTATGTCCTGCCAACTTTAGATAGCGTTAGCGGAACAGAATTTGAAAATACCAGAAATAATCATAAAAAAGATAAAAGTTAGCAGAACATTAATAATCATGATATCGATATCAAAATGTTCGTACGATTAAATGCTAATTGAATACATAAATAAGAAATCGTGTGTTCCTTTTTAAAAAAAAAAATCATGTTCTGACAGCTTTAGATAAATTTAGCAGAGCATAACCTAAAAAATGTACAAATGATGATATCTAGGTCAAAATGGTTCAGCTGAAAAAGTTGTGCAGTATGTTCCACCAATGCCGTCACTTATCAATATATCGATTCTGTATCTCGGGTATACCTATATATATATGAGATTTCACCTTGTGGCAAAGGGGGCGATAGGTATATCGATAGGTGATGGCATTAATAAAACATACTGTACATAGCAGACGTAACCGGTACGTAATTTTGTGAAATATAAAAATTAAAATTAAAGTTCGAATTTCACAACATTCACCTGATCAGTGACCCAAAGCTAATTAGGTCGCTGCTTCTGACTGACGCATGCTTGGTGGGCGAAAATTTCTTAAACACGTTGACTGTTTACGGAATGTTCTTACCTGAAAGCTTTAGTCAGCTGAGCTTGCGTGCCTGACCAGATAAACAAACAAATTGCTCAAGTTGTTTATCTGGGTCATTTCTGGACATTTTTCCAATCCAGCAAAAATTGAGTCGTTCAGATCATGTAATAAAAAAGAAAGTGGTAACCTGGGCGCGAGCAGTAAGCAGTAATTAGTATAACGCTAAAGAAGGGTCGTTAAGAATTAAAGTTTGTAACTCGGTAAAAATAATTACAATCAATAAAATTTGTAAACTAAGTTAGTTCTGAAAAAAAAACTGAGTACTCGTTAGGAAGAAGTTTTGTTTAAGAATAAGTGCCCTTCCATCCTAATCGTTTTCCCCTGATATTATATTTCTGATAATCATTGTGAATCTTCTTCTGATGATTATAATAAAAATAATGACTTTATAAATAAAAAAAAAAATTTCTTGTGCATTTTTAAATTACAAGTATTTCATGTTTGGGAGTTGAATGCCCACCTAACACAATGTGAAATCCAGTTATATTCAGATCCCTAAGTACAGAATTTCTTCAATGTAAAAATACACTTATTTTTTTTTAAATGAGAATGAACTTTATGTTATGTTTGTTCGCGTCTCTACAGCGTAGACCCTTCTACAGTCTTGCGCTTTCCTTATATTATCATTAAAACGAGATTCATGAAAACTGAATTTACCTAAAAAAACATAACCTAAAGTTACATCTAGTTTAAAATTAATAGGGGAAAGCGATACTGTTACGTACCGGTTACGTCTGCTATGTACAGTATGTTTTATTATTGCCATCACCTATCAATATACTTATCGCCCCATAAGCCACAAGGTGAAATCTCATATACATATATATATATATATATATATATATATATATATATATATATATATATATATAAATATATATATATATATAGATACACCCGAGATACAGAATCGATAAGTGACGGCATTGATGGAACATACTGTACTGTTTTTTTTTTAAAAACAAGCGTTTAATTTTTAATAATTGCATTTAATTTGCATTTAATTAGGGTCTAATTCAAAAAGAACTTGCTAAAATTTGTTTTTCGTTTAGTACTTTGGATGAAGTATGCATCTGTGGTTTGTTTACTTTCGCGCAATTCCTATAACCCCGTACGTGTATAACGGAATTTACGTAACATTTTAATACTGTTTTCTAGATAATACTACATAATATTTAACTACAGGTATATTATACAAAATCTTTGGTAATTTTGTAATTTTTTCCTAGAAATTTAGAAGAATGCCGAAGGGAAAGTTCTTATTAGTTGGTAAAAAAACGAAGATTATTACTTGGAAAGAAGCAGGGTTACCCATCAGGCAAATAGCCTTAAAAATTAACAGATCGTCAAGAGTGATTAGGAATTTCCTGAAATTAGGCCCTCATTATGGCATTAGAAAGCCCACGAAAAGAAATACTAAAATTTTAAGAAGGCTGAAAAACAGTTAAAGTTAAGTTAAGTTAATAAAATAGTTTTTAAAAAAAAAGTTGAACCGACTTCACAAAAAAGCGCTAAACACATAAAATAATTTTTAATTTTATATCTTTTACGACATTTTGAAGTTGGTGCAAATCAAATAAACCAAACAACTACAACAAAAGTATTTAATCGTCCTTTCTTATGATTCCGTGAGCTGAAACGTTCAGGTAGTGTTATGTGTTATCTTCAATTGTGGTTCTGTAGTCGTTTTATTTGTTTAATTTGCACCGACTTCAAAAAGTTATAATAGATATAAAATTAAATTTTTAGCGCCTTTTTTAAGTCGCTTCAACTCTTTTTTTTTAAACTATTTCATTTTTCACTTTTTAGTGTTTTCTACTCTACACAAAGAAAAGAGAACCATCCAAATCGGTCCACGCGTTAAAAAGTTAAGTTTAACCCCTACCCCACCTCCATCCCACTAAACTTTTTTTTCTTGTGCACTAAAGTGAACATACTCTACCGAACAGAAACAGAATCATCCAAATCGGACCACTAGTTAAGAAGTTAGACTACTGCTTGGGAAGTCGGTTAAAAAGAGTCAAAATGGAAGCAACCCAAAATCGATTAAGTGCATCTCAAATAATTACTAAGCTGGATTTGCCAATAAAAAAACCTCGTGTTCAGCAAATTCTATCAGTTTCAGAAGGCATTGTTTAGCAAAACCGCTTAAAACCGCCTAGTTGAAACAGCAACAAAAAGACGCTCGACCCAAATTCTCTGAAAAACATATGTATGACGTGGGACCATCAATGGAAAAATTTGATTTTCCTGGATGAAATAAAAATTTAATTTGGACGGGTCGGATGAGTTTAGCCGTTATTGGCACGATCTGAGGTCGGAAAGCGCTACACGGCTTAGCAGAAATTTTGGTGGCAGTAGTCTGATGATTTGGGCTGGATTTTCTTATTCTGGAAAAACCCAGCTTTGCTTTCTTCCATCGAAAATGAATTCCAGCATGTACACGGAAATGCTGGATGACGTATTACTGTGCTTTTTTTGGAAAACAATATGGATGACAATGCCATATTCCAACAAGGCAATGCATCGATTAATGTCTCGATTGCGTCACGTGCTTGTTTTTCATTTAAGGATATACCGTTACTTGACTGGCCGGCTCGTAGTCCTGACTTGAACCCAATAAAAAAATTTTGGGATGGAGGATTTACGCGAACGGACGCCAATTTCAGACCGTCTCTGAACTAAAGGCCCAAATAAAGAAGTGTTGGGAGGAAATCTCAATGGATACTCTCCAAAATTTAATTATGTCGATGCCAAGACGAATATTTGAAGTTATTCGTAAGAATGGTGACAAAACAAAATATTAAGCACGAATTTTAAATGAAAGTTTTCAGTGGGGTTATAGGAATTTCACCCCTAGTTTTTATTTTTTTAATTAATTTTGTAATGGAAGTATTTTTTTTAAGTTTTTTATGTTAATGCAGTATTATATTTATAAAATTCATTGATTTAATTAACGGATTTAATTAACGCTACATCGCAAAAAACCCGATGGGGTTATAGGAATTGCGCTCACTATATATATATATATGTATATATATGTTAACAAGTTGTCAGGTTAGAGATAACAAACGTGGGAGTTAACTTTAACAAATTTATTAATATAAAAAAATACAATGGGGTGACCGCGATCAGAATTTACAGTGCGCTGTACTGATGGAATATATCGAGAGTGAGTGATGATTTCCGAACAGGAACGCGATGACAGCTCCAAAATCAGAAGGAGTTAAAAGATGGCGGAAACCGGGTGAATTGAAGTTGGTTGCGATAACTAGGCATCGTCCGGTGTTGATGAGGGTATTGCCAAGTCCGTAACAGTTCGGCCATCCTGCATCGGAGATTCGTCCTCGAGTCTCACCTCATCGTCATCTTCGCTGTCGCTTAAGGGGTCTCCGTTAAAATTTTTACACCATGGTTTCATTTTATCTGTAGAATATACTGAAGAAAACTTTCTTTGTGTGCGTTGAGAATAAGGAATATCTTCAACAACATAGCGGTCGTGTCCTAATATCGAGGTAATTATATAAGGTCCTTTGTACTTAGGATCCAGCTTCCTAGATTCTCCTGTTGCTATAGAGGGACGTTCAATTACTACAAGATCGCCTACGCTGTATGTTCTTGGTTGCTTATGCTTGTCATTAAACCGCCGCTTTTGGTTGTGCTGTGAAATTCTAATAATATTCATCGCTTGTTGTCTCAAAACATCTACGTCAACATTTGCTGGATAAGCATCTTCGTATTTCAAGGCAAGATGTACTTGGTTGCCTATGGCATTGCGTGGTTGGAATCCAAACAGTAACTGGTGAGGTGATAGTTTAGTCGTTTCGTTGTGGCTTGAGTTGAGGCTCCATTGTATAGCACGTAAATGGTGTTCCCAATTCCGCTGGTCGTCCGTCATTGTTCGTAGTGCATTTAATATTGTGCGATTGCTTCGCTCAATTTGCCCATTTGCACGCGGTGTGGGCGCCGCTGTCATAATGTGTTGTATAGAGTTGTCTTTGCAATATGTCGTAAAAGCCCTTGATGAAAAGGCAGTTCCTCGATCCGTGATTATTCGCGTTGGCGTTCCAAAATGGATAGTTATTTCGTTTAGCATTTTGATCACCGGGGCAGTAGTAGTATTCTTCACTGCCTTTAATATTGTATATTTTGTAAAACCGTCGATTAATCCAATAACGTGCATGTGACCAGTAGTGCTTCTAGGGAAAGGTCCTAAATGATCCATGTGCACAGTGTGAAATGGAATGGGTACCTTTTCTCTTGGATGCAATTCAGCTTCAGGTTTTCCTCCTGGACGTTTGTTGTTAGCGCATGATAAGCAGGATCCAATGTAACTCTTCACCTTATTCCTCATGCTCGGAGACCAGAAATCTTCTTTGAGGTGTTCTAATGTCCGATCTACACCATGGTGTCCCAAATCGTCGTGACAGGATTTTATAATGCGCCATCGTGCTCCCTTTGGAACAACCCAACGTAGTTCGCCGTTTACAATTCGATAAAGTCTGCCACGATCGAGCTTATACTCTTTGTGTATCTGAACCTCTTCGGGTAACTTTGGCTTTCGTGACAATGCATCATAAATCTCGTTCAACTTTACATCTTGTCTTTGAACGGTGAGAAGCCAGTCCTCGTTCGTAATGTCTACAGTCATTACATTTGCAGCTACTGTATCCATGTCTACAGGCAATCCAACCGGTTGTCGACTAAGTGCATCAACATGTTTAATTTTTAATCCTTGACGATATTCTATTTCAAAGTTATATTCTATTAGTTTTAATATCCAGCGAGCAATACGGGGTACTAGATCTTTTTTTGACATTGCCGTTTTCAAAGCTGCACAGTCGGTGATTACTTTAAATTGCTTCTCCAAAATGAATACGCGAAATCTAGTAACCGTTTCCACTACTGCCAAAGCTTCTAGCTCGTAGCTATGGTAACGCTGTTCTTGTTGAGTGGTCTGACGGCTGAAATACGCGACTGGTCGTAAAGAATTGTCCTCTTCCTTCTGTAGTAACATTCCGGCTAAACCCAGTGAACTGGCGTCGGTATGCATTTCGTGGTCGTATTTAGGGTGCTATAACGTGAGCAAAGGGCGTTCAGTTAAAAGTTGTTTTAATGTGTCCAAAGCTCTTTGTTGCGGCTCATACCAGTTAAAGTTCGACTTCTTTTGGGTCAACTCCGTGAGTGTTCGTGCTATTTCGGCGTATCGTGGAACGAACTTTCGGAAATAGCTTGATAATTCTAAAAACTGTCGTATTTCGTGGACACTCTCTGGACGTTTGAATTCTTTAACCGCCGAAATCTTTCGTGCATTCGGTCGTATGCCATCGACACTAATGTCGTGTCCGAGGAATTCAATATTTGTTTTAAAGAAAAATGATTTTTCAGTTTTAATTGTTAATCCTTCATCGAGCAAAATACGCAGAAATTTTCGTAATTTTCGTAAACCGTCTTCAAACGACGTACAACCAATGAGTGTGTCGTCTATATACACTACCACATCACCAGGATCCATTTGATGAGCTAACCTGTTCATCATCCGTTGAAATGATGGTGGTCCATTTGCTAAACCAAAGGGCATGCGCTGAAATTCATACTGCCCGTCTGGAGTCACGAAGGCTGTATATTTTCGTGAATCGTCAGTTACAGGGATCTGGTAATAGCCAGAAGCTAAATCAATACCAATGAAATATCGGCTACCTTTTAAAGAGGAAAACAAATCTTCTATGACTGGCAGCGGAAATTTGTCTTTTTCGGTGATCGAGTTCAGGGTAGGAATTCTCACGAAATTTGTTGTTTCGTTGGTAGCGATTCTCACACAATTTGGTTGTCTAACCGTTTCAATAAATTAAGCGCATGCCAAAAAAATGTTGTGGCAACAGAAAAATATTTCATAGCAACGAATAAATATGTCAAGTTTGTGCGCATGATCTGTAATTCTCCCATGCCGTTCCCCGGAGCTTGCATCTAAATACTCAGTCGCCTGGCTGGGAGCTGGCTTGTGATTTTGACACTTCATAGCGTTTGGAGTGCCATGAGTAAAAATTTTGTAAAACGGTTTGCATTTCCTTCAACCGATTGAACACACACTAAAATTAAATTCAAGCTCTACACATTTTTACAAGTTTGCGTAATTACAAGGCAACCAGGTTGTCTGAATTCGTGAAAATTCCTACCCAGGTCGCGATAATCGATGCAAATTCGATGCTGGCCGTCTTTTTTTTTAACTAATAGCACTGGTGAAGAAAACGGTGAATTAGAGTGTCGTATAATTCCTGTACTCAATAGCTCCTGAATATTATCACGCATGATATCACGTTCAGAAAAAGCAATTCGGGGTAGCGATTCTCACACAATTTGGTTGCCTAACCGTTTCAATAAATTAAGCGCATGCCCAAAAAATGTTGTGGCAACAGAAAACAATTTCATAGCAACGAATAAATATGTCAAGTTTGTGCGCATGATTTGTAATTCTCCCATGCCGTTCCCCGGAGCTTGCATCTAAATACTCAGTCGCCTGGCTGGGAGCTGGCGTGTGATTTTGACACTTCATAGCGTTTGGACTGCCATGAGTAAAAATTTTGTAAAACGGTTTGCATTTCCTTCAACCGATTGAACACACACTTGTTAAATTCAAGCTCTACACATTTTTACAATTTTGCGTAATTACAAGGCAACGAAACAACAAATTTCGTGAGAATTCCTACCCGGTATGGACGTCGTGCAATAGTCTTATGTTCGCGTAGTTTAATAGAAAGTTCCGTAGTTTTAGAGCAACCAAGTTCAGTTATACTTTTACTGTTGAGGTCTTCACCCAAATTAACTTCGTTTTCGAAGATTTGCTCCGCGGTCGCTTTGACCAGCAAAGTTGTGGGAGAAGTTGTGTTTGCCTCACAGGATGTCATCGATATGTTTACTTCCTCCGTTTTATTAACTTGATGTGACGTTTCACTAGTAATTACTGCTGGTGAAATTTTATCAACACGTTGGTCCTCATCCGTTAACTGGTTATTGAGAGTATTCATCACTGCTTTCGCTGGTTGCAATTTGTCGTGCATGATGGAGATATCGTCAATAGCATCGCCCTTTATAATGACAAGTTTATTTTTTCGTTTCAGTACGCAGACATGTTGTTGATCGATGAAATCGCGACCAATCAATACAGGAACTTGCATCAAATCATCATCTAAAATCAAAATGTTTATTTCGGCAGACACTGAATCAATTAAAATGTTTACTTTCGCTCTTCTGTGACTAAAACATTTGGAATTCCCAAAACCCCGCAATGAAATACGAAACGGCTCAATAGGCAAATTGAACTGATAAGCAAATTGGGATTTTATAATACTCAATTCGCTTCCCATGTCAATAAAAGCTGTTAGAGAATGTTTATTGTCGATAACAATTGTTTTATAATATTCATCTTTGTGCAATAGACATATTTTTCGTTTAGCTGAAGGGCAGGATGACTCTTTGGAGCAGTGTTGACATCTGACTTTACGTTGAGGTTGTGGACAATTAACTGAAAAGTGTCCCAGCTTATTACAGTTAAAGCACTTTCTGGTGTCATGAGAGTGATTTTCAAAACCCTTGTCTTGTCTCGAATGAGTGGGCTTCTCTTTTCTGTATGTATCCCGATTTAATTTTACATTGTTCTCGTAACTTTTATATGATCGTTATAGCTCATCAGGTTTTGTAAACATTTGTACTGCCAACACACGTTTGAGGTCACTGTCATCAAGGCCATTAATTATGTATTTAAAAACTGCGCGATCACTAAGAGGAATCTGCCTTGAGATGGCAATCATCTCATAAAAATATTGTTCAAAGCAATCTGAGCTCATCTTACGACGGTTAAGAAGCATTTGGTGAACTTCACTTTCATCTATGTCGATCGGAAGACTATTAATCAACTCTGTTTTCATTTGATTCAACACACAAAATCCGGATTGAATTCCTTGGTACCAGAACGATGCGGCCCCGACAAATTTTGTGGATGCCATAAACAACGTGTATTGATCGGTCCAGCTATAAATACGTGCTAGATTATCAATTCTCTCCGTCCATTGCTTTGCTGTGAGGCCTATTTTATTACTTGGATCGAATTCGGGTATGATGACTGCAGGACTGCAACATAATGAAGTCGATATTGTTCCGTTTGCTGTTGATGATGAGTTGTTTGTCTGGTGGCCACTAAACCCAGGTTGTGTCTGTGACTGTAGTAACCATTTTTCTTGTTCCATTAGCTCAAGCTCGCGCCTTAGTATTTCCTTTTCTCGCCGTAGCAACTCCAATTCCTTATCATTTACTGTGACTGCTGATGTCGTCGGGGTGCTTGTTTGCCTATCCCGTAGAGGAGACGATGCCCCATTAGGTTTTCTAATAGTGGAGTTACTTAAGCCAGTCTCGCGAAATTGGGTTAAACTCGTATCAATATGACTTTTTAGGCTTTCGCGGTTGCTCATATTAATATGTAAATATTTCCGGATTAGCCGCGTAAATAATATATAATTTAAATGAGTGCTAATATTAGTACTCACCCCGAACGTTTCGCTACAAGTTATATTGAGCGTGGTCACCGGGAAACTGCCTGAAGCTATTATCGATGCTATAAGTTATATCGGTGCGTAAGCTGTTGTTTCGGTTGAACTTGCTGTTGTTGGTGCTGTGGTGCAGAATGTTGTTGTAGCCAAACACTACTCACTACGTCACTGTTTGCGTGTAAATCGTTTCGGATCAACTGCATCGAGGTGTTATAAAATTATCTCGTTGCTCACATGTATCCGTTGCATTGACGGAATTTACCTGATCTTCACTCATGATCCGTTTTCCTTCGTAGTACACTCGTTGATTAAATCCAGAAAAATTTGCTGCACGTTGCACGCCTTTTACTTTGATCCCAAGTCCGTGGCAAAACGTCGCCTATTTTCTTGTGGATGATAGCTATGCGTTGCAGAATTTATCGCTGTGAAATCGACACGTGGCGCTTCAAATCCTAAATGATCGCAGCTAACCCCACACCTGAATTGTTAACAGGTTGTCAGGTTAGAGATAACAAACGTGGGAGTTAACTTTAACAAATTTATTAATTATATAAAAAATACAATGGGGTGACCGCGATCAGAATTTACAGTGCGCTCTACTGATGGAATATATCGAGAGTGAGTGATGATTTCCGAACAGCAACGCGATGACAGCTCCAAAATCAGAAGGAGTTAAAAGATGGCGGAAACCGAGTGAATTGAAGTTGGTTGCGATAACTAGGCATCGACCGGTGTTGATGAGGGTATTGCCAAGTCCGTAACATATATATATATATATATATATATATATATATATATATATATATATATATATATGTATATATGTATATATATATAAATATATATATATATATATATATATATATATATATATATATATATATATATATATATATATATATATATATATATATATATATATATATATATATGTATATATGTATATATATATAAATATATATATATATATATATATATATATATATATATATATATATATATATATATAACAGTATTTGTAAATAATTGTTCAAATATAGTAAACCACATTATAAGTCATACCAAACCACATCATAAGTCAGTGCCAACTACAACTGGTAGCACCACATTTAGTTTCTCAGTTTAAGTCTCTGCGCATCTTTAAAAACAAGCAGTATCAGTAATTTAAAACGCATATAAAATTAACAGAAAAAGTTCGTTCTTCAGTAACTATTTTTCCATACTTATATGTATTTAGTTGTGTAAATCTGATTCACATTTGCTTTGTGCCAGCAAATAAGATAAATTAGTTCCCATGTTTGCCTTAAAAACTGTTTATAATTTTTTAACCAATTTTTATGGCATCAAAAAGTCTCCGAAACGCTACAAATACTTCTTAAGTGACAAAATTTGTCCATGAATAGATAAAATGATTATTCAGTTTATCTATGTCGACGACGACTGCGAACAATAAAATTCGTGATTTCCTTGAAATATCTGTCTCTTTCACTGTATATTGTATAAAATTAATACTTACTACTAGGATAATTTTATAACTTGCCTTAGTTAACATTTCTTAAATGGCAAAATCTACACTTACTCAATAAATATAAAAATATTTTTTAAAAAAATATCTTTGTTGGGTTAAACCATATTAATTTTTAGGAATATGTAGGAAAGAAACTATTACAAATAGAACAGTGAAATTCGGTAAACATATTAATTGAACAAAATCAATTGCTATATTTTTCGAGCGATTAAAGTGCGGGGTCAGTTTTGTAAAAAAAAGTGGATTGAAGATCTCGATGAATACGTAAGATTTCATTGTCAAAACTCTGGGAATAAAATACAATGAACAATGAATAAAAATAATTCCTTAACCTGATTATAATTCATACGGAAACTTTAAAAGTTCAAGGAATGCGCACATATCTTTCATTTAGTACAATTGGTCGTCCAATCGACTTCCCGCTCTTCCATAAATCGATACTTATGTCAGCAATTACACGATAAATATTGGTTTTTCAATAAATTAATACTTAAGGCTTAGACACACAGCACTTTAAAATTAGTAATTAAAACAAGTTTTTAATTAAAAAGTTGTGTGTCACAATGACCAAAAAGTAGATCGTTAACGATTTCCACTGATGAGCAAATTTTTTATGACATGCCAAAGCTCAGGGGTGCCATATAATTCTAAAACACAGCTTTGAGGAGTTAAAGTTAAGGAAAATGGATTATGAGGTTGAGTGAAGAAGTACGCGATGTAGGCCTCGCTTGAAAGGCTCATAAGAAGGGGTGGAAACAGAAGATGGTAAACAGTTTCAGGTTCGCTTTGTTCTGCTTAACAAGCATTCCCAAGATTTGACGATACATCCAAGTTTAGCCTAGAGAGGGTGAGAGCGATGGTGCGGTATATCCGACCCCTTCCGGAATATGAGAATTATATTCGAGGCTAGGTCTGATTTGGTGGGAGTCTGCGCCAAGTCAGATGGAGTGAAGTATTTCTACATCGCTGTGGAAAATCCAACTATCTCATGGTATTTTTAGCCATCGAACACATAGCTGAACGAATAGCTAAAATTTCTGAATATTTCAATATCCAAGACGTTACGAAAAAGTGAATTGAATATATTCACACAGCTGACTGTTCTTTTAAGGAACATTAAACAGCATTGAATTTTGGATGAGATTAACATAACACGATTTGCTCTGCCTCAAGCGAGTATCATAGAAATGTTGTTGTTTAATGATGAAAACATGCATTCTCGGTTGATTTCTGTATAGTTTTTACGAAAATTCCTTACAGAACCAAAAGTGTAGACGAAAGTGTGATGTGTTGGCAAAGCTTTGAATAGGATTGAAAGTGAGAGATAAGAGGTGATTGATAAAAACAAGACGTAAGGTTGGTAAGAGAACTGAACATTGAGGAACACCGACATCTATTTCGTTGGGATCACATGTAACTCCGTCTATTATTAAACCGATTAAACGGGCTCGGTTTTAAGAGGTATGGGTGCAGACCAAATGCTTGAAGTTTGGGCAGCATTCCCTTCCGATTCTTTTCGAATTCCCTCCCAATTCAATTCTATTAATAGTAGTGATATTAAAGGATTGGTAAAATTATTCTTCACTGCTTTGACGAGAGACGAGTAGCCCTTACCACCCTTTTGGGTAGCAAATACCTTCTGTCTGGATTAAAATTTTTCATTAGCGCCTAGTGAAGATAAAATGAACTAGAACTCAATACATTTTTTAATTGTCGGGCTCGGTTTTAAGAGGTATGGGTGCAGACCAAATGCTTGAAGTTTGGGCAGCATTCCCTTCCGATTCTTTTCGAATTCCCTCCCAATTCAATTCTATTAATAGTAGTGATATTAAAGGATTGGTAAAATTATTCTTCACTGCTTTGACGAGAGACGAGTAGCCCTTACCACCCTTTTGGGTAGCAAATACCTTCTGTCTGGATTAAAATTTTTCATTAGCGCCTAGTGAAGATAAAATGAACTAGAACTCAATACATTTTTTAATTGTCATGAGATCAACTGTGCAATGTCTTATTTAAGAGAAAAAGAAATAGAAGAATTAAAAAAGCAAAAGTGTTATTGTGTTTTCCTTTCTGAACCTAGTTGGAATCCTGGATTCAGAATATGCAACCCATATTGAGGGAGAAATAGAGAAAGGCAGAAGTAATGAGAATCATCTACTCCATTTAATAAAAATTTAGACGCCAGTACTAGAAGGATGAAAAAGATATTTTGGGACAAGTTAATATCATTAATGATAATTTGAAAGCCTTAAATAGACAAATATAAGTTAGCGATATCAAAATGCAGGTACAAGAAGGAGTTCAACTCTTCTATTCCTTTTTAATACACACATCGTTAGTATTTCAGCAGCACCACCGTATACCGAAGGCTATCCTGGAAAAAGTGGTGGATCTTCAGCACGCTAACTTGAATCCACTAATTCTAACACCCCCTTTCAGAGCACGATGGAGGATTTGGAATATACCGATTGATGACAGCAAAAGTAACAGGGGCAAAAGTGAAATTGATACCAATTCCAACTTCTCATAAGGTATCATATTTCACAGATGGTTCGAAAAAATATTACCTGTGGGGGCTTACTCAAATTGATTTAAATTTATTTAAAATATTATAATATTTTGCATTAGTGACGTTCTAATACCGTTTTAAATTATGTCAATATTTACTTTAATTAAAAAATATAAAGTAAATTAGTGACTTTGAACTACTTTCAAATTTAATTTCAATACCCCACTCCTTATCTTCTTAATAATTACTCCTCTACTGAACTTCGCACACAAACGCAAATGGTTTCCAACACAACTTGGATGGCGGTTGCTTAATTTCAGCTGTCGCCATTCCTGTTTTTTTTATACTCAAAGGGTGGAAATCGGGAAAGTTACTATTGGGTTTCCCGCTCCATTTTGTTCAGTTGTTTACGTGGGCAAAGTTCGGGAAATATTAATGAAATGTAAGGTATCTAGGCTCATTCGATTCCTATGAATTTGCTCACATTTTAACGGACTTCCCAAAAACAAAGAGGTTATAAGTTCGACGTATATTTTTTTTATATCTGACCGGGTATAATTTCGTAACGCTTTGACCGATTTTGTTTTATTTATTTTTTAATCAGAAAGTTCCCTTTCAGTACTGTGCTTTTTTTAGATTCTTTTTTTGTTGAGTTGAGTATGTTCACCAATTGGTACCGTGTCAAAAAAATTTTTCAATGTTTGGGTGAAACCTAACTATGTAACTCGTGGACTGATTTGGATGGTTCTATTTTTGTTGTACAGAGTATGATCCCCCATTGCTAATAGGAGAGAAAAATTTGACCTTAGGTGTGGGTAGGGGTAAACTAACTTCGTAACGCGTGAACCGATTTGAATAATTCTTTTTCTGTTGGGTAGACTGTATTCCCTGGTTGATACCACGAAAAAAAAATTTGGTGGGGTGGGGGTCGAAACTAACATTCCGCATTTGAATCTATTCAACTCAGGTCACTGTACATATGTACATCTCAGAGCTTAAGATGCCAAGGTTCTATTAAAAAAATTTAATGAAATATTTAGGGTTCTTACAAGAAATACTTTACTTTATTGAGTTCTTGGGGTAGATTTACTTTATTTGAATAATTTTTACAAAATTTTATTGATTGTATAGTAAAAAATTAAAAGAGAAAACATAAGCAGATAAATATTTTCTCCACTTAAAAATGGGAAGCTGAACTTTGAACATATGCAAATTTAATTTATGACATATACGGTAACGAAGTGGAGAAGAAAAAGTAGTTCCATATAAACATAAGGTTGTTATTATTAAAGATAATAAACTGAACGCTACTCGATTTATTTAGTTATCATTTTAAACTCATAATGTAAACGAAGCTTATGTTAGTAGTAAACAGTTCTTCTACTAGAAGACAAAAAGTTCGTCAAAAATATTTTCACCATATTGTATGTTACTTAAACATGGATTGTATGAAATGATGATGTAATTGGTACAGGACAACCTGGTCGGCTTCCAACCAAATATAAATTTTCTTTCCATATTATTGGTTACCTAATTGGACATTGAAATTTGAATAAGAACTATTGCAAAACATAAACTTTTCCTTCAAAGCAGATGCAGGTGTAAATAATGTTTGGAAATATTTTTAACTAATGGCTCGCAACTGAGTATGTATTCTTAAAGTACTTCATAAGAAGTTCTCTTAAATTGATTGCACAAAGTTTTACTTGTTCTAAAATTTGAGATAAATTTAAACTTGACAAATAAAATGTTTAATTGAAAGATTAATTAATAACAGCTCCATACAAAGTTTTCTTAAGCTAGGTAAATTCATAACACCTTCTCACCGTTTGCAAATATCTGGTATTTTCAAAGAAATCAAAATACGGTTTATAGTCTCCTTCCAGACAGGATTACATTAAATTCTTGACTCTCCTAATCTCTTGCAGTGCAGTTCACTTAACACAATTTATTATATTTTATTATATTTATAAGACTTTTCGAGCTAAAATCACAGTATTAGTTCAAATATTTTGATATAATTTCTTATTAAAACACATTAATCTTCCGTGAATAGTGGTAATCTAAAATTTCCACTTTCAATTATCTCGAAATACTCGTTAGCCGAGACCTACCGGACGAACTATTCTTGCGGACTAAAGAAAATTTGTTCACTGAGCAGCTCGTATATTCGAATACATTGACAATAAAAGGAATTTATACATATTTTCTTGTAAAAAATTGTCAATTGATATAAGTATTCCTAATGCCTACACATGAAATTTCCCCATTGGTGTAAGCGACGTCAAGCATGCGTACAACATCGTCGCTACAAAAAGCACTAGAGGAGGTTTATTTTTGAACTGTACTAGAACGTCTTCTCTTCATGGGAAGCCTTTTAGTTTTATGTCGAGCTTCCAAAGCTCTTTATTGTACTTACATTGCTATACGTAGAATTTTTGGATTATTATCCCATAGCTGTTTTGTTTGCACAAAGATAATACTCTGGAATGCTTTTGTACACAATGTTTGCTATTGTAAACAATGCTTTATATTATTGCTGTTCTCAGACTGCGCATTTCTGCCAAATCAAGTAAAATCTTGGAAAGGAATTTATTTCAGTTTTAAACGTTTGGTGTGCAGATAAAATCTTAAGATCCCTGCGAATTTTAGGCTTTGAAACTTGCTAGCAGAAGTGTTTGCACGACTGCAAACATGATAATCATTTCTTATTATCTCATTGTCTAAAACTTGCACGTCATTATTTATTGTAAAATAGGGGACCGTCTTAAGAAGGCCATGGCATGGCATGACACATTTCCCTTGACAAAAATTATACATTCTTGATGATTATAAAACATTAATAGGTTTTTTATTAAGCATCTAGCATTATATTCGGATCCAGAAACATAAGATCTAAATAAAATGAAATGTAAAAATAAAGTTATATATACAAATATATATATATATATATATATATATATATATATATATATATATATATATATATATATATATATATATATATATATATATATATCCGTACCTCAGAGCAAAAGCGTATTAAGTCCAAAATTAAAATTTTCCGGTTTGTTGTTTTTTAACCGACTTCCCAAAAACAAAGAGGTTCTAAGTTCGACGCGTATTTTTTTTTTTATGTCTGACCGGGCATAACTGCGTAACGCGTCGACCGATTTTGATGATTCTTGATTCTTGTGAAACCTAACTTTGTAACACGTGGTCCGATTTGGATGGTTCTTTTTTTGTTGTACAGAGTATGATCCCCCATTGCTAATAGGAGAAAAAAATTTTTAAATAGGGTGGGGGATGGGGGAGGGGTAGTCTAACTTTGTAACGCGTGAACCGATTTGGATAATTCTTTTTCTATTGGGTAGAATATGATCTTTAGTTGATACTACGAGAAAACAAATGTTGGTGGGGTGGGGGGTGGGGGAGGGTGGAACCTAACTTTGTAACACGTGGTCCGATTTGGATGGTTCTTTTACTGTTGTATAGAGTGTGATAGCTCATGGCTAATAGAATAATAATTTGGCCCATGGTGGGAGGTTGGGTGGGGGAAGGAGTAGTCTATCTTCGTAACGCGTGGACCGATTTGGATAATTCTTTTTCTTTTGGGTATAGTATGCTCCCTGGTTGATGCCACGAGACAAAAAAATTGTTGATGGGGTTGGGGTGGAACCTAACTTTGTAACGCGTGGACCGATTTGCATGGTTCTTTTGCTGTTGTATAGAGAGTGATCCCCCATTGCTATTAGGAGAATAATTTGGTCCTATGGTAATGATGGTGGAGGGGGAGGGATAGTAACTTCGTAACGCGTGGACCGATTTCGATGATTCCTTTCTGTTCGGCAGAGTATGTTCCTTTATTGATACCATGAGAAAAAAGTTTAGTGGAATGGGGGTGGGGTAGGGGGTTAAAACTAACTTTAAACGCGTGGACTGATTTGAATGGTTCTTTCTTCGTTGTATAGAGTAGAAAACACTAAAAAGTGAAAAATAAAATAGTTTTTAAAAAAAAAAAGTTGAACAGACTTCACAAAAAGCGCTAAAAAGCATAAAATAATTTTTAATTTTATATCTTTTACGACATTTTGAAGTCGGTGCAAATTAAACAAATACAACAACTACAGTTCCACAATTGAAAATAATACATAATACTACCTGAACGTTTCAGCTTACGGGATCATAAGAAATAACGATTAAATATTTTTGTTGTAGTTGGTTGGTTTGTTTGATTTGCACCGACTTCAAAATGTCGTAAAAGATATAAAATTAAAAATTATTTTATGCTTTTTAGCGCTTTTTGTGAAGTCGGTTCAACTTTTTTTTAAAAAACTATTTTATTTATCATTATTCATATAAATAAGCAAACTAAATCAAGTTTAAATTACTGATTTATACAGGCTACAAGGCAAGTAGAAATAATAATTATTTCTTCTTACTTTGTAGCCTGTACAACACATTAAATTATTGTATTTATTTTATCTCCTGTAAAATTTACAATTTGTGACTTAATACCCTTTTGCTCTGAGGTACGGATATATATATATATATATATATATATATATATATATATAAATATATATATGTATATATATATATATGTATTTATATATTATGTATCGAGCCTCCTTAATTTAAAAAATATCCATTTTCCTGAGCTACTCCGGGTAGTTTATCAATATTTAGCAAAAAGTAGTGTAGAATTGAGATAAAAAGCATTACAATGTTCAGCAATGTTGCCCAGAATCAAAAATTAAGTTTGGGTTGCCGAACAAGCCAATCCTCACGTCCCCCTCATATCATCCCAGGGGGTCAACGGTCAAAATTATTTAAAATTTAAGTTAATGTAATGTAATTTAACGGAATTAGTGCATCAGGCAATGGAGGATCATCGGTATCACAAATGATCATACGGAATGGATCTTGTCAACGGCGGTTCAGATAAAACGCTGTCAGCGTTTATGTCAATCATTTCAAAATAATTTGTGCTATAAAAATTTACCATAGGTTTTCGATAAAATTTACCAAAGGTTTTCGTTTCATCGGAGTAATAGCCAGACTTTCATCCTTATCATTCTCTATTTCTAGTACATATGGTTGTAGTATGTATGATGGATCAAAACTATAACATGTTTAGCCCGATATAATTGTTGGTATTACAGTAACATAAATTCTTTCAGATGTTCTGGGATCCATCCACATGAGCATAAAGCTGTTTTTAAGTCGTATTTACATTTACCAATAAAAAATAATTCTTTTGTTGAATTAACAAACGCTCTAAATATGTTGCCATTTGTTTTGTTTGAATCGACTTTATGATGTTTGTCAAGCAAATTACTCAATTTTAAAAAAAACTCTCTTTTTGTTAGTAACCTTAATATTCAACTGAGTCCAAAGTTCAAGCAATTTATCCACAACATGTGGAGTAAAAGTTTTATACGAAAACATTTTATCTTGTATTTTAGCTCGTTCGCCCAGAAAGAAATAATATCGTAAGATATCCTGATTAGTTGGCAGATTTATATTGGTCAAATCACTAGACGTACCAAAAGTATACACGTCTTGAGAAGGCATATGCGACAAACTAGATATAGCTTGTTGATGATGACGGTATCGACTCCATAGTATAATAAAAAGTATCTTAAATTAGATATTCACTAGATGTTCTGTGATACAAACTTAATAATAATAAAAGATTTTCCAATGTTTAAATTCGTTGTTAAACTAACTATGCACAAGCACATCTACTAATGGACTGAACAAAATTGTATCGTTATCGTGAAATTCGGCAACTCCACTCTCATGAAGTATTCTAAGAACTTACATAGGACCGAAATAATAATCGAAATGAATTAATATCAAGACATAGAAATTGGAACTTTTTTCCCTTTAAATTTATCAGAAATACATTTCTAGTGAGTCTCCATTTGAGCCGTGGAACAGAATCCTAATCCACTAATTCCCTTACATATTGAAAGTAAAGATTTTAGAAATGCTTTAATTTTATCGATTCGAACAATTTGCGTATTGCACCATCTGCGCCATGAAAAAAAAATCTGAAAAGGGAAGTCCTGGAATAACTAAACCACGTCTAACCAAAGTTGGTTAAATTAAATAATGTTGGCCCCTACACCCCCTACGATGACGTGAAGGGGGAGCGGGGTTGGGTTGTTCGGCTAGCCCCACTAATTTTTGATTCTGGGCAACATTGCTGAACATTGTGATGCTTTTTATCTCATTTCTATACTACTTTTTGCTATATATTGATAAATTAGCCGGTGTAGCTCCTTAAAATAGCTATTATTGACATAACGGAGGCTCGAAATCCAATTTCGACCTATGGTTTCTTCAGCAAATTTGCCACCCGTAAAATACGCCTGGGGGTACGATTCGTCACCAAAAATATAGACCCACCTTAATATACATATACATATATATATATAAACATATATATATATATATATATATATATATATATATATATATATATATATATATATATATATATATATGTGAAATGTATTATTCGGGACACATTTTAATTTCACCGGTAAACAGTGTAAACTGTAGCTTTCATTTGAATAATCAATAATTGATGTTGGAGTAACGTATGTTTGGAATGAAGGTATTGTATGAAACCATGACCTCAAATTATACCCTTTATCTATAAATAGATTGAGGGCAAGGCTCCAAACAAGCATTTGTTCCAGAACTATACTTTCGACGTAAAGATAGTTCAAGGACATTATTATGAGCGAAGATGTGTCCTCAAATTATTAGGAATGTACGAAACCAGGACCACAAATGATACGCTTTATATATAAATAGTTCGAAGGCAAGGCTCCAAACAAGCATTTTTTCCGGAACTATACTTTCGACGTAAAGATAGTTCAAGGACATTATCATGAGCGAAGATGTGTCCTCAAATTATTAGGAATGAAACGTATTGTACGAAACCAGGACCTCAAATGATACGCTTTATATATAAATAGTTCGAAGGTAAGGCTCCAAACAAGCATTTGTTCTGGAATTATACTTTCGACGTAAAGTATATTAGCATATGCGAAGATATGTCCTGAAATTATCACCACTAAAATGAGTTTAAAGAAAAACAATACCCCAAAGTAACATATTTCTTCGAATTATACATTTTTTAAAAACAGGTAGTTTGAGCACATATGTTGGATTTCAGAAATGTCTTCAAATAGTCACAACTGGAATGCGATTTTTTGAGTGCAAGACCATACAAAATCCTATCATAATTCATGCTGGATCACAGTTTAGCTTTCGCTGCATTGATGAAGTCGAGGCTGCGAATGCTATTAATTCTATTCGGTCTAATGCAACTGGGCCAGATGACATATCCCCACGCTTTATAAAGCTAATTTTACCTTTCATCATTGTAGCCATCACTAAAATTTACAACGGCTGCCTCACATTCAGCGTGTTTCCATCTCCTTGGAAGGAGGCTTTAGTAGTCCCTATAGCTAAGAATTCTCGTCCCAATGCCCCGTCAGATTTTAGACCGATAAGTTTATTATGTTTTTTAGCGAAGGCCTTGGAGAAGATAATGGCAAAACAGATATCGGAGCATTTAAATTTAACTGGCTCTTTAAGTCGTTGGCAATCTGGATTTCGTCCTAAACATAGTTGCGATACGGCTCTCCTAAAAATCACAACTGATATTAGAACTGCTTCGGATAATGATCGAGTAGTGTTTTTAGTCCTTTTAGACTTCACGAAGGCTTTTGACAGTGTCGATCACGCTAAACTCCTTCTCAAGCTGAAAGACTCTTTTGGATTTGGCTCATCTGCTGTGAAATTACTTAAAAGCTTCCTGACTCAACGCTCACAGCGGGTTAAAATTGACGAAACCATCTCGCCAAAGCTTTTGTTGTATACTGGTGTCCCCCAGGGATCAATATTAGGACCTTTGCTGTTCAGTCTTTTTATTAATGATTTGCCGTCTGTTATTAAAAATTGTTCTATGCACTTATATGCTGATGATGTGCAAATCTATCTAGATCGCCCCATTGGTCTTCTGGAGGATTGTGTCAGTAGAATAAATGAAGATCTTCAGAGTATCTTACAATGGTCAGCAAACAATAATCTCATTCTTAACCCAAAGAAGTCGCAAGCATTAGTGATGGGCAGAGAAAGTTATGACTTAACCTATTTTCCTCCTTTAGAGATGGGCCGGTTTATCATACCCTATGTCTCTAAAGCTAAAAATCTGGGAATTATGCTTAACACTAGTATGAGTTGTTGTGATCACGTTAATATGAAACTGGGTCAAATTTATGGGGTACTACGTCGACTGTGGCTGTATGCTTATGTGCTCTCTACCGACCTTCGCATAAAGTTAGTCAAAACGTTAATATTGCCACATATCACACATGGCTCCATTATTTATCCCAGACTCGACTCACGCTGCAAGCGCAAGCTTGAAATAGCGTACAACGATTCCATTAGGTTTGCATTCAGGTTGCGTAGGTATGATCACATCTCTCCCTTCCGATATAAAATTCTAGATTGCTCATTGGACATATACTTAAAACGCAGAGCACTAATTTTCCTTCATCAAATCCTTTATAATCGAGTTCCGGCATATCTTTACGATCTGGTTAATTTTTTACGCGGTAATAGACGCTACGACCTGCTATTACCTCGCTGTAAACATTCCGTCTTGGATAGTTCTTACCTTGTTCAGGTTGGTCGCATTTGGAACGCACTTCCTGTTCCGATCCAGCGAGCGGGTTCGACTGCTTCCTTCAAACGGTTACTTTGGCGGCATACATCTTAAGGATAATGTTGTTATCATAAAATTTAATTTACACAGAATGATCGCACACGCATTCGGATTGCAGTAGTTTTTCATTTCTTTTTCTTTTCTTTTTTTCGCTTTCTTTTTGAATCTTTATCTTTTTTTTCTTGTACTTCATTTTGTTTCTTGCTTTCATAAAATTTTTCATGAAATTTACATAAATAACTTCTTGATTGATATTAATAATTACTTTGGTTGAATTTTTATTTAGTAACTTTAGTAGTACTGATTAAAAGACTTTCTTTTTGTCTTATTGTACTCCACTTGTTGAATAAATTTATTATTATTATTATAATTCAATTTTGGATCGGTAATCTTATTTGTACTTCCAGGATTACCAAATAAATTTGTGGGAAAACAACACATTATTTACGTATTATTATGAAAAATAGAAATCTATGGATATATGAGATAAAATTATCTTACTATGATTAGTTATGATCTATACTAACTATGTGATTCGCATAGTTACCCGCTGATATTCTAATCATGATATTTGCTAACGGGAAATTTATATAAGAAATATGAACCAAATTAATATCGATGATTTCAATATTTCCAATCATGAAATTTTTCAAGGTAGTGCCCGTAGTAACAACAATATAATATCTTCTATGGGCGAAAAGTTTGAGAATATATATTGACGTATAAAACTGTCTTCAAATAATCTCTGATGAATTCTGTTTTTTAAGGACAGGACCTTAAAATTATAAGCCAATGTAAAAAATATATAAAAAGATATATAAACAGCTTATAATTTTTTTCAATTTTTAAATTATTTATATATAATTTGATCGGAGATTCCATTATTCAACGAATACAATTTCTTATAAAAAAGATGAATGTTAATGTCTTATTATTATATTGGATGTCATCGATCTTTTTTAAACATTCCATTAATTATGCAGAATTAATCTTTACCAAACGTTTTTGCATTACCAGGTTGCCTTAGGTATTCTTGCTGAAAATTCTTAAAAAAATTTTTCATTCTATTCGAACAAAATCATAGACTTTCCAATCACTCAGTTTACAAGAACAATTATCTGCTTATACGAATTATGCAAATAACAATATGCTGGTCATTGAAATCTATGACATATTAAACACACCGCGGCTGTAATTTCATTAGAGTAATTAAGAAACCATATTCAACGCCAAAACATTTTATAAATTTATTTTTATTCTATTCCATTTCCTATTCTGCCTCTCAACTAATCTATGCTATGCTGTCTCTATGCTTGACATGTGGGCACTTTTGCACCTTTAAATGTGCAGATATGACTTCGGATAACTACTATTCAACGTATTTTTTGGATTATAGAATTTCCGATATAAATAGTTCAAAATAATACATACATATATATTAATTAACGTAATCGATATTTATTGGTGGAATTCCATTTTTAATATTAACCAAAACAGAAATTTTTAATTGCCTAGTCCGTTACCTTAACTTACTAGGTTACCGCGGTTTCGCCTCGTAATGATCTTCTGACCAGCCAACGGGAGTGAGGCGAAACCGCAGAACCTTGTAAGTTAAGATAATGGAATTGGCAATTTAAAATTTCTGTTTTGTGTGAATATATACATAGTTTAGTCGCAGCGTTCTAGTTCAAATAAAACAGCGATAAATTTCGATCATTCAAAAAATGTTCATGCCTTCATAATTTTGTTCATATATTTTGATCAACCAAACATGGAACAAATGTAATTTATTCTATAATATGTAGATGAAAAATGATATCTTATCGTTGAACTCAATCGAACTTTCCCCGAACTAAGGAGATTTGAATTTACTAGGTTCAAAACAGGCAACAATACAATTTTTCAATTCATTTAAATATTTGTAATCGTTAAATGAGTATATATATATATATTTATATATATATATATATATATATATATATATATATATATATAAATGCATTTTTCAACAAAATCAATCGTAGGCTTTAGCCCTAGATTTTGTATTTTTTTATTTTTTGATCTCTGATGCACATAGTACGGGGTGGTAACTGTATACATTGTTTTCAATACATTCAGCAATTTGGACAGAAAATATTATCCTGATAGTTGAAGTAAGCAGATCGTTCCCAAAAAAATGTGCATACATTTTCGTCATAAATTAATTTAAATAGCGTACTCGAGCCTTACTGGGTCGCTAATTGGGACATTTAACCTATTAATATTTAACTGAGTTCCAAAGATTGTGAAGAGTTTACTACTTTAGATTAAGATAAAGAACTACTTTTATGCATGCAAAGCTTGTTGTCCTACATCTCCAAAAATCAATTTCAGTTAAAATTATGTTCTCAAACAATTAATTTATAGAAGGTAGGAATTAAGGACGAATTTTACTTTGGGATTATTCACTGAAAAAACAATACAAATGCTACTGTATCATATGTTCTTTTTTTAATTTGCAAAGTATTTGCCTTGGTTATTCGTTATAAGGTGTGAACATCGGAACATAAACTGAAGAGGTATTTTCTGTAAACAGTAAACTGAGTTTATCAGTATCTTTTCAATTCCATAAGTTTTGATTGTGCGACTTCGAAAAAGATTATAATGGTAATACACTCATTTAACGATTACAAATATTTAAATGAATTGAAAAATTGTATTGTTGCCTGTTTTGAACCTAGTAAATTCAAATCTCCTTAGTTCGGGGAAAGTTCGATTGAGTTCAACGATAAGATATCATTTTTCATCTACATATTATAGAATAAATTACATTTGTTCCATGTTTGGTTGATCAAAATATATGAACAAAATTATGAAGGCATGAACATTTTTTGAATGATCGAAATTTATCGCTGTTTTATTTGAACTAGAACGCTGCGACTAAACTATGTATATATTCACACAAAACAGAAATTTTAAATTGCCAATTCCATTATCTTAACTTACAAGGTTCTGCGGTTTCGCCTCACTCCCGTTGGCTGGTCAGAAGATCATTACGAGGCGAAACCGCGGTAACCTAGTAAGTTAAGGTAACGGACTAGGCAATTAAAAATTTCTGTTTTGGTTAATATTAAAAATGGAATTCCACCAATAAATATCGATTACGTTAATTAATATATATGTATGTATTATTTTGAACTATTTATATCGGAAATTCTATAATCCAAAAAATACGTTGAATAGTAGTTATCCGAAGTCATATCTGCACATTTAAAGGTGCAAAAGTGCCCACATGTCAAGCATAGAGACAGCATAGCATAGATTAGTTGAGAGGCAGAATAGGAAATGGAATAGAATAAAAATAAATTTATAAAATGTTTTGGCGTTGAATATGGTTTCTTAATTACTCTAATGAAATTACAGCCGCGGTGTGTTTAATATGTCATAGATTTCAATGACCAGCATATTGTTATTTGCATAATTCGTATAAGCAGATAATTGTTCTTGTAAACTGAGTGATTGGAAAGTCTATGATTTTGTTCGAATAGAATGAAAAATTTTTTTAAGAATTTTCAGCAAGAATACCTAAGGCAACCTGGTAATGCAAAAACGTTTGGTAAAGATTAATTCTGCATAATTAATGGAATGTTTAAAAAAGATCGATGACATCCAATATAATAATAAGACATTAACATTCATCTTTTTTATAAGAAATTGTATTCGTTGAATAATGGAATCTCCGATCAAATTATATATAAATAATTTAAAAATTGAAAAAAATTATAAGCTGTTTATATATCTTTTTATATATTTTTTACATTGGCTTATAATTTTAAGGTCCTGTCCTTAAAAAACAGAATTCATCAGAGATTATTTGAAGACAGTTTTATACGTCAATATATATTCTCAAACTTTTCGCCCATAGAAGATTTTATATTGTTGTTACTACGGGCACTACCTTGAAAAATTTCATGATTGGAAATATTGAAATCATCGATATTAATTTGGTTCATATTTCTTATATAAATTTCCCGTTAGCAAATATCATGATTAGAATATCAGCGGGTAACTATGCGAATCACATAGTTAGTATAGATCATAACTAATCATAGTAAGATAATTTTATCTCATATATCCATAGATTTCTATTTTTCATAATAATACGTAAATAATGTGTTGTTTTCCCACAAATTTATTTGGTAATCCTGGAAGTACAAATAAGATTACCGATCCAAAATTGAATTATAATAATAATAATAAATTTATTCAACAAGTGGAGTACAATAAGACAAAAAGAAAGTCTTTTAATCAGTACTACTAAAGTTACTAAATAAAAATTCAACCAAAGTAATTATTAATATCAATCAAGAAGTTATTTATGTAAATTTCATGAAAAATTTTATGAAAGCAAGAAACAAAATGAAGTACAAGAAAAAAAAGATAAAGATTCAAAAAGAAAGCGAAAAAAAGAAAAGAAAAAGAAATGAAAAACTACTGCAATCCGAATGCGTGTGCGATCATTCTGTGTAAATTAAATTTTATGATAACAACATTATCCTTAAGATGTATGCCGCCAAAGTAACCGTTTGAAGGAAGCAGTCGAACCCGCTCGCTGGATCGGAACAGGAAGTGCGTTCCAAATGCGACCAACCTGAACAAGGTAAGAACTATCCAAGACGGAATGTTTACAGCGAGGTAATAGCAGGTCGTAGCGTCTATTACCGCGTAAAAAATTAACCAGATCGTAAAGATATGCCGGAACTCGATTATAAAGGATTTGATGAAGGAAAATTAGTGCTCTGCGTTTTAAGTATATGTCCAATGAGCAATCTAGAATTTTATATCGGAAGGGAGAGATGTGATCATACCTACGCAACCTGAATGCAAACCTAATGGAATCGTTGTACGCTATTTCAAGCTTGCGCTTGCAGCGTGAGTCGAGTCTGGGATAAATAATGGAGCCATGTGTGATATGTGGCAATATTAACGTTTTGACTAACTTTATGCGAAGGTCGGTAGAGAGCACATAAGCATACAGCCACAGTCGACGTAGTACCCCATAAATTTGACCCAGTTTCATATTAACGTGATCACAACAACTCATACTAGTGTTAAGCATAATTCCCAGATTTTTAGCTTTAGAGACATAGGGTATGATAAACCGGCCCATCTCTAAAGGAGGAAAATAGGTTAAGTCATAACTTTCTCTGCCCATCACTAATGCTTGCGACTTCTTTGGGTTAAGAATGAGATTATTGTTTGCTGACCATTGTAAGATACTCTGAAGATCTTCATTTATTCTACTGACACAATCCTCCAGAAGACCAATGGGGCGATCTAGATAGATTTGCACATCATCAGCATATAAGTGCATAGAACAATTTTTAATAACAGACGGCAAATCATTAATAAAAAGACTGAACAGCAAAGGTCCTAATATTGATCCCTGGGGGACACCAGTATACAACAAAAGCTTTGGCGAGATGGTTTCGTCAATTTTAACCCGCTGTGAGCGTTGAGTCAGGAAGCTTTTAAGTAATTTCACAGCAGATGAGCCAAATCCAAAAGAGTCTTTCAGCTTGAGAAGGAGTTTAGCGTGATCGACACTGTCAAAAGCCTTCGTGAAGTCTAAAAGGACTAAAAACACTACTCGATCATTATCCGAAGCAGTTCTAATATCAGTTGTGATTTTTAGGAGAGCCGTATCGCAACTATGTTTAGGACGAAATCCAGATTGCCAACGACTTAAAGAGCCAGTTAAATTTAAATGCTCCGATATCTGTTTTGCCATTATCTTCTCCAAGGCCTTCGCTAAAAAACATAATAAACTTATCGGTCTAAAATCTGACGGGGCATTGGGACGAGAATTCTTAGCTATAGGGACTACTAAAGCCTCCTTCCAAGGAGATGGAAACACGCTGAATGTGAGGCAGCCGTTGTAAATTTTAGTGATGGCTACAATGATGAAAGGTAAAATTAGCTTTATAAAGCGTGGGGATATGTCATCTGGCCCAGTTGCATTAGACCGAATAGAATTAATAGCATTCGCAGCCTCGACTTCATCAATGCAGCGAAAGCTAAACTGTGATCCAGCATGAATTATGATAGGATTTTGTATGGTCTTGCACTCAAAAAATCGCATTCCAGTTGTGACTATTTGAAGACATTTCTGAAATCCAACATATGTGCTCAAACTACCTGTTTTTAAAAAATGTATAATTCGAAGAAATATGTTACTTTGGGGTATTGTTTTTCTTTAAACTCATTTTAGTGGTGATAATTTCAGGACATATCTTCGCATATGCTAATATACTTTACGTCGAAAGTATAATTCCAGAACAAATGCTTGTTTGGAGCCTTACCTTCGAACTATTTATATATAAAGCGTATCATTTGAGGTCCTGGTTTCGTACAATACGTTTCATTCCTAATAATTTGAGGACACATCTTCGCTCATGATAATGTCCTTGAACTATCTTTACGTCGAAAGTATAGTTCCGGAAAAAATGCTTGTTTGGAGCCTTGCCTTCGATTGATTTTGTTGAAAAATGCATTTATATATATATATATATATATATATATATATATATATATATATATATATATATATATATATATTATATATATATATATATATATATATATATATATATATATATATATATATATATATATATATATTAAATTAAATAAATACTGTTGAATTTTTTTATATAATAGCTTTGTCGTATAGTTTTATTTAGTTTACTTCCAAATACAAAACAAAATACTCATAATTATAAAAACTATATAATAAACCTTTGCTTAAACAATACGTTACAAAAATATAATTTTTTCCTATATTTATGAAAATGAAAAGTAGCCAGTGCTCATACGGCACAATAGTAGGACATAAATTTCACAGTGACTCTTTTAATAATTCAAGAAATCATCCATTATAACGCAGTTTAAATTAAAAATACATCAGAAACTTTTATTAATAACAAGAAGTAAAAAAAACCAATATTTCTCAAGTAAATAAAGAACGAATGATTCGTTGAATTTACACAGAACGAAATTGTTAGATTCTCTAAAATAAGCTATGGTGTAGTTGTCAGCCAAATAATAATTTGTTGTTAAAATTACCAATGAGTTACAGAAAACAAAAACGGAGCAACTTTCAACAACACAACAAACCAAAAAACCTTATATTTATTTGAACTGAATGGTGATTCAGGCTTAAAAAAATTAATAAAAGCGAAACTTTTTTTTAAATACTCAATAAAAATTAAAAACGGCGTCGCTGATTGTTTATATATGAGAAATTATGTTGAGCTGTTGTTTTTTCGAGAATCTTATATCTTTCAATGACTTTACTGACTTTTTGGCATTCTTTTAAAGATGGTAATTTCGATAACTGCGAAGATCACCGAAGTGTTCACTTATTAGATGTTTCTCTCGATCAGTCCATTTTGTCCTTTTAATTTTTGCAACAGATGATACTGAAAAGAAGTGTTGTGCGTGTAGATTACATCGTGTACTCTACACGATAATTTACGTGTAATCTACATGCACTCTACATGGGATACTTTACATCTACACGTAAAGTAAATACATAATTTTGATTTTTTACAAGATTTCATGAAAAGGTATTAACGTTTATATAGCCCATAATTTTTACTTTATTAATTAGTATTTATTTGTAACATTTGAGTCTGCGAGTCTTAGGGTAAAGTAGACAAGTAACAATTTTTTTGAATGTTCAAAAGATCATCTATTCCTTTTTGGTGAGTGAACGTATGCCCAATTGGAAAAGGACATCTCCAGTTCAGCCGATTAAGCTGAAATTTGCAGAAGTTTAATGGCTAATTTAGATAAAGCTGGATGGTTAAATTCAGCCATGCTCCAAAATGCAATAGATTTTTCAACATTTTTCTCTACTAATTTTAGAAAAACAGGCCCTGATTGTTTCCGAAAATGATGCCAGTCTTTAATACCGTTGGTATCTAGATGGTAGAAAAGAAAATCGTTTATGATGTCTCGTTGTTCAATAGTCAGAAACGCATTGTCATGTGAATAATGAAGGTAATATTCCACTAAAGAGTACACATTTAAAGCCATTTCCTTTCGTTTCTTTTTAAATTGTCCTTGAATTTTTCTGGTAATTCTAATTTTAGCCACAATAATACTGAATTTGCGATAAAAACAGAAGAGTTCTGGGAGAAATTGACAAGTTCACATACTGGATCGAGAAGCTTAATTGAGTCCGTAACCTCCTTCATGAATTTATCATCAAATAAGAATAGTGAGACACTTTGTTTAATTTTTCTGAGACTAGGATCGGCTGCTATTTGCTTCATAATATCTTTGTTTTGAATGAGACAAGAAAAAGAATTACGGTAGAAACACCATCTCTCTGTAAAGCTCGCTGCTGAATGCATCATCATGTTTACGCAGTCGTAATTCGCAATTTCTATAATCTACACCAATACTCTACATAATACATACTCTTCCTAATTTACATATACTCTACACGTCGATGTAGATTATTGATTTACACGTGTAGACGCACAACCCTGCTGAAAAGTATACGTACATGTAAATCATACAACATATCAACAAACATAGTTATAAAATGGCTTAATGTATCATTCTCTTCTGAGTTCCCTATATTGCTATTCGATAATGTTCTTGATGTAGCTTTTTGTGACTTTCTGTCTTCTTCATCGCTGCTACTATCACTGTTTTGATTATCATCACTGTACTTACCATAATCATCTCCATCATCTTCTCCAATAGCAGCCATCAACAGTTTGGATACATCTGTTATTTCAGTGACTGGTACTGGTATCCTATAGATCGATTTGTGAATGTCTTTGTAGTGGCCCATGAAATTTGCGAGTCGATCGACTCGGCATTCTTCCCCATTGAGCATAGATATATACGTAGCTATATGTTTTCTAAGTTGAGTACCACGCAAGGCACTTGGCAAAACCGCACCACATTCATTTGCAAATTGCCTTAATAATGGACATGCCCTTAAATAAGGTTTTGATAATTTATTTTTATGAAGAGAACAGAATATAAATTCATTGCTGTCAGAAATATAAGCTTGTTTTCTGTACTGGAGTTATTTTTCGATACATTTTACTGCAAGTGGACTCAGCAATACTGGAACTGTCCTGTCCAACTTCCCTCTGATAACTAATCGAGTAAATTGTTTAGCAAATTCCTTTGTCGTATCAGATAATTTTCGATATAACTCTTTATCGATGTTATCATTCAAAACTTCTTTATTTTCATAATTGATGATAGTTAATGTTTGATTTCACCAGCTCTATGACGATTGAATATTTGTACAAGAATAAGTGTACACTTAGAATATATGTTTCCAAATAAAAATCTGTACCCAAAATTTCTAAACAGCGACAACAGTAATAAGTAATCGTATAATAATTTTATATCTCCTTTTGAGGGTAAACCGACCTTTTTTCCTCGCCGTTGGTCCATTTGATCATTGTGAGCTGTTTTACTTATGAGAGTTGGGACTTATTCTTCCCATAATAATAAAAAGTCATCAACAATTTGTTTCCTATCATAATCCTGCCATTTAATGCATTCAGTACGGAGCTTTTGTGCACATTTTTTCATCAACGTAGAAATAAATTGAGCATTAAATGGAACTTTAAACGTTCCTGAGCTCGCATCCCATTCAATTAATATTCTTAAACATTCAATACATTTATTGAAATACTGAGGCTTGAATATATCTTTAAATTCACGTATGTTACTATCCAGTTTCATCATTTCTAATTTGACACGGCCCAACATACGAAGCTGTGATCTTACATAATCATGCTGATGGCGTTGAGTATATCCGTCACACAGTTTGTTACCATAAATAATGTTAATTCGTCATATTTAATCGTCCTCACGACATCATCATCTGTCAAAACTAGGAAAACAACCCTGCGTAAAGTTTCATTAGCAATAGAGTGAATGTAGCCAACCTTGAAGTCGATTTTGCAAAAAAACCTTTACACGATTTGCAACTTACATAATCTTCTGCTAAATTTTTAGACTCTACTTGTCTTTGTCTTGAAACAATCAAGACTCCAGAATTCAACTCAGGTTTTGTATTGTGCATAAAATCACCTCTTTTACGAATACCAATTATTATTTGAATTCTTTCCATATTTTTATGGTTCGAATCACTTCCTCGAAATTCAGTATCCTGAACATGAACTTCATTTAATGAATGTTCGTTAGACATGTTTTGAAGAGCATCACTGAGGGAGTTTAGTGAAAAAGTTGAGTGATGTAAAGATACATCAGGCGATTGTTTAACTGACAAAGTTATTTGTTGTTTCGGACTTACAAGTTTATTCTGTATATATTGTAAATTGTTGACATCATCTGAAATTTTTTTATCGAAATCATATTATATTCCTATTTTATTTTATAATGTTTTTTATATCACAATAATGTGAGTACCTATCAAAAATATGTTCAATATGCCATATACGCTTTCATTGTTAATATTTACATGTTAAGAAACTTAGACATTTGGTTTACGTTACAATAAAGGAACAAATTTTAAACGTTATTTTTACCGACGTTTCGATCTTGGCATTATATTTCGCTCCACTCCTGTATTTTACAACACAGTTGGTTTCATGGATCATCTTCACCCGTTTTGAAGAGAGAATATTGTACTCCAAATTGTCAAATTGTATAAAAGAACACATCTAATTCAATTTCAAAAACCTAGAAAATCATGGTAAATGAATTACAGCAAATACATACACGTGGATTTCAGACAATTAATAAAAGAAGAAAACTGGTAATGAGAAAGAAATCTGCGAATTAATTTCAATAATTAGCATACGAATGAATGATGTATCAATAAACGTAAAGTTTTCACGTATGCCTAACAGAATTATATTTATCTTGATAGAAAAACATTCTTTTGAATGAAATTAGTTTCAGAATTTAGTTGTTATAATTGTTCCGTGAAGAGGTGAACCCATCACTGAAAATTAAAAAATTATTAACAAAGAATTGGACTCTATTAGTTAAGAATACTTATCTAATTGTACAGTCCGTCCGTCCGGTCCAATTATCCTCCAATATAACTCTCCTCATACTCAGTTCTATAAATTGAAAATAGATCATATTGATTACTTATGTAAACATATTTGAATTCTTTTTTAACATGTAGAAAAGTACTAGGTAAATTTACTTCACAAACACGAAAATGATTTTAACTGACGACACAAATACTTTACACAAGAAAAACACAGCACAAAACTCACGAATAACAAAAAAAAAAAACACAAAATACAATTTCGATTAATCACAGAACGCACAATGTTTATTTATTATTTTATTTTTTGAGATGACAATAAGATCAAAGTGTCATCAATTTTGCTTTATGATCTTCCTCGTTAACCTTGCAGAATTTAGACCAAAACAACTTTCGTCCAATACTGATCATGAGTAAGAATATTTCTAAAATGAGAAAGATATATTTAAAGGGGAAAGTATTCTTGAAATATTACCAAAAAAGGAAAACATTTCTATAGCGGTTAACACCTATATCCTTATATGGTAAAATTTAAATTAACATCAATAACGAATGATCTAAGGGGAAAAAGGAAAACGGGGAGAAAGTGAGTCGAAAGAATCTGCTTAACGAGTCGAGACCTATAAACCAAAAGAAAAATCGAAATCTGGTGAAAAGTTTGAAATCTTTATTCTGCCTTTGAAATCTTTAAAAAGAATAAAATCGTTATCGTGTGATGTGAAGTTAATTTGAATGGAAATTGAACTAGTGAAATTAAATGAATTGTTAACAAAAAATTTGTGAACTCAAACTTGTGAAGAACTCCAAATTGTGAAAAATTCAAAATTGTGATCCATTTAAACACATTAAATCGAGTATTTTAAACTTAAATAAATTGTTCTTATTTAGTGACAAACATACAATTACCCGAAGTAAAATTGGAGTAGTGGACAGAAAGTGTGAATATCACTCCGCAGGTCGGGGTTCGAATCCTAGAGCCGTCGTTAACATTTTTTCTCTCGGAATTATATTTTTTGAAACCTATATATATAACATTTTTGGAAACGATAAATAAAGGAATTAAGGTGAGTCCTTTTCAATAATATTCAATAAAATATGTGATCCAATTTCATTTCCGACAATAGTTGTTTGTGATGCTACTTGTCTACTGAACTATCTATATATGAAAGATATAATTCTAGGAGAAATGTGTGGTTGAGGTCATAAATTACTACAAGTATGATGATTATTTTACCTACTAGTTATTGACTTCTTAGAAACTAGCCTGTTATACGCTTCCTTTAAGCATATAAATTAGATTAGCTCAGGTAGAAGGGGTGGGTTTAATCAAAATTATTGGGCGCCACGTGGTTTGAGAGTCCACGAACTCTGATGTTGCTGACTCAAACTCACTTTTCAAAACACTTATTATTTATTGAAAATAATTAAAAAAACTTCAATGTGAACTTCGATTTCTAGCTTTTCCTAAATGGCACAGAACTGATTAGCACAAGACAACTAAAAGCGCAATTTAAAATACAAAGCAAAAAAAATACCTAGCGATTTTCACTTTCAGCTAAAAGAAAACCAAAATCAAGAAAAATAAATAAAATCAAAAACTAACAAATTACTTAACTTCCTGAAGCTTGGCATCTCCTTCCTCTGCTTCCGTTCTCCTTAATCCATCTTCCTACACCTTTGCTTCCTTTTAATTTTTCTTTTTAGGTCTTCAATGTCTCCTTTAAACGTTCTTTCTCTTCCCACACCAAACACGAATTATCTGCTGTCACTTCCTCTAATTACTTTAAACTTTCACTTCTTATGTAAAAAAAACTCCGCTTTGCACTGAATTATGACTTTGATGACACTGAACTGCCCGCTTCACCTACCAAAGTGGGTGGTTTTATAAAAAATCTGCCCCTATTATGTCAATTTCCGGGGACATTTCCGATATACTGGGTAATTGTCAATATTTTCCAAAATTATTTTTCAACTTTTTAGATTAAAATAATCTCTAGCTTCCGTAGAATATTTTGATCTCTTCGGAAAAATTATTAAACGCCGGGAAGTTATAAAAATCTTGTTTTGATTTCCAAGTTGACATCCGGTATCACGTGTAAACAAAATTATTTATGTTTACTTTTTTCTTTTAAAAGTTTACGGACAGCCCAAATATTACTATTATTATCGTCGGACAATAAAGTTTATGTAGAAATTCTGGTTGTTTTGTAGTGAGGTTAAGTGTGGTGACTTCCAGGTGTTTTCGCGTATATACAGAAAAGCTTAGGACAGGTAAGTAATTTTAAATATACTACTTCTTATCTCTTACTATATAAATTGTGAAAATCGCTGTAATTTTCGATATTTCAGGAATTTCAAATGTGTCTGCGCGGATCTCTTCTGTTTCACAGCATCTTTACAGGTAATGGTAATTTCAATCAATTTACTTAAATTATCATTGTGTAACTCCATTCTCTACTATTAATTATATTATCTACCTTTATATATACATCTTCCTAAGGTTAGTTTAATCCTAATGTTCGTCAATCCTACTAATATCAAACTTTTGTAATTTTAAATTATATTCCCTTAAGTTTTACGATACTAATCACTACTCTATTCTAATGACATCTCAAAATAATTCATTTCCTAGAACCTTACCTATACTTTCTTTAAAATTTAAATCTAATTAACTAACTTTATTCTAATTACAATAATATAAACATAATCCTACTCATCTATTTCAGCATCCAGTCCATCGCGTCCGATTAATCCAGTGAATTATAGGTACATTAAATTGATATTTCATTAATTTCGATCTTACAAATTCCTGTTGTTTTAGGTCGGTTTTCATCATTATGCGTCGATTCCCATCATTATATCGGAAGAAGGTAAGTCTTTCAGGAGTTCTGAGTTTTCTTTGGAGTAGGAAGCGCCTCGCTTTCATAATACTTGCTTCCTGGGAGTTGTTCTGTCCACACGAGCATGGCGTCCAATAAAGTTATGGCTCATGGACCTCTTCAAAAGGTAAGTACTAGCATTTTCTTTTCTTTTTTGATTTAATCTGAAACTAAAGAAAATTATTTGCAGCATCACATCAACAGTAAGTGACAGAACAGAACGTCACACAGGTAAGTTCACATAACTTTTGGTTTCCTTTGAGCCTATTTAATGACCCATCTATTTGCAGGTCGCAGCACAAAAAAAAGAACACATAACATTGCCTCCCTTACCTCGGGGAGATTTCCTTGAAATCTCACTTCTTTTTTTTCCACTTAATAGAAATTATGCTCAAGCTCTCCCTACGATCTCTGCAATACACTATGAATGCGAAGCAACCCTTGAAAGTAAAATACATATCTATGAGTCGCCATCCTGAGAATCTCCGTAATATATTTTGAGGTCCTTGGTGTGCCAGACACCTGCACTCTTACCGTTGCCATCTTCTAACTCATATGTCCAAGGTGAGAGAATTTTGCCGATTCTAAAGGGTCCTATATACTTTGGTGCAAGCTTGGCATTAAAATATTCGGCTGCATCGGACAATACATAATTCTTGCGCCAGACCAAATCGTTCACGAGGAACTTCTGATCTCGCCTCCGGAGGTCATAACTGCGCTTACTAGACTCTGCTGCCTTTAGCAACCTTTGCCTTACTTCTTCCAAGGCTTGCGCTCTAACCGTAGCGTCGTATGGTTGTTCACATCTAACGTGACTATGTTCTGAACCATCTGTTATCATCTCCTTGCCGAAATTAACAAAGTATGGAGTCAGTTTGATCGATTCGTGTGTGGATGTTCGTATAGCGCACCCTACCTTGGCCAAGTACTGATCCCACTTCCTATGGTTTTCCGACACGTATGCCCGCAACATTGACTTGACTACCTGGTTAGCGCGTTCTACCGGGTTCGCTTGGGGATGGTAAAAAGCTGTGTATTTAATGACTATTCCATATTCCTCGCAAAGCTTTCTAAATTCTTTGCCTTTAAATTGTGTGCCATTATCACAAACTAACGTCTTAGGGACTCCAAATAGAAGGAAAACGAATTCTTCTAGGGATGTGCAAATTGAAGCAGCGCTCGCTGTACGTAATGGAAATAACATCGGAAACTTGCTAAATTGATACATGACAGTTAGGATATACTTATAACCTTTACAGGAACGTGGCAAAGGTCCGATTAAGTCTATATTGACCGATTCCCATGGTTTGGTAAAAACTGTTCGGGATGCCATAAGACCAGCTGGCCTTTTAAGTTCGGGCTTGATAGTTTGACAAATAGTGCAACGTTTGACGTAACTCTTGACGTCAGCCTTCATCTTAGACCAATAATATTTTTGCGTCAAATGGTCATAAGTCTTCTGCACACCTCGGTGGCCTGATGTGGGTGGATCGTGTGCCTCTGAGATTAACGACTTCCGTTCATGTTTCGGGATTACTCGTTTCCACGAATCACTGGACATAGCTAACTCCGGGTACTTAGGATGGCAATGTTTCCACAGTTTATCATTTTCAAACTTCCAATTCGGGTAGTCAGAAGGTTTCTCTTTCACTTCGTTAAACATTTTCTTGTACCATTTATCCTCCTTAAGACTGGCCTCTAAGCAATCGACCGCAGGAACTGATCTCGATAGCATATCGGGTAAAAGATGTTCCTTGCCCTTCCGATGAATTATATTGCAGTCGAACTGCTGGAGACGCATTGCCCACCTCGCTAGTCGTCCTGTGGGGTCTTTTAAATTGTGTAACCAAACAAGGGAGGCATGATCGGTTACTACCGTGAAATGTGTGCCTTCTACGTAAGGTCGCAGCTTTTCAATGGCCCACAATAATGCGAGGCACTCTCGCTCGGTCGTCGAATAGTTCCGCTCACATCGATTGAGCGATCGACTTTAGTAGGCGATGATTCTGTCTTCCCCGTTGACTTGCTGTGTTAATACAGCACCCACGCCATATCCCGAAGCATCCGTATGAATTATAAACGGGTACTCAAAATCAGGGCAATTAAGAATCGGTGCGCTAACAAAACATTCCTTCACCTTCTTGAACGCTTCTTCGCAGTCTTCAGACCATACAAATTTCCTCCTCTTTTTAAGTAGATCCGTGATTGGTGCAATCATGGTCGAAAAGTTTGGCACAAATCTTCTGTACCACGCTACCGTTCCTACTATCCTCCGCACTTCTGACACATTTTTCGGGCTCGCTAGTTTCAAAATACAGTTGATCTTATCCGGGTCGACTTGCAGGCCATATTCGCCTACAACGTAACCTAAGTACTTTAGTTCCGACCGGCAGAATTCGCATTTCTCGTAATTTATGATTAGCTTCGCTTCATGAAGTTTATGCAGTACAGCTTTCAACACGGCTTTGTGTTCTTCAAATGTTTGCGTCACAATTATCACATGGTCTAAATATACGAAGACTTTTCTCTCAAGATCACCGGATAATACCCTATCGATCAATCTCTGCCATGTGGCAGGGGAATTGCTTAACCCAAAGGGCATCCTCTTAAATTGAAACAGGCCCCTACCCGGAACCGTAAAGGCGGTGTATTCCTTTGAATTCTCTTCCAGTGGAACTCGCCAAAACGCCGATTTTATGTCCAAAGATGTCATGTACTTAGCATCCCTTAATTTATCTAAGGTGGCAGACACGTAAGGTAAGGGGTATGCGTCCTTCTTTGTTACCTTATTTAATTTTCTAAATCGACGCAAAAGCGATACGTACCGTCCTTCTTCCTCACCATGACGACGGGGGATGCCCAAGCACTGCTGGACGGTTCTACTACACCGGCCTCTAACATATTGTCAAGCTCTTTATTAATGACCTTTTGAATTGCCGGTGATACCGAGTAGTACCGCTGCTTAATTGGCTGAGAATCTGTTTCGATCCTGTGGTATCCCTTATGTGTACATCCTAATCCTGAACCCATCTTGGCTTTGGCCTCATTCACGATTTGTTCCAATTCCTCCCTTTGCCGCGGATTTAATTTAGATTGGCATTGTAATGCTCCGACGGAAATTTCATTATCCCTTTCTCCAAACTGCCAAGTGTTTTCCTCAAAGTTCGCGTGTATGCGCATATCTCGCCAAAAATCAATCCCTAAGATAAGAATATGAGGAAGCTCTTCTATAACCAACACTTCGCAGACTGTTACACGACGTTCCAACATAATCGGGATACTAACGCCATAACATTTACGTAGCCTCCATTTGCTAAGCTAACTCTTTTTGTACTTACTTCGTGAATTTTTAACTTCATGCTCTTCAACAATTTTAACCCTGGTCCACCAATGATCGTGCGAGACGCACCCGAATCGAGTAGTCCACAAAGCTGCACCCCAAAGACAGAGACTGTTAAGTAAGGACGCACATCATTTCCTGCCGGAGCAAAAATATAATCCACTATTGTGCTGAGTGCATTCCTCTCATTATTAACCTGTCTTACATTTTCCTGTTGACACTTAACATAAGCGGCTCTTTGCGGATTGCTCGACACGCCGCTTAATCCCGAGCTCCATTCTCGTTTCCCGACCGCAATGCTGTTGGGTTCCGCCTTCTCTGACTACAAGTCGGGCATCTGGACCGAACTACTCCAGGTGCGCCGCAACCATAGCAGCTAAAATTCCTTTTACAGAACCGGGCGATGTGTCCAGCGAGACCGCATTTAAAACACTTCGGGGCATTTGTTTGTGACTGAATATTAGCATTAGCTACCATCGATATGACAGGGGACTCAGTAGATACATAGGCCAAATCTGGCTCCAGGAGTTGATGGTTACGTTTTGAAGGTGGTAGCATAAAGGACTCTACCGAATTACGCACGGATTCAAGTCGTCTTCCCAACTCTACAAGCTCAGAAATCGTTGATATATCTGTAAGACCTAATTGGGCTTGATAAAAAGGGGCAATATTGCGTTTTAATATCTTGAGTTGTTGTTCCTCAGAAAGGGCTTCTGTAAGGCGAGCAAACATATTTGTCATCATGGCTGCATAGATGCCGATGGATTCATCTTTTCTTTGAGTCCTCTTCTTAATTTCTTCGACCAGGCGATCATCGTAGTCTGATGGCAGGAACTCTTTCTTTAACTCCCGAACGAGATCTACCCAAGAATGAAACTTGCCTTTATTAGCCCTATACCATATGAGTGCTTTTGCAGTAAAAAGGTCTATAGCCGACCGATACATCTGCGCTTTAGTTATGCCTCGGGCTTCAGCGAATTCGTTAACCCTCTCCAAAAATGAATTAAGAGAGTGTACGTGTTCCCCGGAGAATTTTACATCCCATTTATGCACCGGCACCCTTGAGCGGCTTCCGGTCATAACAGCAGCTGTCATTGACAGATCATCCACGGTGTCCGAGGATTCATCATCTAGATCTTCACCATCCGCTTTGAGTTGGAGGGTCCCCAGAGCTATAATGAGCTCGGCTCGCGACTGCGCTTTTTGCTTCTTTTGCGCTTCCTCTTCCGTCCTAGACCTTTCCAATCTTGCTAGCGCCCATTCAACCTTAGTCAAAATCTTTTTGTAGTCGGATGAACTAGAATCTTCGCTGAAGCTATCTAATAGTTCTTTAATCTCATCAATTTTTTTGCTTATCGCTTCCAGATCTCTATCGAAGGTGAATGGATACGGAGATATCAGTGTTGACTTTCCCTCTTTCTCTACCTTTAGAGCCAAGCGGAGATGAGTCCTCATATCGTCCACCTTTCCTACTGGTAACCCCCTAATAGTAAGCTCGTAGACCAGCTCTTCCGAATTCAGCCTATTTACTTCCATTTATTTTTACTTACTTTACCGTCTTTGAGAAATAAAAAAAGAACCTCAATGTACACTATATAAAACTTAAAGAATACCTAGTAAAATGGTAAGTATATCAAAACTACGAACTACGGAACGACATCAATTCGAACTACAGACTAAAGATCGACAGGGATACCTCTTCAGAAATAATTGTCCTCTTCGTACAGAAAATTTAACTTTTCGTTTGAACACATGAGTTTATCTATACTAATCGACAAAGAGCATAAACTACACGAAATCCCAAGATAACTTGTAGATAATGACTGCTATTCATACTTATACCTCACAAGGGCTTGCTAAGAAAATTGTAATAATACACTTTCAGTACAAAAAAAAAAATTTACTAAGTAGTAGTAAAACGTTCCGCGACAAGTGTTTCCTTCGCGCAAAAGAACAGTGTTCTACGAAAGTTTTCCGTAAAAGTATCAGTCAACATGAATAGATACAAAGAGGATAAAAGAATTAACACTTTCTACTTTGTGAACAATGGAACTCTTTCTTTAACCATAAATGTATTTCTCGAAAATACTATAAGATCATTATTGATTCTTGGTATACTATATCTTACACTTAATGAAAATATAGTTATACGTATTGCCCGCCATTATCATGATTGTATATTGATTCCAATTTATTTAAATTATGGAGACTGGGAAGTTGATTTTCAAAAGCTTGAAAACTTTTTTGGGAGTGGTAGTCCAAAGAATATTGTTCTGATAGGTGATTTTAATGCGCGTGTTGGATGTCTGCAGGAATACACTGAAGAGACTGATATGTGGAATGAAAATCTTACTCTAGAAAGACAATCAAAAGATACCGAAATAAATGCAAAAGGTAAACGTTTTTTAGAGTTCTTGTCCAATCAAGGATTAGTGATTTTAAATGGTAGAGCTAAAGATGATTTGGATGGAGAATTTACCTTTAGCAATAGAGCGGGGGCATCTGTTATAGATTTTGCTTGTATATCCCTAGACTTTTTGAAAAATATTAGCGCCTTTAAAGTAGATAGCAAAATGTTTTCCGACCATTTTCCTATTTGTCTGGAATTGTATACTGACCCGGAGGGGACTCGAAAAAATGACGCAGTACTCATTCCCAAATTATGCTGGGAAATTCAAAATCAAGAGGAATTTTCCTCTAAGATAGAGCACAACTTACGTAGCCTAATTGACACCAAAGGAGATACTTTAGAAGCTGACGATTTAATTACTGTAATACATAAATCAGCAAGAAAATTTGTAACTGGAAGGAAACTTAAATATAAGTGCAAGTGGTTTGATAATCAATGTGCCTCATTCAGGAAACAGTCCTTTGCATATTTGTCCCTGTTTAGAAGAACAGACACTTGCTTCGCGCGACAACTTTATCATGAGGCTAATAAAAAGTATAAAACGCTGTGCAAGTTAAAGAAGCAACAATATTATGATACAGTATCTAAACGATTAAACCAAGTCAAAGACAGTAAGCAATGGTGGACACTATTGAAAGAGCTCAAGGGTAGTAAACTTGTAATGAATAACAATATCAACATAATGACCGTTAAAGAATACTTCAGTAAACTTCTTAACCCAGCTTGGTGTGCTTCGCTTGTCAGCTATGTTGAACCAATGATTTCGGTCCACGATCTTGATAAAGATATATGTTTAGAAGAAGTTATTTATGTAATCAACAAAGCGAAAAACAACAAAGCCCCAGGTCCAGATAGAGTCAGCTATGAGTTTTTTAAGAATGCGCCATCTTTGTTTTTAGAGACCTTAACTGTGATCTTTAACAAAATATATAACTCAGGAAGTGTTCCCAGAAATTTTGTCGAAGGAATAATTTTCCCGCTCCACAAGAAGGGTGATACAAATGAAGTGACAAACTATCGGGGCATTACCTTTATGAACACTATTGCTAAAGTTTTTGCAGGGGTTCTTTTGGAAAGGATAAGAAATTTCGAGAAAAGAAATAGTATACTGACAGAATATCAAGCCGGTTTCCGCCCGGGATATGGAACTATTGACAACATTTTTAACCTTCACAACATAGTAAATCTGTGCTGGCACCAAGGAAAAAAGAAAGTATACGCCTTGTTTGTCGACTTTGCAGCAGCATTTGACTCGATTCCAAGAAACGCTTTATTTTATAAGCTATGGAATTTAGGGTTATCAAGTAAGTGTATAAATGTGTTGAAGAGCTTATATCATGCTACAAAAGCTGCGGTCTGGAATGGAAATCTTATGTCAGAATACTTTGAAACAAACCAGGGAGTTAAACAAGGCTGCATACTAAGCCCTATTTTATTTGCCTTCTATATCAATGACCTGCATGACAGTTTAGAAGAAGGAGTAACACTGGAGAACGTAAATATCCGGGTCCTTAAATATGCGGACGATATTGTCATACTAAGTGATTCGCCTGAAAAGTTACAAAAAATGATTAACAACCTGCAAGAATACTGTTTAACGTGGTCATTAAAAGTAAATCTTGCAAAAACGAAGGTTATGATTTTTTGTCAGGGGGGAGGCAAAAGAAAAGAAACGGAGCGTTGGTCGTACGGTGAAGAAGCCATTGAAATTGTGAAGCAGTATAAGTATCTAGGGATGACACTTTCCCCAAAGCTGTCATTTACAAAGCATCTGGACGAAAAATTGGAGATGGCAAAAATGAATATTAACTCCGCATGGCATAGTTTTGTGTCAAAGCCTGAAGTATATCCATCGACCAAGTTTAAAATGTTTCAGGCTGTCTCCAGATCAATTATGTGTTATGGTGCAGAAATCTGGGGAAACTCAATCCATGAGCAAGTGGAGAAACTGCAACGCTTTTTTATTAAGAAACTTTTTGGCCTTCCACAACATACGCCAAATTACATGTTGCGAATTGAATTTGGTTTACAGGAGATGTACATTTTTACCCTAAAAGCTCATCTTAACTATATATTAAAAGTACTTTCGATGAGTCGTCATCGGTTACCCAAAATACTGGCCACGGAACTGATTACGCGAAAGATAGGTTGGTATGAAAATTTATCATTATTAGCCGATAGACATGGTATCGGTATTACTTCCATGAATTCGGATTGTTTAGCGAAGGTCTTAGAATGTGAAGAAAGATTTATGTACAATAGGTGCATCGAAAGAGCTAGGCAGGGAATTAGACATGGTTTATACGGAAATTTGAATTATGACCTTAAGGAAAATAGTAATTGTAAAGATGAATGCAGCATCCAACAAATAAGATATATATTTAAATGTAGAGGAGGGCTCTTCTATTTAAATGGTGTTTCGTGGAATACTCAAGGTAGTTCGTTATGCTCGTTGAGCAACCTAGAAGAAGTAGAGGATATCTTTCACTTTCTCTCCGTTTGTCCAATTTTACAAGAGGTTAGACTACTACACTTAAATAAAAAAATCTTTACTCTAGAAGAAACTATAAATCTATTAAATGGAAGTAATTGGAATAATTTATATGGATACCTAAAAGCAGCGATTAAGTATAGAAACTTTCTAATAAATGAATATAATTGTTAACTAATATCTGAACTTTTGAATTATGAATTTGTACTAGCTTAAATGTAAAAGCAAAAAAATTTAATGAGTGTTAATCAACCCAGCAGACGGCATCTTGCCATAGCTGTAGTTTATTTGAATTATAAATAATGCATAGAATTTTCCTTAGAATTTTAGCAAATTTTGATATTATTTAATCTCAATGAGAGTAACTGTAAAATAATTTCTGAATTAGTAAGATTAATAAACATTATTATTATTATTTATTATTTATTAATGAAAATATTTCAATTTTGAATAATACTAATGATCAAAAATTTATCGACGAATATTCAAATCAGAGGCACTCACGTAGACATAAGCTTGAGAATAATTTTTTTTTTTTTGCCGATAATCAAAATTACGTTAAAGTCTTAAGAGCATGAATCCAACAATCTTAAGTATTTTAAAATGATAAGAATATGTTTTCCGCACTTCCTAAAATATGTGACTTACATAAAATATGCTAAAATATTGTCAACATATGAATCTTTCCATTTATTTCTATTTCCATAAATACCAAAACAATTTCTAAAATTACCTCCGAATTGAATTATTGATCCGCAACAACTTTATATGAGTCTTAAGCAGGGTTCCGAATCGATACAAAATATCGCTCCGCTCCACGTACCGATTCGGCCTGGAATGTTATGAAAATATCGAACCGCTCCGGAGCGGATCGTTATTTTCCAAGTCTGTTATCGAACCGCTCCGGAGCGGATCGTTATTATTTTTAATTTCAATCGATCCGAATCGCTCCTGGAGCGATATTGAATCGATTCGGAGCGATTAGAATATCGCTCCACTGAATCAAAGGAATTTATCTAGGAATTTTTATAAAGTGCCTCACATCTACACCTTAATTACAAGGTGCCTTGTACTGAGAGGGCTTTTAGAGTTTGGGTAAATGGGTGCTGGGTAGTAGTGAGTAGTAGGGTGTGTGGTGTATGTTGTTGATTGGTGAGTTGTGGGAGATGATGGGTAAGGCGTTTATTCTGGAATATGACTGGTTATTTTCAAAAAGTGTACCTCACCTGACATTTAATTACAAGATGTCTTGTACTGACCTATGTATATAGGGTTTATAGAGTTGTGGTGAATAGGTGCTGGGTAGGAGCGAGTGGCGGGGTGTGGGGCTATTAGTAGCAAGATGGCAATGAGACGGCAGTGATGAGGGAAAGGAGGAAAGGCTGCATGCGGCCCAAATATCCGCAAAGGTAACTTTCTAATCTAACTTTCCCTCATGAAACTTAAAGTAATATAATCAAATAAGCAAGATTTGATATATATATAAATACCTTAAAAACTTTCGAACTAGATAAATTGCTGAAGTTAACCTGAATTATGAGAGAACAGCGGAATAAATAAAAGAAGAGGCATATATTAAGTGCGTATCAGACGACGAAATTATGTCCTACTATCAGTCTAAGAGTGATAATCATTATAATGTGGAAAACACCAAGTGCATGGGATCATTAAAGGTATGTTTAAATTTACGGTCTTGAATATTTGGTTTGATTGAAACAATTGATGTTTATTTTGGGCAATTGAAGTTTCTGTTTGCATATCGCTGTGCGTTGTGCCGCGCCTTTGGCCGACTTAAAGAAGTCGAACAAATTTCGCTGGCGTTTTTTTCCGAGTATTAAGGTTTTTTATTCATACAAAAGCATGTTCAAAAATTATATTACTCTGAAAAACACAAAGGCCTACTTTACCCTCATAAAATTGTATTCTCAGAAACTGGGAATCAACCTACATTTGATTTTTCTGTTTTATTACTTTGGATTCCTATGCACATTTGAAGCAAGCGAAGTTTACTCAACTTCTGTAGTCAGCTCCTTGATTTGGCTAAATAATTCAAATAGTTTAGCATCAGACAGACTCCATTGGGTTCATCAATTAAAAATTAAAAAGAAAAAGGAAACCCTTCACTTAAAATTCTTAGAATAATGAAAAGCCGTGAAGTGTTGGTTGAAATTTTTAACACGCAGATTAGAATGAAAAACGGCCAAATAAATAATAATAAACTCTAAAAGCTCTCTCAGTGCAAGATACCTTGTAATTAAGTTGCAGGTGAGAAGCACTTTCTAAAAATTACCATACTACTTTCTTTGGTTCAGTGGAGCGACATTCTTATCGCTCCAAATCGATTCAATAACGCTCCAGGAGTGAATATGGGTAGCACACCAACCAAAACCAACCCAACCACACACCTACGACTCACTCTTCAGCTCATCACCAACCACCTACCCTCTAGCCCATCACCCACATACTACCCCCATTCACTCCAAAACCGTCTCACTAACTCACAAAACACTCAAAGTTCAAGACCCCTTGTAATTAAATTACATGTGAAGTGCACGTTAATAATTACTAGAGTTCTTCATTTCATTCACCCACTCACCATCCACATCCCAACACCCACCCACACACCAACCATCCACTAGCCTACCCATCACCCCTAGTATAAAACACCTAGTAATTAAGTTGCAGGTGAGGATTATTTTCTTATAATTACCAAACATATTCCTTTGATTCAGTGGAGCGATATTCTAATCGCTCCGAATCGATTCAATATCGCTCCAGGAGCGGTTCGGATCGATTGAAATTAAAAATAAAACGATCCGCTCCGGAGCGGTTCGATAACAGACTTGGAAAATAACGATCCGCTCCGGAGCGGTTCGATATCAGATTTTAAAAATAACGATCCGCTCCGGAGCGGTTCGATAACAGATTTGGAAAATAACGATCCGCTCCGGAGCGGTTCGATATTTTTATAACGCTCCAGGCTGAATCGATCCAGATATCGCACCGATCCGATCCGGAGCGATTTGGAGCGATATTTGGAGCGATATTTGGAGCGAAATTTCGTATCGATTCGGAACCCTGACGCTGAGTTCAAGATGAATAATCAAGCCTCCACGATGACATTATTGCTGCCAGGTCAAGTTGTTATCGGCTGCGATGAATGTTCCTTACACAGTTTCCTTGCGACCTTCAAAACTAGCCATAGCAAGACAATTAAAGTCAGTGATAAGGCAAGGTAACTGACGACAAAACTATGTGTGGAATGCCCTTCTAATTTCCTTGGTAGATTAGATAGATTTAAACTATTAATCTGCTGCCTTAGTTCCCTTAGTTCTGCTAATTGAGCAGGATACTGCTTCTCCTTCGCTGGAATCATAGGTAGTTGGTCAAACACAATTTTATCGCTCGCTAGCCAAATCCTCGTGTAAGATGATTTTGTGTTACTTGAATAAATCTGATGCCCTTGAATAGTCACTATATCATCTCTTATAATGCAATTTGGCTGAATTTTTAACAGACCCGAACCATTCAGTTCTACTGGAAATATCTCGTTTTCGCAAACCACATGAATTGAAGTTTGATTTCTAAGCGAAAATAACCACTGGTTGGTGTGTAACATCTGCTTCCAAATAGAGTGAGTGTCGAGTTGAATTAATTTGCATCTTCTGGGATTTTGCTGGCTGTTGAGAAATTATATTTCGCAAGTGCTAATTCCTGATCCTCTATGGTACACTGGATGAACTTGCTTACAAAGATGAGTAGCTCTTCCACTGAGTATGCAGGAGAACAATTCGAAATTCGTTATTGGGTAGTACTGGTCCCTGTGTGGTGAAATAGCTAGGAATGGAGCGTAGGGTTCTACTTCTACGAAACTGTTATTAAGAATCATTGGAATTGGCCAAACCTTGAATAGGTCGTATTTATCTCCGTTGACCAATGGTAAATTAATTCGAAAAAGTACATGATTATTTACTATGCGGCCTTCAACTGTCATCAATTTATATAGTCCCAACATATTATCCTGGCTGGTTGGAAGATCCAGAGAGGACGGTAAATGATTTCGAATTGTTCTGATCTCTTGCTTCAATTGCGTTGGGGATAGTAATATCGGATTAATCTTTCCGTGGCTACTATCAATGATTACGTCGATAATTGCAGATTGAATTCGCTGAATATTGTTGGTGGTTAGTGTTAGTTGAATTTCCAGTGAAATAAAATAGCCGTGTAGTCTTGATCGTTCTTGCTCTTCGCCTGCTTGATTAAGACGCGTAATGATTTGAGTTATATGATCATCTAAAGCCCGAAATTTATCTTCGGCCGCCTTTTGATCTCTTTTGATGATGTTGATCGTGGAATCCACAACAGAAGTTTGGTTTTTTAATAGCTCGAGCAGACGATCCTCATTTTGTTGAATGTCGTTTATGGTTTGAGACATCGCTTCTGCGTATTGAGAATCCAGGAGGCCAAACAGGGAGTTCGCTACATTGCCTACTACGTTAATCGCTCCCCTTTTCTGCCTTTTCGAAACGTTATCCTTCTCTAATTCTGTACGCAGGTGCTCAAACTGAGTGATTATTTGTCGACAGGAGCTCTGTTGTCGTAGTTGATTGCATAGGTGTTGAAGGGCCTTTGTCCCATTTTCCAACGTGGAGAATTCCAACCAATATGGCTGCAGGTCGTAGAATACAACAATATTTTAATCCGTTGTTATCAATCTTATTGTTCCATGGTTTTCGAAGTGGATACCGAGGTGAGGTTGAAACTGAATTACTTCAACAGGATTTCCCCTTATGGCGGGAAGAATTAAACAAGCTAGTAATAGTGACACGACTGATGATCCATAGGTTGCTCGTTTTTACTTAATCGGAGGTGCAGTGTCGTGAATTGTAGGCGCATGCATTTCCTTTCGATGATTCGAACCCGCTTCATCATTATTTTGTTTAGGTTGTAAAGTATGGGGTAGTTGTTCAAAACTCGTCAGTTCATCCTCACATGGTAAGGGAGCAAATTTGTGTATGGGACGGCGTAGAATACCTGTTGCTGTACGCACATCTGCTACTCTAACAAACCCATCTTCGCCCTTAATAACGTTTGTAATCCTTCCTAAAGGCCATTTCATGGCAGGAGTCTTATCGTCTCTTATGAGTGCTATGGTGCCTGGCATGACATTCTGCGAACGCTCCTTCCATTTAAAGCGGTGTTGTAATTCGTGTAGGTACTCCTGCGACCAGCGTTTCCAGAATTCGTTTTTGATATGAGCAACCAGTTTCCAACGTGTTAGTAAGCTAACCTTTACTGGTTCGGCCGTAGAATCGATTGTAGCGGTTAAGGGTTCTCCTACAAGAAAATGCCCTGGTGTTAAGGCTGTGAGATCGTTGGGATCTGATGACATGGATGTAATTGGACGGGAGTTGAGAATAGCTTCAATCTCCACAATTACTGTTTCTAGTTCTTCATATGTAAGTGAAGCTGAGACTACAGATCGTTGTAACAAGCCTTTAGCCGATTTTACCGCCGCCTCCCACAAACCACCAAAATGGGGAGCGCGAGGTGGAATAAAGTGGAAGTCGATTCCCTTTTCTGAACAGGTTGATGTGAGTTTTTCTTGGGCCTTACTGGAATATATTGTTTGGTTTAATTCTACGAGTTGGTTTCTTGCCCCTACGAAATTTGTGGCGTTGTCACAGTAGAGCTTGCGGCAGTGTCCCCTTCGTGCCATAAATCTTTTCAACGCCCCTATAAAGGCATCAGTTGTCAGATCACTTACTAGTTCCAGATGGACCTCCTTTGTGGCAAAACAGCAAAATACTGATACGTACGCTTTCTGTGGTTTATTTCCTCTCGTCTTATAGTGTATCCAAACAGGTCCGCAAAAGTCCACCCCGGCATTTACGAAGGGTCGTGCAGGTTGAACTCTATCTGATGGTAGGTTTCCCATCACTTGTGTGAATAACTTTGGTTTGGACTTAACACACCGTATACAGTGCTGCACAACTGATCGAGCAATCGTTTTCCCCTTAATTGGCCAAAATCGTTGCCTGGTCATGGATAATAGTCCTTGTGGACCCACATGGTGAGAACTACGGTGCAATTCCATCAGTATCAGTTTGGTGAAATTATGGGCATATGGCAAAACTATCGGGTGTTTAGAATCGTGTGACAACGTGGATGCCTCCAGTCGTCCTCCAACGCGTAAGATACCTCGTTCATCTAGAAATGGGGCCAAACTAGATAGTGTACTCCTTTTGTCGATTTCCTGACGTTTAGCAAGGCGACTGATATCATCTTTAAATTCGTCTGCTTGCATATGTTTTACTATTAACATCAGTGCTTCGTCTAACTCTTGGGCTGAAAGGATTTTTGATGTAATTGGCTCCCTTAATGTTCGTTTGCTACGTTTGATGAATCGTAATATATATCCCATGATTCGTTGCAATTTTCTAAAGGAGTTATTGTGATTTATGTGCTCTATGATTTTCGCAGCATCGATCCGTTCATGCACTGTGGTTATTGGAAGAGCCGATCTCTTTTTCTCGAGGGTGCATTGAGTGTTCTTCTGGTATGCTGGTGGCCAAATAGACTCCTGTCCATGCAAGTAGGGTGGTCCATAAAACCATAAGTTAAACGAAGACAGCCTTTCGGGGGAAATTCCTCGGGAAAGTACATCAGCTGGATTTTGTTTGGAGCCTACATGTCTCCACTGTTGTGGGATTGAATGGTTTTGTATTGCAGCAATTCTGTTGGGTACAAATGTTTGGAAGTTCAAGGAAACATAATTTATCCAGGCTAAGACGATCTCGGAGTCACTCCATGAATACGTTACAGCGTCGTCCATTTTTAAAGTCTTGTTTCGCTCTTCTGACTAGCTCAGCCGCTAATTTAGCTGCACAAAGTTCTAATCTTGGTAACGTCACCTTTTTTATTGGCGCTACTCTAGATTTTGCACATAATAATCGTACGATGATCGTTCCTTCCTTAGTTTTAGATCGAACATATATGGCTGCACCGTATGCCCGTTCAGAGGCATCAGCCAATGCATGTAGTTGCACACTTTCCGGCGTACCGTGGGAAAATACATGTCTTTGAAATTTTACATTATTCAGACTATGTAAACCTTTACGAAAAGTTGTCCATTGAGTGTGTAATCCCATCGGTAAGGCGGCATCCCAATCCAGTTTGAGTTCCCATAGTTGTTGGAGGAAAATTTTTGCCGTAACCACAACTGGAGCCATGATTCCAAGTGGATCAAACAGTCTTGCTATTTCTGAAGCCACAGTTCTTTTGGTTACCCTTTGCTCCTGAGTCCAATTCGTTCTGATACAAAATTGATCTGTTTTTGGAAGCCATGTTAGGCCTAATGTTTTTATCTGAGATTCTTCGCCGTCACTGAAATCTAGTTGTACTTCTTGATCCTCTGGGGGGATATTGTGCATTAGTCGTGGATGGTTCGCGCACCATTTCCGTAATTTAAACCCAGCCTCTTGTAATAATTTTGTTAATTGTATTTGAATTTCCTGAGTTGTAGCAATGGAATTGGCGCCAGTCATTACATCGTCAACGTAAAAATCATTTTGAAGAGTTGTAGCTCCCAACGGATATTCGGTGGCCTTGAGTAAGGCTAATTTCTGAAGGCACTTAGTCGCTAGATAGGGAGCAGGAGTTGTACCATAGGTAACAGTACGAAGCTTGTAGCACTTAACTGATTGATTTGGATCGTTACGCCACAGAATAAGTTGGTATTTATGATCCGCTTCGTGAACCCAAATTTGTCTGTACATCTTCTGAATATCTGCAGTGAATACGAAACGTGGAAGCCGAAATCGCAGTAGGATCGAAAAAATGTCGTCTTGAATAGTAGGACCGGCATGTAGTATTTCATTTAGTGACACATTGGAGGAAGTCTTTGCAGAGGCATCGAACACTACTCTTAATTTCGTAGTGCTACTGTCCGGTTTTACCACACAGTGGTGAGGTAAAAAATAATGTGGCCTTGGTAAAGAATTGATGTCTACTTCTTCCATGTGGCCTAACTCTAGACATTCTTTCATGAAGTCAGCATACTGTTGTCTGCCGTCCGGTTGTCGTGCCAGCCTTCGTTCTAATGATATGAGCCTTCGTAGTGCAATTTCCTTAGAGTGACCTAAGACACTTGGATCATCAGAGAAAGGCAGGCTTACGATAAAGCGACCATCACTAAGTCTTTGAATCGTTTGGTTGAAGTGTGTTTCACACCTTTTTTCTGCTAGTGAAAAATTGTTTCGATCGGACTCTTCAGTATCTTCGATTTTCCAAAAACGTTCAATAATTTTGTTCAGTTGACCTTCGTCGGTGCATATACCGCATGTAGCTGACAGTAATGATTCTTGTTTCATCCTACCGGCAACGATCCAGCCAAATACAGTATTTTGTAATGTGGGTAAATACTTTTCTAACTTAATTTGGCCGATGGAGAGGAGTTCATGGTAGAACTCTGCTCCGAGTAGGAGATCAATGCTACTTGTTTCATTGAAGCGAGGATCTGCTAGTTGAATATTACATGGTATGGTCCATGTCGATGTGTTTAAAGTTTGTGCTGGTTGAGGCGAAATTATGCTTGACATCACAAAGGCTTCTAATCTGGTTGCATAACTGGTAATTTTTGATTTCATGGTGACATTGATCCGCTGTGTTGTTTTCTGCTTGCCATTGCCGACACCGTGAATAGACATGGGATTGTATGTTGGATTTAATCCAAGTTTCTTAACCACCTTCTCTGTTATAAGGTTTACTTGGGATCCAGAGTCGAGAATGGCACAACATTCAATTTCTCTTCCGTTATTACTGATCAACTTAACTCTGGCTGTGCTGAGAAGTACATAGCTTCGTGGTCCATCTTTTGATGTAGTCGCAAGTGTTGTAGACTTGGGAGACCGAATCTTCTGATGTGGTTGGTCGTGGTCCTGGTTTGCTAGTTTCCAATGGTGTACACTTCGCAGCGCTATGACCAGGTCTGAAGCAATTCAAACATAATCTGTTTCTGCAGATGAACTTGGCTCTGGATTCTGGTGACAGTCGAATGAATTCCTGACATTGAAATAGTCGATGCTGTCCCTTGCATTTGGCACAATTGGGTGCTGAAGTTAAAACTGAGGCTAATGCTCTCACCACTCCCACACACACAGTGTATGAGTAGTTTTATCAATCTTCTTCAGCAAAATATGTAGCAGTAGTGGATCCCAATTTGATGTTGATACACCCAGATTTTCTAGACCAAGTAGACATCCTTGAGTAGTATCATGCATGGCCTTTATTGCTGTGGCGGAAATACTTTCTCCTGCATGAGTCGGTTGAGTTAGAAGTTTATTTAACAGCGATGCAACTAGTAATCGTGGGTTTTCATACCGGTCCTGGAGAATCTTCCATGCTGCCATATAGTTTTGGTCTGATAGCGTGAAATGTCTCACGAGCTTCTCTGCTTCCCCAATTAAATTGGTCTTCAGATACCACATCTTTTGGCAATTACTCATCGTTTGGTTATGCACCATTTGAGAGAATAAATCATGGAATTGGCGCCATTTGGTGTAATCTCCGTCAAATTTGGGGAGCGTAATTTTTGGCAGCTGAAGCATCGTACTTGTTGGTGCTTGGACAGAAATTGATGCCTGTGGTTGCTCATTGAGCTTGGATGAGAGAAGGATAAGGCATTGCTGCACTTCCTTTTCTACTTCAACATATTGGGCACCATCATATCCCATCTGGCTTGGTTCGTCAACTAGTTCCCACATTCGAAGGTTGTGTTCTTCTAGCTGAACCCAGTATTGATTGATGGACTGAATTTTCAATTCATAGAAACATCTGGGGTACTCAAGTTGGTCTAGATCCTCGAGACCTGTAATGAGACGGCGGAGTGATTCTATTATTGCTCTTTGTCGACGGATCACTCTTGTAACCTCCGATAAATTGTCAATTCTTGGTTTAGGTGATGAAACGTCCCCGTCGGTAGATGTATGGGTTGATCTAATCACCTCTGCGTACAATGGCACTTTTGTGGTTCGAGGCGTCTTCTTGATAGTATACTCTGATTCGAGTTTACCTTGCTGGCTATCCTCTTCTTTCTGGCGAAGGGTGATCATCCTTGTAAAGTAGGCTTGGTATTACATACACTTGGCGTGTCTTCTCACAGCAGTTCGTTGTAAAGTAACCATGAGAAAGTGGAGGTTCAGGTAGCGCTCGAATTTCGCTATCCACTGCTTCAAACAACTTCCATGCTGCTCCTAAGCGTCGTAGCCGTTCCTTGTAGTAGTCGGCTGTTGTTTTTCTTTCAGCTGAGTCCTTTCTATAATTCGTAACCACCTTTAGCAGTTCATTTCTATATCCCTCCTGCTCCGTAGATAATTGGTCTATGTCCCTTATCATCTTGATAAGTTATTGTTCACTTTTGAATGACACACGAATTTATTTATTTATTTTTTAAAGCGCTCGCGAGTTACACTTAAATTCACAGTATCACTTGGGCTTTAGGTTGAACGTAATTCAAGTGTTACACCTGAATCACGTCGGGGTCACCAAATGTTTGGGAAGAACTCTTTTGCTCTTCGAAGCACTAGTCAAAGTTCTTGTACCTTGACTAAGAATGCAACGGTTCTTGCACCGCTACACAAATGCCCTGAGATACGCTACACAAATGCCCTGAGAAGGTAAAATGTTTGGGAAGTAAAACAAACCACCGACCTTTTTCGCTTTAAAACAATAACTAACTTTATTAAGACTGAAAACTTACTTATATATAAATTACATTGATATATATGCAATTAATGAAAACAAATCTACGAATCAGCAAATTATTACAAGTAGAATAAATTCACGGTTGTTCACCTTAAGTTAATTGCATCGTTCATTCACCTTATCAAATTTCTTTAAGAAATTATTTCATTATGCTGTGAGTGCATTAATGCCTTGGTCACAGAAATAATTGGGTCATGCTGGTGCAATGAACTTAACGTGCATTAAAAGAATTAATACAAAATGATAAATTTGCTTTTCATTAATAATTGAGAATTATATAATTTAGAGATTCTTAACAGCTATAATATATTTAAAGATCCTTCGTATGCCAAACGTCGACATTTTTACCTTTCTCATCTTCTAATTCATATGTCCAAGGCGAAACTATTCTAATCACTCTATAGGGTCCTACGTACTTCGGTGCAAGCTTTGCGTTAAAATACTCCGCGGCTTAAGATAAAACATAGTTCTTGCGTAGCACTAAATCATTCTGAAGAAATTTTTGGTCTCGTCTTCGGAGATCATATCGTCGTTTTCCCATTTCGGCTGCCTTCATTAATCTGGGCTTGACATCCCTTCTAACTTCTTCCAAAGCACGAGCTCGAACTGTAGCGTCATATGGTAGTTCATTACCGTAATGCCTATGATCATTACCATTCATTGTCATTTATTTGCCAAAATTTATGAAATAGGGTGTTAACTTCATGGCTTCGTGAGTGGAGGTTCGAATGGCGCATGCTACTTTAGCCAGGAACATATCCCACTTTCTGTGGTTCTCCGACACGTATGCCCGAAGCATAGATTTAACAACTTGATTTGTGCGTTCCACCGGGTTGGCTTGCGGATGGTAGAAGGCGGTATGACTGATTGTTACTCCATACTCAGTACAAAGTTTCCTTACTTCGAAATTGCGGACCATTATCGCACACTATGGATCTGGGTGTACCAAACAATAAAAATACATATTCCTCTTAAGAATGGCAAATTGAAGTAGTACTCGCGGACCTTAATGGAATTAGCATAGGAAGCTTGCTAAACTGGTCAATAACTGTCAAGCCTTTGTTAGAACGAGGTAAAGGACCGATGGGATCAACATTTATGGACTCCCATGGCCTAGTAAAAGTTGGTCGCGCAGCCATAAGTCCAGCTGGCTTTTTAAGATCTGGTTTAATCACTTGACATACCTTACATTTCCTTACATATTCAGTAACGTTGGCTCTCATCTTAGGCCAGTAAAATTTCTGCGCTAATCGATCGTACGTTTTTTGAATTCCACGATGACCTGCCGTCTAGCTTTCGGGATTACTTCTCTCCACGATTCACCGGGTGTTGTCAAGTTACGGTAACGGGGACGACAATGCTTCCACAAAATGTTGTCTTCGAGTCTTCAATCTGGGTATTTTGAGGGGTCGTGACGGATCTTCGATATCATCTTCTTACACCACTTATCTTCCTCGTAGCTAACCTCAACACATTCAATTACTGGTACTGACCTAGATAACAAATCAGCCAATAAATGCTCCTTCCCTTTTCGATGTACAATTTGATAGTTATATTGTTGAAGTCGCATTGCCCATCTTGCTAATCGTCCTGTCGGGTCTTTCAAATTATTTAACCAAACTAAGGAAGCGTGGTCTGTAACTACAGTGAACGATGTTTCCTTAGCGTATGGCCTCAGCTTCTCTATCGCCCACAGCACTGCTAAGCATTTTCTCTCAGTTGTGGAATAGTTGCGTTAACACCTATTGAGCAATCGACTTAAATACGCAATTATCTGTTCACTTCCATCTATCTGCTGGGTTAATACTGCACCCAAACCATATCCCGATGCATCGGTGTGGATAATAAACGGATAATCGAAATTAGGGCAATTTAAAAATGGCGCGCTGACTAGGCGATCTTTAACTTTTTAAAAAGCTTCCTCGCACTGAGTTGTCCACACAAATTTTTTCCGTTTTTTCAGGAGATCGGTTATTGGTGCCAGAAGTGTAGAAAAATTAGCCACAAATCTCCTATACCATGCAATCATTCCCACCTTCGTAGTTCAGAAACATTCTTCGGACTTGGAATTTGCAAAATAAACTTTATCTTCTCCGGATCAACTTGGAGGCCATACTCACCCACGAGATATCCTGATCTCGGGTTTACAAAATTCGCACTTATCATAATTGATCACTAATCCCGCTTCATGCAAAAGTCTGGGTCACGATTATGACGTCATCGATGTACACAAAGACCTCACTTTCAAGACTTCCTGATAGGATCTTGTCGATTAACCTCTGCCATGTAGCAGGGGAGTAGCTCAGACCGAAAAGCATTCTCCGGAATTGGAATAAGCCTCTGTTTGGCACAGTGAAGCCGGTGTACTGCTTCAAGTTTTCCTCTAATGGAATCTGCCAAAAAGCTGATTTTATATCAAATGAAGATAAGTACTTGGCATCCCTTAACTTATCTAACTTAGCGGATATATAGGGTAATGGATATGCGTCCTTCTTGGTTACTTTATTCAATTTCCTGTAATCAACGCAGAATCGGTATGATCCGTCCTTTTTCCGTACCATTACTACTAGCGATGACCAAGCACTACTGGATGGTTCCACGATACCTAGTTCCAGCATTACATCTAATTCCTCATTGATAGCCTTCTGGATTGCTGGCGATACTGGATAGTATCGTTGCTTTATTGGCTGAGACTCTGTATCGATTTTGTGTTGTACTCGGTTTGTACACCCAAGGCCAATTCCCACTTTAAGCCTAGCTTCATCTATAATTCCTTTAAGTTGTTCTCGTTCCTGCGGTGTTAAATTCGACTGGCATTGTAAAGCACTAAGATGATAATTCTCGTTCGTACCCCCGAAACTCCATGTATTCTCTTTAAAATTTACGCGTATACACATATCGCGCCAGAAATCAATCCCTAGGATTATGACATGAGGTAATTGTGGAATAACTAAAACTTCACAGACTTTCACGCGGTTCTCCAATAAAATAGGCAAACTCATTTTCTCTGAGACAGCTACCGATCCACCGTCCGCCAAATTAACATTCCTAGCATCTGCTTTTCTAATTTTGAGTCCTAAACCCTTTAACAAATTTAATCCAAGTCTGCCGAGTATCGTACGAGACGCCCCTGAATCTAGTATTCCGCGAAGCTTAATTCATAGGACCGAAACCATTAAATGAGGTCGTACATCGTTCTCGGTATCCGCAAAAATATAATTAACTAAATTATTTAATCCAACTCTGTCCGTTTCGACTATACATTTTCCTGTTTTTAGGTTACTCCGAGGCTTTGCGGCTGTGTGCGGAATGCTCGACTCGCCGCTTACATCCGAGCTTCGTTTCCGTTTCCCGATGTCGTAGCATCCTGATCTTGTCTTTGTCGGCTGCAATTTGGACATCTTGGGTGGATAACACCTGGAGTACCACAACCAAAGCAACTTAAATTCCGTGAGCAAAATCTAGCTATGTGCCCTTGACGACCGCATTTGAAACACCTCTGCCTATCTGTACTAGGATTTTGATCCGAAACGACGGATACTACATTCTGATCGGTTGATACATATGCTAGGTCTGGTTCTAACAACTGATTACTTCGCCTCCAGGGTGGAGGCGCGAAAGCTTCCACTGATGTCCGTACGGATTCCAGACGTCTCCCCAATTCAACTAAATCTTGAATGGCCTCGATTTGCGTTTAACCCAACTGAGCTTGGTAAAATGGAGCTATGTTACGCTTTAAGATTTTAAGCTGCTGTTCATCTGTGAGCCGTGTGAACATGTTTCTCATAATGGCACATATATCCCGATCTTCTCGTCCTTTCCCTGTGTTCTGTGCCTGATTTCCTCTAATAAACGATCGTCATAGTCTGACGGTAAAAACTCTTTCTTGAGTCCCTTCACCAGCTCCGTCCAAGAGTTAAACTTGGCTTTATTGGCCCTAGTCTAGGGCAGAACGAAACATTTGGCCTCTATTTTTCCCTCGAACTTCAGCTAGTTCATTCACCCTTTCCAGAAAAGAATTCAATGATTGAGTTGGCTCCCCTGAGAACTTAATTTCCCACTTATATAGGTTAACCCTTGACCTGTGATCAGCTAAAACTGCAGCGGGTAAGGAAATATCTTCCGCAGCATCGGAATATTCTTCCTCTTCGTCACCATCCGCCTTTAATTTGAGGCTACCTAATGCCAACAACGATTCGGCCCGAATATGTGTTTTCTGTCTCTTTTCTTCTTCTACTTCTATTGTGACTCTCTTCCATCGTCCCGTAGCCAATTCTATCTTTGTCAAAATTTTTGAATGTTCAGATGAGCTAAGGCCATCATAGGTATTTAAAAGCTCCTTAATCTCATCCACCATTTTATCTAACGCCTGAAGGTCTGGTGCCGCTGTAAATGGATATGGAGATAAAAGTGTAGAATTGCCCTCTTTTTCTACCTTTAAGACTGACCGAAGGTGAACACGCATGTCATCCACTTTTCCTAGAGGCAACCCCCGTATACTCAGTTCATAGTTGAGCTCATGTTGATTAAGTCTATTGACTTCCATACTGATCAAAGACAAATTTGTACACCGCAGAGAATTACTCGTCCACAGGACTGTAAAATTCTAATTTCAGGTAAAAAAAAATAAAGAAAACCAAAGTCGAGACCAAAATTCAAAAACGATATCAAATTAAATATTCTTTAAATCTTTAAAGAAAATAAATAAGAGCAAAATCGAAAACAAATTTCAAATTAAATTTCCTTTAAACGTCAAAAGAAAACCAAAGAAATATTATCTGAATATGGATTTATTAAATAAATTATAAGTTGTGTTTACTTAAATTAGTTTAACCATAGCTTGCATTAAAGTTATTAAACAGCATGAAATCAAAAAAAAATTGTTCGCCCGCATAAAATATAAAATTGCAAAACAATTGCTGACAATTTATATGTAACTTTGAAAAGCTTCCGCCTCTAGTTTAACCCAAAAAAAATTCACTTCTAAGTACTCAAAAGAAAATCAATTATCTAAACGACGACATCCAAAAATTAAAATAATGTAATACCCAAAAGGGTTTTATATTTAGTTTACCAGCCTAAACAAAACTAATCTCAGTCATTAAATCTAATTAAACTACATGTAAACTCACTTTCAAGTGTGCAAATGGGATTCAATCAATTCAGTCAATTAATCCCTATAAACATATCAGTAGTGAATATTTTGTTTAAAAACTGTCGCAACAAAAGTCTCGGAAGCAGGGAGAAAAGCTACAAGCGCTTGCGCATGCAAAAATCTCTTTCCTCATTCTTGGATGAATTTTTATTGACAAAAGCAATACTGTGAGAATCCAAAACAAAGTCTAAGTTGAGGTAGGTCGGCTACCATGAACTTGACCTACATTCACTACTCTCGGGGAAATTATCATTCAATCATAGGAACGTCAGTTTACTTGATGAACCATTTCTCTTAAAAATTGAAGTGGTTCTCTTGTCGATTTGCTCAATGAATTTCGTACTTCCGTAGCAACAACTGATGCGAAGTTCATCAATACGGATGCTATTCAAATAAGTCCGGGCGCGTCTTTTATCGTGTAATTGTAGTTTTAAGGTTTGAAAACGTAGGATTTATACGTAAAACCGAAGAAATAGTGAGTTAACGTGTCCGAAATGAAATAGTGTATTTGTGCATTTACAAAAAAAGTACAATATTCAAAATAAATTTTAATTTACAAAAAAAATGGTGTGATAAAAGTGTTTTCAAATAAAGTAGTATACTTCCCCATGGGCACACTACACGCATGGATTAATATATTAATCAGGTGAGTTTTATTTAAAATTTCTTTTTACAATTTTTAAATTTTCAGAATTAAAATTTTAAACTTTTCCATAAATAAATTTGTGTACGTCTATTAATCGATCGGCTACATTCGTTTAAAAATATTCACATTAAAATTGTTGCGAGAAAAAAGTTGCGAGGATAAAGTTGAAAGGGTGTTGTTGTGTTTACGCGAATGAATTTTGACGTTTCACTGGCAACATGAATTTGTGATGTGATTAATAAAGATTTTATGAATTACACAGGTGATTTTTAGCCCCTTTTGAATGCCCTTAGGCCCTACGTTGGTTGCCAAATATGTTATATGCTCCCTCTTGAGAATATAGGCTTCACTAGTTCAATGAAGAAGGGGTGGGTGTACAAATATTTGTGATGGGCGCCACTTGGTTTTCTTCTGAGTCGAAGAACTCTAAATGTTGCCAAGAAAACTTAGCGAATAAATTAAAATTACACCAATTAATTTGATTGAAAAAGGATTTATCAAAACCAATATATTTAATTCAGAATATGCACAACGTAATTTATTCCTTCACAAAGAGATTTTCAAGTCGCAAAACAATTAAACAAAGTATGAAGGGAACACAAATGTAGCCGTCGCAACACACTCGACGCTTAGAAAATTTCACCCTTTTTCCTTGCAGCCATCGTAAAATAATTATTTAAAAAAAATAAAAAATTATATATATATATATATATATATATATTTCTATATATATATATATATATATACATACATATATATATTTATACAGGGTGTCCAATAGATTCGAATACACAAACAAATTGAGAAATAAAAACAATCAAATAATATTTTTCAAAAACTGTTATTTAAATTAAATGCCACATAAGTATACAGAGTGTTTCAGAGTAGAGTAAGGTGATAGATCTCACCTAGCCAAACAAAAAATTGTATAGCAGAGGGGGAGGAACTCTCAACCGTTTGAGAGTTACAGGGTGATTCATAAATTTCAGTTTTTCATGGTATGCACATTACTCTTTTAATTTCATCTTATGATCTACCCAACATAGCGACATCAAACAAACGCTAAAAAATAACTATTCTAATGACCATTCCAAGAATGTCAACAATGTTGATCTCACTACTTCCACTGCAGGTACAGTCACGGCCAAAATTGAAAAAAAAGGTTTTGAAATTACCAAAATGTTAGCATTTTCCCAAATTTTCTCCGAAATTTATGTAATTAGTATACCTCTTTTTTATTTTTATTGGATTTGCCCGCCCTATTACCTTTTAAAACAGGTGCAACATGTCCACTTAGGGAAAGTATTTAGCAATTTATACGTAGAAATCCTATCGGAGAATATTATAAAAATCAACAAATTAAAAAAATTAAACTAATCTTAACTCAAAAATTCTTTTCATTGCATTTAAAAATAATTACAATTAATCTTTTGTCGTTCAAAATATCCACGGCAACTTTCGATGCATTTCAACAACCTCCTTCTAAGTCCCTGTCTAAGGCGTATTGCAGCCAGCCTCTCCCGTATTTTCTTCGCTGCTTTCCCAATTCGGCCAACTAAATCCTCCCTATTGTTAACTGGGCTTGAATAAACTTCATCCTTCATTATTCTTCATAAGAAAAGTCCAAGTGGGTAAGGTCTGGAGATCCAGCAGGCCAAAGAATCGGTGCACCTCGTCCAATCCAGCGGTTAGGAAATGTTTCACTTAGTATTGCCTTCACAATGTTAGCAGTATGCGCTGGGGCTCCATCGTGTTGGTGAAGCATTCCCCTAAGATTATCCGTAGGGTTCTCCTCTATTAGATCTGGCAGTGTATTGCCCAAAAAGTCCGCATAAATTTCACTATTAAGCACTTGCGGCAAAATGAATCGTCCTACCAAATGGTTGACGATTATACCAGCACAAACGTTGAGACTGCATCTCTACTGGAATGAGGTCACCTTTGCCCTGTGTGGGTTAGTGTATCCCCTCGATGAATAACCCTTCAAACCTTAGATGACGACACTCCTAATCGCCTTGCGATTCGTTTCGTGCTCGTCTCAGGGTCCTGCCTCACGATGGTGATTATTTTCTGTTCGACGTCGGCAGAAGTTCCCGAAGTTTCGAGTCGTGTCTCCATGTCCTGTGAAGTTACACTTCCTTTTTCTCTTAACCTTTGGAAAGTCCGTATAATCACCCCTCTTTGGGGTGCTCACCGATTAGGGAATCTCCTTTGATATTCCAGTACAGCCGCTCTATCTTTTCCGTCTACTACACCATAAATGTACATAATATCCGCGTATTCCTCAAATGTAAATTTCACAATTTTTTCCTAATTTTTGCTTAAAAACACCCGCACTTATTATTCTTGTTTACTGACCCTTTTTTATAGCAAAATTTCCATCAGGTATGAGTAACAAAACGCCAGGATACAAGGATGTGAATTCTGGCTAACACATGCTAATATCGGCAATAAAACAAAATTACACTAAAATTTTTAAAACTTTTTTGCAGCAATAGTTAAAATTAATTACCTGTTAACCCAAAACAAACATTTTAAACCCTTTATCATAAAAATTTTGTTTACTTAAAGAATTTGCTACCTAAAGTGCAATAAAATAATAAGGTACACAGGTAGTTGTAAGGATGCGGTTTTCTCTAATTCTTTGTCTACCTTCCCATGTTGCATCGTTTTGGAAAGGTAATAAGACGGGCAATCCAATAAAAAAAGGTATACTAATTACATAAATTTCGGAGAAAATTTGGAAAAATGCTGAAATTTTGGTAATTTCAAAACATTTTTTCAATTTTGGCCCTGACTGTACCTGCAGTGGTAATAGTGACATCAACATTGTTGACATTTTTGGAAAGGTGATTAGGATTATTAATTAATAATAGAATAATGTGCCTACCATGAAAAACTGAAATTTATGAATCACCCTGTAACTCCCAAACGATTGAGAATTCCTCCCCCCTGCCATACAATTTTTTGTTTGCCTAGGTGAGATCTATCACCACACTCATTTTGGCACGTCAGATCTGAAACACCCTGTTTAGTGATTCATTTACAACAAATGTTTTTTTTTAAATTCCATCTTTTGCTTTCTTTACTAACATTAATCTTTTTCAAACGAGTTAGCTGCGCGTTCGCAATTGGCATTTCTTCCCAAATTTTAGAGATTACTCGCTTGAACTTCTCCAAATTGTTGATATTGTTGCCCCTTAGTTTCGCCATTATATAGCCACACGCAAAAAAATCTAAAGGATTTAAATCAGGACTGCTAGGAGGCCATTCATCATTCGGAGAAATGCGAATGGCGGACGTGCGTGCCGCCGCCTGTAACTCCTATAGAAAAAGATTAATGGCATTTTAAAAAACATTTGTTGTAAATGAACACTATATCTGTGGCATTTAATTTAAATGAAAATTTTTGAAAAATATTATTTACTTGTTTTTATTTTTCAATTTGTTTTTGGATTCGAATATATTGGACACCCTGTATAACACTATATCTGTGGCATTTAATTCAAATAAAAATTTTTGAAAAATATTATTTACTTGTTTTTATTTTTCAATTTGTTTTGGATTCGAATATATTGGACACCCTGCATATATATATACAGGGTGTTTCAGATGTGACATGCCAAAATGAGTGGGGTGATAGATCTCACCTAGCCAAACAAAAAAGTGTTGGCAGTGGAGAGGGCAATCTCAACCGTTTGGGAGTGACAGGGTAATTCATAAATTTCAGTTTTTCATGGTAGGCACATTACTCTTTCATTTTTATTTTTTGATCTGCCAAAAACAGCCACATCAAACAAACACTGAAACTGCTATCCCAATGAGCTTTCCAAAATTGTCACAAATGTTGATCTAACTCCTACTATTACAGTCGCAGTCACTTCCAAAAGTCAAAAAATTGTTTCCGATTATCTAAAATTCAGCATTTTCCCAAATTTTCTCCGAAATTCATGTAATTAGTACACATCTTTTCTAGTTTTATTGAATACCCATCTTATTACCTTTTTAAAAAGGTGCATCATGGGAAGATAGGTAAAGGATTAGAAAAACCACATCCTTAGAAATCCCTGACCACCTAATTATTTAATTGCATTTTATGTAGGAAATTCTTTTAATAAACAAAATTTTTAAGACAGAAGGCCGAAAATGTTTGGTTTGGGTTAACAAGTAATAAATTTTAATTATTGCTGCAAAAAAGTTATGACAATATTAGTGAAATTTTGTTTTATTGCTGATATTAGCTGTGTTAGCTAGAATGCACAGCCTTGTATCCTGGCGTTCTGTTCCTCGCACCTGATGGAAATTTTTCTATAAAAAAGGGTCAGTCAGCAAGAATTCCTATTACAATTGAAAAGCAAATCAATAAGTACGTGTGTTTTTAAGCAAAAATTATTAAAAAATTGTAGAATTTACTTTTTGGGAATACGCGGATATTATTTACATTTATGGTGTAGTGGAAGGAACGAGAGACCGTCTGTACTAGAATATTAAAGGAAATTCCCTAATCGGCGAGCACCCCGAAGTATTTTCACGACAGGGAGACACGACCCGAAACTTAGGGAACTTCTGCCGACGTCGAGCAGCAAATAATCTCGATTATGAGGCAATACCCTGAGACGAGTCGCAAGACTATTAGGAGTGTTGTCATCTAAGGTTTGGAGGGTTATTAATCGAGAGGGATTACGTCCGTATCACCATCAGCCAGTCGAAGCACTACTGGAAAGAGATTCCGAGAGAAGAGTGGAATTCAGGACTTGGCTTTTGGAACGCGACATTGACGACAAGGAGTTGCTGGACCGAATTCTGTAGACAGATAAATCTCAATGCACCAGAGATGGTATCACGAAATTCCATAACCTTTATACCTGGTCGGAATGAAACCCAAACAGGACAAAGATGACCTCATTCCAGGAAAGATTTAGTTTCAATGTTTGGGCTGGTATCATCAACAATCATTTGGTAGGACCAAGTGCTCAACAGTCAAATTCACGCGAACTTTTTGGAGAATACACTGCCGGATCTAATAGAGGAAATCCCTGTGCATAATCAAATGGACATATTTTACAAACACGATGGAGCCCCAGCGCATACTGCTAACATTGTGAAGGCAATACTAAGTGAAACATTTCCTAACCGCTGTATTGGACGAGGTGCACCGATTCATTGGCCTGCTAGATCTCCAGACCTTATCCCATTGGACTTTTTTTTAATGGAGAACAGTAAAGGATAAAGTTTATTCAAGCCTTCTTAACACTAGGGAGGATTTAGTTAGCATAATTGGAAATGCAGCGACGAAAATACGGGAGAGGCTGGCTGCAAGACGCCTTAAACAGGGACTTAGAAGGAGATTGTTGGCATGCATTCAATTGGATAGTTTGAACAGATTTTGAAACATACTTAGATTAATTGTAATACGTTTCTAATTCAATAAAAATAATTTTAGAGTTAATATGAGTTTAGTTTCTTTGCATTGCAGATTTTCAAATATTTCGCGATAAGTTTTCTACTTATAAATGTCTACACCCTTTCTCTACCTAGGTATGTTCCACCTGTTTAGAACGGTAATAATGCCCATCTTATTCCAATAAAAATAAAAACGATGTATACTAATTACATGAATTTTGGAGAAAATTTGGGGAAATTTGAATTTAAGGTAATCACAAACCATTTGTTTCATTTTTGGATGTGACTGTACCTGCAATTGTATATATGATGATGCCAAAGCTCAGGGGATGCCCTATGATGCTAAAGCTCAGCCTTGGCAGGAAAGGAATAAAGGATGAGGGAAACGGGTGAGGAGGTTGAGTGAAGGAGGTGTCGATGAAAGTTTCGGGATAATAAGACGAGGGAAAAACAGAAGATGGTAAACTGTTCCACATTCGTGTTGTTCTGCTTAGAAAACATTCCCGAAATTTGACGGTACGTCCAAATTTGACCTGGAGAGTATATGGGTGGGAGCGATTTGTAGATCTTGTATCACGCGTTATCATGTATCTACAAGGAATCAGGCTAGCAATTTCGTTAGAACAATGGCCATGGAAATAACGATAGAAGAGTGCAAGACAACCGACATTCCGTCGATGCTCCAGAGAATCAAGGCCCTCAGAGATTGAGGGATCGCCAATAAGTTTAATAGCCCTATGCTGGACTTTGTCTAACGCGGACAGTGCGGTGTGTCCGGCCCTGCCCAAATATGGAAATTATATTCAAGTCTAGGCCTAATGTGGGACTTGTAGATCAGCGCTAAGTCAGGTGGGGTGAAATATTTCTTACATCTCTGTAGAAAACCCAAACATTTCATCGCACTTTTAGCGATTGCAAATATATGATCAGTCCAGCTAAGATTGCTGGATATCTCGATAGCCAAGATATTTAGGGTTGGGGGAGAACCGGGCGTTTTTAAAAAACATTAAACAGCATTGAGTTTTGGATGCATTAAACGTAACACGATTTGCTCTGCCCCAAGCAAGGACCATAGAAATGTCGTTGTTTAATGACTTGCGTTCCCGATTGACTTCTGTAGCATTTCCACGTGAATTTGTTACATAATCAAATGAGTACGCGAAATGCTGTCGTCGGCAAAACTATGAATAGGATTGAAAGTTAGGGATAAGAGATCATTAATAAAAAGAAGAAATAAGGTTGGTGAAAGAACTGAACCCTGAAGTACACCGGCATTTATTTCGTAGGAATCAGATGTAACTCCGTCAATTACTTCACGAATTGAACGGCCTGACAAAAAACTCTCTATCCATTTAACGAGGGTAGGGTGCAGACCAAACGTTTGAAGTTTGGATAAAAGGCCAGCATGCCAGACTCTATCAAATGCCTTTGAAATATCAAGAGCGACGATTTCGGACTCACCAAAATTGTGAAGACAATGATTCCAACGTTCCGTTAGAGCCATTAGTAAGTCTCCGGCTGAGCGGCCAGTGCGGAAACCGTACTGGCAATCGCTGATAAGATGGTTATTTTCTAGATATTTCAACAACTGGGAGTTGAAGAGTGTTTCAAAAACTTTAGATATGATCGAGGTTAGTGCGATTGGTCTGTAGCTAGAGGGGTCTCATGCCTCTCCTTTTTTAAGTATCGGCTGAACATGAGCAAGTTTCCATACACTTGAAAGCATTCGTGTTGAATATGACAGGTGAAAAAGTTTGCGCAGGGGTTTAGCCAAAGCAGAGGCGCAGCATTTTAAAACTAGGGGCGAGAAACCATCAGGCCCAGTAGCTTTGGACACTTCGAGTTTTGAAAGTACTCTAAAAACTTCCCAAGTGCGAAAATGTAGCGGCTTTTGCCTACTAGTGCACTGTAATGGGAGTGGCTGCGATGAAGGTGGTAAGTACGAATTAGCAGCAAACAGGTTGGCCTTATCCAATGAGTGAGTTAAAACATTCCCATTATAAATGAGTGGTGGTGTTGACGAATAGGTGAAATTGTTCTTTACGGTTTTTACGAGAGACCAGAAGCCCTTACTACCCTTTTGGGTACTAATTGCTGTATTGCTTGATTTTGCCCAACTAATTGCTGTATTCCGCGCATATCTATAGATACGTCTAAATTCCTCTGAAGGGCACAATTTATATGCCTGGAAGGCTGCTTCTTTATTTTAATGGCTGCGAAACAGTCATTATTGAACCAATTGGTGTTAGTTGGTTTACTGTTCTTGAAGCTATGAGGAATAAAGCGATGCATTCCAAACCAAAGGATGTTTAAGATATATTCGGTGCATTTGTTAACGTCTCACACAGAAAAGCAATCGGACCAATCCAGCTCTCTGAGATACTTATTAAGTCCCGCCCAATTAGCATTTTTATAATGCCACACTAATCTTTTGGTGGAATTTAGGTTAGTGGTTGTCAGAGAGGAGATGGAGCATTGGGCGGAGATAAGACAATGGTCCGAATTACCCAAGGGAGCAGTTACCGAAACCGAGTATTTTTCTGGATGCGATGTCAGAAATAGATCTAAAAGATGCGCGTTGTGCCCCGAAGTATCAGGAACACGAGTCGGAAACTGAAGCAGTTGCTGTAAATTAAAAGACTCACTAAATAACTCGACGTGTCTTCCAGACGGGCTTGTGGAAGAAGAATGCCTGAGCCACTGTGTGTTGTGGACGTTGAAATCGCCAGCAAGAACGATTTCAGAAGAGGGGTATATTTCTAAAATCTTATCAACTTATCAAAGGAACACACAGTGTCAGTGTCAGACATATTCGGGCTGCGGTATAAAAAACAAAAATGAATGATGTGCCGATAGAGTTTAAATCTAATCCAGATATAATTAAATTCTGGATTAGTAGAAGAGAATTGAGGGAGATTGGAGAATGGCACATCATTTCTAATATAATACCGCGATTCCCCTATGAGGAGAGAAGAGCGGCACTAAGTGATAACCAGGGATGTGATACTGATTAATATTAGAATCGGAAACAATCTTGGTTTCGCTTAGTGCAAAAACAGCCGGATTTTCCGCGATCAAGTGGCAGTAAACCGAAAAATGGTTACTTTTCAAGCCACGAATGTTGCAAAAATTAAATAAAAGTTTTTGCATACTCCCAGTCTTAACTCGCCCAAAACAAAACAAATCAAAAACGTATACAAACACAAGGACTGACGAACGGGATCTACAAAGCGAAGCAAAGCCGCCTCTGTGAGAACAATGCCAGCAGCAGGTTATGCCTGCTGTGCTGAACTTTGATCTCGACGAAGGCAGCCAAATGCTCAGCAGTGGAGCCCCGTTATACGCATTAAATGAAGCACGTTTGTACTACATTGAATGTTCGATGGAAATAAAAGATATACTTATATGTTGGGTAGATCAAAAGATAAAAATAAAAGAGTAATGTGCATACCATGAAAAACTGAAATTTATGAATCACCCTGTAACTCCCAAACGGTTGAGATTGCCATCTCCCCTGTCATACAATTTTTAGGTTGCCTAGGTGAGATATATCACCCCACTCATTTTGGCACGTCAGATCTGAAACAACCTGTATATACATATATACAAAGCTGACTCCTCACAAGATTACGCGATAGATGAAAATCAATGCAATCAAAAGCGCAACTAAAAATTCGCGAGAATAGAAGAATCTATGGACCCCCGAATACAGTCGAGAGCAAAAAGGATCCCGGCGTTACGGCGTCTCTTTGCAAGTGTGTCCAAGTGTAGGAGTTTAAGTCTATCAACATAAGGAGGTAATATAAGGGAGTTATTTCACGAAAGGCCTCGATGGGCAAACCTAACGAACCTCCGTTGAACAGCTTCAATGCGATTGATATGTGCCACATAGAGCGGTGACCATTAAAGAGATATACAGTTATAACTATTAACCTTAAGAGCAGAGAATACTTAATATTATTTCAAGTAAAGAGAATATTTTAACAAACATTTTCAACATCCTCCCCCGGCGCTGAATCTTGTACTTCTAAAGGATATATATGTTGAACTGGTCGACGTATTTTAATTCCGTTGGCCAACTTCAGTTCACAAGCCCGAATCTTGCCATCTCGTCCCGGGAAAGTATTTTCAACCAAAGTTAATCTCCATAGGTGTCGAGGAGTAGAGGGATCATTGAAAGTTACGACGTCACTATTTTTAACTTCTTTTGAAAAGGATCGAGTACCGTAATGTGCTGATCTCAAACGTTGAAGATATTCAGTCTTGAATCGTTTAAAAAATGCGTTTTGCAGTCGCAGCCTCGTTTTCCATTTCGCTTGAATGTCCTTCTTCGTTGTAGCAGAAAAGTTTGGTGTTTATTTATTTATTTGAGCTTAATACAAGCTATTCCATAAATATACAAAAAAATATAAGCTATAAATTAATACTAATTCCACAAACTACAATAAATAATAAGTAATAATAAATAAATAAAATGTGAAAGCTACAATATGAGCTATATTTATTGATTACTGGCATAAGGGGTAAGGAAGAAGAATTAAGGTAGGCGATTAGGATCAAGATGGGAGGGGTCAAGATATAAGGCTTTGTGAAGGGATGATTTACTCAGATGGAAGTCAAAAGAGGAAAGGTCGTTGACTTTTCGTAACATCCTGGTAATTGTCTCGCTTTGACCGTAGTTTGTGCGATGGCGGTCGAGTCGGAAAAGGGGAGTGGACCTAAGGTAACGGGGATTGGTATAGATGGATAAAGATTGCAGGATTGAGGGGCAGTCTATGGCACCAGTTAATAATTGATAAATGAAGAGAATGTCGGAGACATCACGATGTAAACGAGGTAGGGAGAGTACCAATAAGGAAATGGTTAGGTGTTAGTGGGTTTAAGTCCACTGGATCGTCCGAAATATACGTAAGCGGTCGAGAATTTGTAATTGCTTCCACTTCTGCCAAAATAGTTTGAAGCTATTCAATCGTAAGCACTACACGGCGAATCGTTATTTTCAAGGAGTCCTTAACGAGTTTAATAAGTCTTTCCCAAAAGCCACCCCACCATGCAGTGCGTTCGACTATGAATTGCCAAGAAATTCCATTGGAAGAAATATAACCTTGCATTGTTTCAGAGTATATAACCTGACTAAGAATTTTCAGCTCCTTCGAAGCTCTTTTGAAAGTTCTTGCATTGTCGGACATAATAAGCTTCGGCATTCCACGACGAGCAAAAAAACGCTTTAAAGCGGCGATGCAAGAATCTGTAGTCAAGTCTGGCACAATTTCCAAATGTACAGCACGAGTAACTGCACATGTAACAAGCAGTATATACACTTTCCTTGTGATATCGTCCTCTGGATTTCGACGAACATATAGGGGACCTGCAAAATCTAAACCTGTAGATTCAAATGGTGTTGATGCAAGTAGTCGTGATTTTGGTAATGGTGCAAAGGGCTGTGAAGCGGGCTTACTTTTTAGTCGTGCACATATCTTACAACGCAAAAGCACTGATTTAACTAACTGACGGGCCTTTATAATCCAAAATCTCTCACGCAGTCGTGTGAGAACAACATTGACGCCTCCATGTAAAACTCGTTCATGTGCATCTCTTACCAAAAGGAGAGTTAAGTGCGATTGCTTTGGGAGCAGGATGGGGAAAGTTTCACTCCAACTAAATTCAGACTTAAGAAGTCGACTTCCAACTCTAAGTAATCCCTGATGGTCTAAGAAAGGGTTCAGAGCTAAAATTGTAGATCGTTTTAATATAGACTTTGATTTGTGTAACGCCTTAATTTCTTCTTTAAATGTTTCCATCTGAATAAGTCGAATCCAAAATATTTCAGCCATTTCAAATTCATTAGCTGAGAGAAATTTACTATCAAATCTAGCACCCCGTAAACTATTTTTAAATCGCTGTACATACGCTGTAACCCTGATCAATCTTCGATATTGGCTGAACTCTTCGAGACAAATCAATCTTTTTCAAGGCAGAGATATTTTTAACGCAGTTATTCCATATAACCATTAATTAATGGAGCAAGGTTTCATCCCAGGTAAGCTTAAGACGCCAAGTTTCTTGAAACAACAATTTAAATTTTACAGAAAATGGCCCCAACATTCCCAAGGGATCGTAAATTCTTGCTATAAATTGAAGAAGAAAACGTTTCGTAATAACATGTGGCAAAGATTCACAATTTTTATCTATATCAATCGCTATTTCATCCTTGCCGCAAAACCAGATAATGCCCAAAACCCTTTGAATTTCTGGAGGACTAAAGTTTTCTAACAACTCGCTCTTTTCACTTTCTGATGTTCATGCACGCACGTTTCATTATTTCCTTAGTGTCGTTGTAGAATTGTAAAGATGCTGCATATTCATCAAGACTCAAAACTAAATCATGCATATAAAATGAATGCTTTAATAGCTGACAGGTATCTTCAAAATTCTTGGATTCCACCTCGATATGTGATTTTAATGTGACGTTTAACAAAAAGGGGCTACATGCTACTCCAAAAGTAACGCGTGTCATTCTATACGTGGCACGTGATAGCATACTTTCAGAGTCGTTCAACCTTTGATCGAACCAGTAAAATCTGTGAACATCTCTATCTTTTGGACTCAGAGAAATTTGATGAAAGGCTTTTTCCTGCAACGATTCCACATTTTCCTATACGAAAATTTAGCATTATAGCTGACTTCGCCGATGCGTCGAAAACAATTCGTGTTCTTGATGTTTCCTTGTCCTCTCGGTATACTGGTCGATAAGTCATATAATATACCCTTTGGCCAGGCTCATAATTTTCTGTGCAACGTTCTGCTATGCCAGAAGAGATAAGATTCCACATCTCGTTTTCATAATCGCGTAGCTTTGATTGATCCTTGCGTAAATTGTTAATTAATTTTACATACCTTAAAGCTGTACCATCCTTATAGCTGTCAATATAGCACTTTGGATCTCTCCACAGCAACGATGCAACGTATCGTTGCCCCTGGCGAGAAATATAGTCTGCTGCACATACCTCGGAGTTTGTTTTGTTGTTAGGCGAAGTAATACCAATTGCTTCAAGACTCCAAAATTGTTCAATATTTGGGACATTTTCATCTTCTTTCCATTAATTAATGGAGCAAGGTTTCATCCCAGGTAAGCTTAAGACGCCAAGTTTCTTGAAACAACAATTTAAATTTTACAGAAAATGGCCCCAACATTCCCAAGGGATCGTAAATTCTTGCTATAAATTGAAGAAGAAAACGTTTCGTAATAACATGTGGCAAAGATTCACAATTTTTATCTATATCAATCGCTATTTCATCCTTGCCGCAAAACCAGATAATGCCCAAAACCCTTTGAATTTCTGGAGGACTAAAGTTTTCTAACAACTCGCTCTTTTCACTTTCTGATGTTCATGCACGCACGTTTCATTATTTCCTTAGTGTCGTTGTAGAATTGTAAAGATGCTGCATATTCATCAAGACTCAAAACTAAATCATGCATATAAAATGAATGCTTTAATAGCTGACAGGTATCTTCAAAATTCTTGGATTCCACCTCGATATGTGATTTTAATGTGACGTTTAACAAAAAGGGGCTACATGCTACTCCAAAAGTAACGCGTGTCATTCTATACGTGGCACGTGATAGCATACTTTCAGAGTCGTTCAACCTTTGATCGAACCAGTAAAATCTGTGAACATCTCTATCTTTTGGACTCAGAGAAATTTGATGAAAGGCTTTTTCCTGCAACGATTCCAAATTTTCCTATACGAAAATTTAGCATTATAGCTGACTTCGCCGATGCGTCGAAAACAATTCGTGTTCTTGATGTTTCCTTGTCCTCTCGGTATACTGGTCGATAAGTCATATAATATACCCTTTGGCCAGGCTCATAATTTTCTGTGCAACGTTCTGCTATGCCAGAAGAGATAAGATTCCACATCTCGTTTTCATAATCGCGTAGCTTTGATTGATCCTTGCGTAAATTGTTAATTAATTTTACATACCTTAAAGCTGTACCATCCTTATAGCTGTCAATATAGCACTTTGGATCTCTCCACAGCAACGATGCAACGTATCGTTGCCCCTGGCGAGAAATATAGTCTGCTGCACATACCTCGGAGTTTGTTTTGTTGTTAGGCGAAGTAATACCAATTGCTTCAAGACTCCAAAATTGTTCAATATTTGGGACATTTTCATCTTCTTGTAGTGATTGCAGATGAAGGGTTATAGCTGAGAGAGTCAAGTTTTCTTCGTTACTCGGGATCGCCGGTCCATGCACCGTCCAACCAAAAATAGTATTAACTGCAACTAAACTTTCACTTAATCTTTAAGTTTGTTCTAATACCACCTTCCAATAAACATCTGACCCTATTAACAATGTCCGTTTCAGAGTCAACACATTGAAAAGTATCCGCTAACGCTAACCCAGATATTCCACTCTCATTTACAGCAGGCCTTATTAAAATATTTGGGCATATTTCTGGCACTACTACTGCTAAAACACAAAATAACGGTCCTCGTACTGGCTCTTTAACATCACTTCGACGCGACTGAGAGTCTTTAGCGGCACTCGCCTTGTGCTTCCAAAGGGAACAATTTGCATATCAACACTATCATATGAATCCAGCTTCAATTTATCAACTAGACTTTGCTTTATATACGTTCTCTGTGATCCACCATCTAGCACTACATGCACAAATATTGAGTTGCTATTACAAAGGTTTAAACCAGACACGATCACACATGCTGTCTGCAAATAAACATGAGGAGTACGCTGCAAAATAGGCGAGCACAAGCTTGTCGTTAGATTCGAAGAGTTTCGGGTTTTATCATGGTCTTCGTTGGCCTTGACATTGCATGTAGCGTTAGCTGTTCTGGCTCGATGTTGTGGATCACAAAGTGCTGCCATGTCCGTGACGAGTGCATCTGAAACAACGTCCTTCTCTTTTAAGCAGTTCCTTTCGAGCGAACACTTATTGAGGAGAATTGCAAAGATCCGAAAAATGGGAACTCGAGTGACAAAAGCAACATTGAACCGCCTTAGTATTATTTGACGGCGTTAATAATCCAGCAGAAGTTCTGTATGTTTTGCTGCATTCAGGATAAACACTTGAACGTTTAGCATGATTTGGTCCCACTTTTTCTAACGACTCTATTTCTCTGTTCAGAAATTTTAAAATGTCTCTTACATTTTTATCCCCAGAAATACTCGCAGAGCTTTCATCATCTATGAGCGATGAAGATTCCGCTTCTGCGTTCACTGTCACAGTCGATTGCTTACTTATCTCTAGCTAGCTCGGGTGTTAAGCTCTTTAGCATCACAGAATACTGATTAGTGGGTACACCAAGAGAAGTAAGAGAACGAATATTTGTCGTAGTGGAGCTGTAAAGTTTTCGAAGTGAGATTACATCGTTTCCCTGAAGTACGCGCGGAAGAGACATCAATTGCTGCATGGCGTTATCTATTAATTTCTCTTTGTTACCGAATTCCTCCAAGAGCATAGCGATTGCAGCATCATAATTTGCGTTAGATGGTATGAAACCAGCGATTGATTCCGCTGCCTTTCCTTTTAGTTGCCCCTGTAAATAATTAAATTTGTCAGCTCCGGTTAAATCTTTTCGTTCGTGTACTGCGCTGCGAAATCTCTCTCAGAATAATATCCAGTCTTTGTATTCCCCTGAAAATGTTTTTCGATTTTTTTTCTCTTATGTTCAAATGCGATATCTTTGAGTGAACTATTATAGATATTAAGTAGGTCATACAAATCTTTTACGGCTGAATAAGGATTATCAACATGTAAAGTCCTAGAAGTTAATTTGTAGGTACTGTTTATATCTGAAACAATAAATAATCACCGAAAAAAAATGTATTACTCTATATTAGTGCAAGCAATCTCCTATTCTTATATAACAACTGTTCGATGATCCCTAAAAAATAAAAACAAATTAAAATTTATTTACCAAATGTTGTCAATCATACTCACCTGATATGCCTGGGAAGTCTACAGGCAATCCTCCTTCCATTCCATCTGTCCAATATATCCTAAAAAAGAAAGAAGAGAATTAACTAAGGCATTTTAACACAACAAAATAAAAAGTTCCAAGAAATTTGTAACTCGTAAGGGTAAACAAATTTCTTGGAGCAGCAACAACAACAACAACAATATGCATTTCATGAGAGGCATGAAACATGAAATATGTTGTACATTGCCGACACCCGATAATAGAAAAGCATAATATGGATGTCGACAACAAGAATTAAACATGTTGGGAAGTCAGGTGTATCAGTTACAGGTAATTATCTTGTGTTTTGTATACCTGTGACATCTGATACACCTGACTCCAAATACATATAATTCGGCTGTTTTTTGCCCATTTTTTTACAGATTTTGCACAACACATCACACGTAACACATTTAAACACCACATACCTGTGTAGCACACATAATTTACACGAAATAGACAAAAATATCGCGGACACGGAACGATACTTGAAAACCGCGAACTGACGTTTATTCAATTTCTGACAACGAACGTCATATGAAATTGAGGTAGCTTTTCGCGGGGAACATTTTAGTAATGCCCGAATCGCGGTGAATTACGTGAAATTCGAATAATTCGCGAGTTTATTAAATTATATTTCTCCAATGAGTGCGAAAGAGATGCACAAGGTAGAAATGAGAAGGAAAAAGGCGCAAGGATGTGGGTTTAGTTCGTTGTAGTTATGAGCTTTTCTGCTGTCGCCATTTTATAGGATGTTTTTAATTTAATTAAATTTCTGCGTAAATCCTATTTTTTATTTAATAAAGCTAGATTAATAAATTCACAAAAATGATAAGGAATTTAACAAAACCAGTTTGCAAGGGGGTTTTAGTTAAAAATACGCAAAATAAGAGTAATATGTAATTTTTGGAGGGGAAATGGCGACAGCAGAAAGCATAAAAGGGCATTGTAAATGTCAACTCGCTCTCAGTCTAGTAGTAAGTTTTCAAACAAGTGAAAGTGCGCTAAGTTTATTTTAAATTTTTAGAAAGAGTTAAATTGGCAGCCATTTGCAATTTGAAAAGATTTTTATCTTATTTTTTTTTGAAAAATTTAATTTGGTAAATTTGATATTTTTTCGTGAAGATAATTTTGTTAATTCGGTGAACAGTACGAGGGTTTCGTTTTTATAAGTTTTGTGAATTATCACAAACAGTAATTTGATATTTTTTTTCAAAAAGAACATTTATTGTGTGAATGAATTCCGGTAAATTTTTAAATTTTTTCTGAAGTAATTTAAAGTGAATTCGAAATAAGTAGTCAAGATATGCTTAAAGTAGCATTTGACTACACAGACATTTTGGTGACGGAATTTTGATAATTATATGCAATCTTTTTTTGAATTATATTTTACTTAACCATTTTATTTTCAGCAGTGTAATTAAGAATTGTTTTTTGAGTGAATTTGAATTGAAGTGAATTGTAATTATATGTAAAAGGAATAAAGGTTTAAATTTCAGTTAGGCCCAACTATTGTACGAATAGTCAATTTAATGAAATTTTCATCTGAGAAATTTATGCCTTACGGTAATGCTATTCATGTATGAAATTCATTAATCGTTGACTATTTCTCTTGCCCATATTGTAACTGAACAATTTTATTTCTACGACAGTTAGTTAACCGTGAATTGTAATTTACCGATTCGTATATGACTTGTATAAGTGAGAATTAAAGTAAAAATTAACCAAATTTGTATGCGAGTTTCCATTTATAATTTTTCCTATATTTGATTTCGTTAATTTTTAAATTTCAGAAGTTGAGTAATTTTGAGGTTAGTTAAATATTTCAAGTTGCTCTAGTTTCTTTCTGAAAGCGGTGTTAAAGATTAAATTTGTCTTCGTATAACCTTCTCGATTTCCTAGTAGACTCATTTATTGACACTGTCATTAATTTAAACACCTTGTTTAAATTTTTCATCTTTTTTGCCAATATCATTATTGCTTTCTTGAACATTTTGTTTGGTGGTTCCATCCAGGAAAAGTATACAAATCGTGTTTTTCACTTTAATTTTTGAGTTTAAACATACAAGTTCGGTTTACGTAAATACAAGTCAATCTACGTATACAATCAAATCGTGAAACAAGGTACCAACGCAATATAAACCAAATTCAAAATGGCGGAGTTGACAAATTTAATAGCCCAAGAACAAATAATGCGATCACGGATCGAAAAGTTAATTGAAAATGGGCGCAAGACAGCCTTAGTGAAAAGGACTCAACGATTTTACGAGGTCAAAAGTTCAGATCTAAGGAAACTGTGGAATGAATACACCACAGTAGACATGATAATTAAAATAACTTTGTCAAAATTAAACACCGAAAAACCACATAGTTATATAGAAGAAGACAATTTCAGCATTTTAGAAACAAAATACACTGATTATCTCAGCGAATTAGTTGAAGGCCTTCGCAAAATTTCAAGTCCGTCGGAGGCAAACAGCACTATTGTTACACCAACAAATAATTCAACGCCACAACAGGAAGCAATGTTGCCTAGAATATCGTTACCGACTTTTAATGGTGAATACGACATGTGGAGATCATTTCATGACATGTTCGTATCATTGGTGCATAGCAACATGAGAATCACACCAGTATAAAAGCTACATCATCTGAAATCATGTCTAGTGGGTGATGCAGAAAGATTCTTAAGACATACACCAATAACAGACCAAGATTACGAGCCAGCATGGAATAAATTAAAGGAGCGATACGAGAACAAACGTATTCTAGTCAACCATCAGCTGAAAACACTTGTGAATCAACCCAAGTTGAACTTGGAAACCAGCAAAGGGTTGAAGTCATTAATAGATGTCACCGAAGAAGTGCTACAACAATTGAAATGTTTGGAAGTCAGTACAAGTTCTTGGGACGTATTATTGATATATTTGTTAGTACAAAAGCTGCCATTTACCACATTGAAACCATGGGAAGAAGAACAAGGCTCCAATCAAAAATTACCAGAGTTTCAACAATTCAGATCATTTTTAAATACTCGTTTGAAAATTTTAGAGTCAATATCAGACACCATTGCATCCAAACCCAAGCAAGCAACACACTTCACGAAGGAAAAAACTTTATCATACCACACTGCTAACAACAACAAATGTCCAGCATGTCAAGGCAAACACTTTGTTGCAAAATGTCCGACATACCAGAAGATGAATACAGCCAGCAAGCGCAAGACAATTACTTCTTCTGGAAGATGTCTAAACTGTTTCTCCAGCAATCACACAGTCACCAAATGTACGAGCAAATATAGATGCTTTAAATGTCAACAGAAACACCACACGTCACTACACGAAGAAAATTCACTACAACAAGCTTCAAGGAACAATCCACACCAAGCCAAGGTACAAGCGAATTATGTTAACAACCAAACAAAGCATGATTCCAACGTTCATCCAGAAGCATCAACTATTAATGAGCACACACTACAAACTTTTGTCACAAGACAAAATCAACATGCATTACTATCAACGGCGTTAGTAATGGCACAACACAAGCAAGGTAAACCAAGTTTACTTCGTTGCCTCATAGATCCAGGATCACAGTCATCATTTATAACTGAGACAGCTTGTCAAAAATTAGGTGCAACATGCACATCAACTTCTGTAACGATTACAGGATTGAGCACGAGCTCTACATCGAGAGCACGTAAGCAAACATTGCTGAAACTAAAGGCGTGTCAAACGGACACAGTCCTATTGGAAGAACACTTCCTAGTCCTGAAGAAAATCACGGATTTTTTGCCACAACGGGTGGTGTAAGCAGAGCAGCTTCAGCACATTTCAGGACTGCAATTAGCTGATCCAACATTTTGGAAGCCTGGTAAGATTGACGCATTACTAGGTGCTTCGGTCTACGCACAAATAATACAAGAAGGTATTTGTAGAGGAGCAACAACAGATCCAGTAGCAATCAGCACAAGTCTTGGTTGGATCCTACTCGGATGAGCAACCCAAGCAGAAAAAGGGAATACCGCTTCCTTTTCAGTCACAACGGTTGACTGTGCCTTAAACGGACAAGTCAAACGATTTTGGGAGACAGAAGAAATTATCTCAGAGCCACGGCTCACTAAGGAAGAAGAAGACCGTCAACTTTATTACAAACAAACAAACAAACGACTGGAAAATGGACAATACCAAGTCAAGCTGCCATTTTCAAACAACAAGGCTCCCTTGTTAGGACAATCAAGACAACAAGCAATGTCTAGGTTTCTAACACTCCAAAGGTAATTTTCTAGAAGGCCGGAACTAGAAAGGGAGTACACCATGTGTCTAGATGAATACCTAGAACTTGGACACATGGAAGCAACAAGTCTTCCAACAGCAAATGAGCCACACTATTATATTCCGCATCATGCTGTCTTCAAAGAAAGTAGCACCACGAAGCTTCGCGTTGTCTTTGATGCATCTTGTAAAACGAGTAATGGAAAATCTCTTAACGAACATATGTTAACAGGACCAACTTTACAACCCAAACTATTTGCTACATTGTTAAATTGGAGAAAATACAAGGTAGCTATGACAGCCGATATTGAAAAAATGTATAGGATGATTAGGATTCATCCAGAACATCAAACCTATCAGCGAATAGTGTGGACTCATCCTATAACCAAACAAACTAAGGATTACAAACTGAAGACAGTTACGTTTGGAACTTCATCTGCACCATATCTGGCTATACGAACGTTGTTACAGTTAGCAGAAGATGAAAAAGATAAATGGCCTTTAGCATCGAAGGCAACGATGAACAATTTTTATGTCGACGATCTTTTAACAGGAGCAGACAACGTTTCAGATGCCAAAAGGTTACAAGCAGAGCTCATAGCCATGATGAATTCAGGTGGATTCAACTTGCGAAAGTGGGCTTGTAACGAAAACACAGTCCTACAGGACATCCCTTTAGAACATCAGGAATTAAAGGGAACATTATCATTTGCTGAGCAAGAATCCATCAAAACATTAGGAATCTTATGGCATCCAGTATCAGATTACTTCACGTTCAAGATACCTCAGCGGCAAGATCCTGTGAAGTTAACAAAAAGGAACATATTATCAGAAATTGCATCATTGTATGATCCTCTCGGCTGGTTAGCTCCAATTACAGTCGTAGCTAAGATGGTTATGCAAACGTTATGGATAACTGGGTATTCTTGGGACAGTCAAGTAACATGCCATAGCAACACAATGGACAAACTTCATGCACGAGCTACAAAAACTGCCACAATTAAAAATTCCCCGTTGGATCAAATATCACAATGAAACCCAATTTCAACTGCATGGATTTTGTGACGCTTCAGCCAAGGCATATGCTGCTTCAGTATACATTCGAACAATCGATAAGGATGGCATAACTTCAGTAAACTTGCTGACAGCAAAAACTAGAGTTGCTCCAACAAAACCCATAACTATACCACGGTTGGAGTTAAATGGTGCGCTATTATTAGCTAGACTACTCAAACAAACCATTCAGGACATGCAGTTAAAACCACTTCAAATATATGCATGGACCGATTCAACTATTGCATTACAATGGATAAGCGAACATCCATCACGTTGGAAAACATATGTGGCCAACAGAGTGGTCGAGATTCAATACACACTAAAATACGACCACTGGCGACATGTTCCAACACAGTACAATCGAACTGATTTAGCCTCAAGAGAACTTTCAGTGGAAGGATTGTTAAACAATCAACTTTGGTGGCACGGCCCACAATGGTTGGCATATCAAGAAAAAGAATGGCCGACTAGCAAACGAATCAATGAACAAACTGATCTGGAAGCAAAAAAGAATGCTATCTCCAGCTTTGTTAGTAAACCAACTGAGAACCTTTTATATAAATTTTCGTCATTTACTCGGTTGGTACGAGTTGTAGCTACAATACAACGATTTATCTATAATTGCAAACATGCAAACAACAAGAAAATTGGCTTCTTGTCCGGCTTGGACTACCAACAAGCTGAACGAACAGTCCTAGCTCAAGTGCAACAAGCAGCATTTCCAAACGAACACAAATGCTTGAAGAACAAACAAGCCATCAGTTCAAAAAGCAAACTATTCCAGCTTAATCCATTTGTAGACAGTAACAATTTGCTAAGAGTTGGCGGACGATTACAAAACGCAATGATTTCGTATGGACAAAAGCATCCGATCATACTTCCTAGAGATCATCCAGTAACAGCCCTGTTGATCGATAAATTACATTTAGAATGTTTGCATGGTGGACCGTCTTTAGTTTTGGCACACAGTCGCAGCCAATATTGGATCTTAGACGCCAGAAAAACAATAACAAGCAGGATCCATAAATGTATTCGATGTGCCAGATTTCGAAAGTCAAACATTACGCAGTTAATGGGAAATCTGCCAACAGCACGGGTTAACATAACCAAACCTTTCAACAAGGTAGGCATAGACTACGCTGGCCCATTCACTGTCAAGACATCTCAACTGAGGAATGCTAAACGTGTCAAGGCCTACCTATGCATGTTTGTATGTATGGCAACACGAGCCATACACATTGAACTAGTATCGTCACTAACGTCAGAAGCCTTTATCGCCGCACTGAAGAGATTTGTAGCAAGACGAGGATTATGCACCGATATCTATTCAGATTGTGGTACAAATTTCGTAGGCGGTAAGACAATCTTGGACAAGGATTTACAACAAGCAATCAAGCAATCAACAACTAACGCAGCACAATACTTTGCATCCAAGGCCATTAACTGGCACTTTAACCCACCATCTACACCTCACTTCGGAGGAATATGGGAAGCAGGCGTAAAATCAATTAAATTTCATTTGCGTCGAACATTAGGCAACGCAATTTTAACATTCGCGGAATTTGCCACCGTTCTTACGCAAATTGAAGCCTGTTTAAATTCCATACCACTTTGCTACGTGACCAACTCTCCAGAAGATTCTAGCGTGTTGACACCAGCCCATTTTTTAATCGGACAGTCATTATCAGCTATCCCAGAAGCAAACCAAGAAAGTATGTCATATGCATCAAGATGGAGTTATGTGCAACAATAAGCGAGACATTTTTGGAAGAGATGGTCCAAGGACTACTTAAACCAGTTGCAACAACGACCGAAATGGAATGCCACTACGGAAAACATTCAGAAGGGAGATGTCGTTTTATTAAAGAGCGAGATGTTATCCCCGACTCACTGGCCATTAGGAATAGTCGAAGAAGTCTTTCCAGGCAAGGATGGTCTAGTTAGAGTCGTCCAAGTTAAAACGCGGGATAACTCATTCAAACGACCAATCTCAAAGTTATGTCGTTTACCGGCAGAGACATCTAGACCTTACCAAAGTTCGATGTGACGGTGTCGGTACTTGGTGCATGTTGATGTTTTTTATGTTGTGTTGTCCTCAGATTTATGACATCTCAGTAAATCAACCCAATTTTTTCAGATGTCGTCTCAATCTAGCAACGAAGATTTTCTCAGGATCGACGAGGAAATATTTTTCACTCCACCGAGCAGCCCTGAGCCAATCGTGGACGAAGAAACTACGTCAAAGTGCAAGGTGTTCCAGAGGCGGGTCCTAGTGGATTAAACCAGTCCGCTGGGCCAGATCCTATGGCGGCCACCCCCTACACCGACCTGAAGCTGTCTACACCAGGGTATATCAACGGGCGGTATGTTGATACACTAGAGCGTCTCCGACCATCCTGTACCATTAAAGAAGTAATGTTGCGGATCTTTAACACGTAAGTATTTACTTACCAAGCAAAATAATACAGGCCTTGGATTTCGAAGAGATACGTAGACGACCACGGCATGAGAAAACTCTCAACCTTCCGAGACGGTACCAGGTGCGGATATGAGTCAGGGAGAATGGCACGTTGCTGCTACATAGTTTTCACAAAAGGGGCATAAAACAAATTCATGTTGAACCGAACGGTTCAACGGGGGGGGGGGAGAATGTTCGATGATCCCTAAAAAATAAAAACAAATTAAAATTTATTTACCAAATGTTGTCAATCATACTCACCTGATATGCCTGGGAAGTCTACAGGCAATCCTCCTTCCATTCCATCTGTCCAATATATCCTAAAAAAGAAAGAAGAGAATTAACTAAGGCATTTGAACACAACAAAATAAAAAGTTCCAAGAAATTTGTAACTCGTAAGGGTAAACAAATTTCTTGGAGCAACAACAAGAATTAAACATGTTGGGAAGTCAGGTGTATCAGTTACAGGTATTGTGTTTTGTATACCTGTGACATCTGATACACCTGACTCCAAATACATATAATTCGGCTGTTTTTTGCCCACTTTTTTTACAGATTATGCACAACACATCACACGTAACACATTTAAACACCACTTACCTCTGAAGCACACATAATTTACACGAAATAGACAAAAATATCGCGGACACGCAACGATACTTGAAAACCGCGAACTGACGTTTATTCAATTTCTGACAACGAACGTCATATGAAATTGAGGTAGCTTTTTGCGGGAAACATTTTAGTAATGCCCTAATCGCGGTGAATTACGTGAAATTCGAATAACTCGCGATTTTATTAAATTATATTTCTCCAATGAGTGCGAAAGAGATGCACAAGGTAGAAATGAGAAGGAAAAAGGCGCAAGGATGTGTGTTTAGTTCGTTGTAGTTATGAGCTTTTCTGCTGTCGCCATTTTATAGGATGTTTTTAATTTAATTAAATTTCTGCGTAAATCCTATTTTTTATTTAATAAAGCTAGATTAATAAATTCACAAAAATGATAAGGAATTTAACAAAACCAGTTTGCAAGGGGGTTTTAGTTAAAAATACGCAAAATAAGAGTAATATGTAATTTTTGGAGGGGAAATGGCGACTGCAGAAAGCATAAAAGGGCATTGTAAATGTCAACTCGCTCTCAGTCTAGTAGTGAGTTTTCAAACAAGTGAAAGTGCGCTAAGTTTATTTTAAATTTTTAGAAAGAGTTAAATTGGCAGCCATTTGCAATTTGAAAAGGTTTTTATCTTTTTTTTTTTTGAAAAATTTAATTTGGTAAATTTGATATTTTTTCGTGAAGATAATTTTGTTAATTCGGTGAACAGTACGAGGGTTTCGTTTTTATAAGTTTTGTGAATTATCACAAACAGTAATTTGATATTTTTTTTCAAAAAGAACATTTATTGTGTGAATGAATTTCGGTAAATTTTTAAATTTTTCTGAAGTAATTTAAAGTGAATTCGAAATAAGTAGTCAAGATATGCTTAGAGTAGCATTTGACTACACAGACATTTTGGTGACGGAATTTTGATAATTATATGCAATCTTTTTTTGAATTATATTTTACTTAACCATTTTATTTTCAGCAGTGTAATTAAGAATTGTTTTTTGAGTGAATTTGAATTGAAGTGAATTGTAATTATATGTAAAAGGAATAAAGGTTTAAATTTCAGTTAGGCCCAACTATTGTACGAATAGTCAATTTAATGAAATTTTCATCTGAGAAATTTATGCCTTACGGTAATGCTATTCATGTATGAAATTCATTAATCGTTGACTATTTCTCTTGCCCATATTGTAACTGAACAATTTTATTTCTACGACAGTTAGTTAACCGTGAATTGTAATTTACCGATTCGTATATGACTTGTATAATTGAGAATTAAAGTGAAAATTAACCAAATTTGTATGCGAGTTTCCTTTTATAATTTTTCCTATATTTGATTTCGTTAATTTTTAAATTTCAGAAGTTGAGTAATTTTTGAGGTTAGTTAAATATTTCAAGTTGCTCTAGTTTCTTTCTGAAAGCAGTGTTAAAGATTAAATTTGTCTTCGTATAACCTTCTCGATTTCCTAGTAGACTCATTTATTGACACTGTCATTAATTTAAACACCTTGTTTAAATTTTTCATCTTTTTTTGCAATATCATTATTGCTTTCTTGAACAACAACGAACCTCACCAAATGTTTTTTTTTTCTTTGTATCTAGCACTACTAAATCCTTAGTCATAGTCATAAATTTTTAGAAGAGCAGTATGAGGTTTTCAATGTTAGTTCAATTCCCTTTTTGGACAAAAGGTGTATCCAGCCATTTTTTCTTTCTCTGGGTTAAATTTAAATATATTTTATGGAGCAGGCTCACCAATTCGGGTTGTTTTTTTCCTTTTTATGCAATTCCTCACTCTTCCGTCGTTCCTTTTTTCCTTTTTGATTGCTTTATTTTACCTTATTTGTTTTCTTTTAAGATTTTACTGTCTTTTACTTTTTAGTTTTCACTTTTGTCTTTTAGATTTTTAACTTTCTTTAAATTTTTTTTAATTTTCACTTTTCTCCTTTAAATTTTCATTATTTTTTTTACTTTCTTTAAATTTTCACTTTCCTTTTACTCTTTTTAGTTTTCACTTTTGTCTTTCAGATTTTTAACTTTCTTTTAAAATTTCCAATTTTCACTTTTCTCCTTTAAATTTTCATTTTCTTTTACTTTCTTTAAATTTTCACTTTCCTTTTACTCTTTTTAGTTTTCACTTTTGTCTTTTAGATTTTTAACTTTCTTTTAAACTTTCCAATCTTCACTTTTCTCCTTTAAATTTTCATTTTCTTTTACTTTCTTTAAATTTTCACTTTCCTTTTACTCTTTTTAGTTTTCACTTTTGTCTTTTAGATTTTTAACTTTCTTTTAAAATTTCCAATTTTCACTTTTCTCCTTTTAAATTCTCATTTTCTTTTACTTTCTTTAAATTTTCACTTTCTTTTTAGTTTTCACTTTTGTGTTTTAGATTTTTAACTTTCTTTTAAAATTTCCAATCTTCACTTTTCTCCTTTAAATTTTCATTTTCTTTTACTTTCTTTAAATTTTCCAAATTTTCACCTTCTTAGCCTTTTTAAATTCACTTTTAAATTTTATTTTTCGCGTCTTTTGTTCTGCTTCTACTTTTTTTGATTTTTCACATCATTTGGTTTTCAGTTCACTTTTGAAATTTGTCGTATCTTTTGCTCACTTTCTAGTTCTTAAAATTTTCACAGCATTTTCATGTTTTAGGTTCACTTTTTTTATTTTTCGCGTCTTTCGTTCTGTTTCTACTTTTTTAATTTTTCACATCATTTGGTTTTAAGTTCACTTTTTTTCTTTTATTTGTCGTGTCTTTTGTTTTGTTTGTACCTTTTTATTATTTCACAGCATTTTGTTTTCAAGTTCACTTTTTGAAATTTTGTCGTATCTTTTTCGTTAACACAAAAAAAAATCCCCAAACCCGCTCAAGAAAATAATTTCCAACTGACTTACATTTCAAGTTTTTGTTACGAATTTTGTTCACTTATCAAGCAATTTAACACTACACGGAGCCACAGAGATTTAATTTACTGCCGCTCAAATCAGATAAATTCTTTTTTGACATTGATTAGAAAAATATTTGTCTTTTGGGAATCCGATTTAAAGCCCCCAAAAGCCTAGTCGCCGACATAATTTTTCTATCATTGGAATAAAACTTTTTTAAAAATCAAACACTTCTAATATGGAGCATTACTTAAGGGAAAATTTTTAATTTGTTTGAGGATGCCGCGACCACTAATCCCATTCAACCGATTCCCTCCAGACTCTCGACTCACTCACTCTTCGCGCCGATAAAAATTTCTGCCGGCAGAAGACACGCACACTATTATCCTCCCGCTGCTACCATCCAAATTTGTATGCTCAACACTGCGTAAACGGTTTTGCTCTTTTCCATTTACGCCAGATGTTCAATTTTAATTGCAATTCTGTTGCAATTTTGCGACTTTGGCATGAAGAGAATTCTGTTTTTAGAATTCTTTTTGCAGCCAGACCGTTTTTTGGCTGGATTTTTGTCTTCTTTCTATAGGCGGCTGAGGATTTTTCTATCTGGTCGCGGTAGTTGTGCCGTATGTAGGCGGGGTTTTAATTTTGGTGCTGTTATGCAGCGTTTACATTCTTATCGGAATGTAACTATTTCGACGATTTTAAGCAATTTTTGTGCGGGAGCCGAGGATTTTTATGAAAATAATTTAATTGATTTAAGTTATTTTCTCGGGGCTCCGTACAGCGATTTCTGAGCTTGAGGTGTCTTTGAAATGGATTTTCTATGCTGCCTTCGATTATGCCCCTTTCGTATCCGTAGGTATGTTATTTATTTCTTTCTCTCTTTTTTCAGGTGTTTCTAGGTAAGCAAATATTGGTGGTCGTGGATTCGGCTATAGGAGCCGAATCTTATGGATGTTAATGCGGTTTGGAGCAGAGCCGGGGTTTCGTAAAAACAAGGGCAAAGCATCCTGACATTGCACCTAGTACATTGATTTGGCTCATATAGCCGAATCGAGCATCACCTCAGCGGGCTAACGACGTTTTTCCGCGCATAACTGGATCCAGTGGTCAGGTGATACGGGACCACTGCCGCTACATAACGACCATAACAGGGCAGCCTCGGCTGTTGAGCCTGCGAGAGCAGAGGAGGCTGGGAAGGTCACTTACACTTGATTTCCTGGTTCCATTAGCGAGAGTGAGCCTGAGTTCCTTTCGTGCTCCTAATGAGAGAGACGCAGGTGACTCTAGGCACCCTCTCGTAGCTTTGCCAGGCGCCCAATGTGTGGCACGACCCATCTGCAGTCTCATGCTTTATCTCAGCTAGCCGGTCTTTAAGACTAAGCGGGTCCGGTGGCGAAGCGGAAAGAGGGCGAGAGCGGCGAGGCAGGATCCGTTAAGGACGGCATCTCTTGGATGATTGTGAGCAGTCTCACAAAATAGTTCACCAGTCGTTAAGATGGGGGAAGCACTAAGGCCTAAAAGTAAAAGATGAAGAGGGAGTGTTGAGGGGCCCATGGGCCAAGCCTAACCAGAAGGTCTCTTAAGGAGAGGTTAGGAGTATAAGGTTGAGTTGGGAGGACATACACTGTTCACTAAGTGAACTAGGCCGCAGTTAGAATCTCAAATGTGGAGTTCTGACATTCCACAATTCGAATCGCCGAATACCTTACGAAGAGAGGCATGGAACATGTATTGAGAATAGACGTAGCTGTAGCTGGTTCTTCGTCCCGCTCGTCAGGACTAAGATTCCCTCGGACATACTTCTTATGAGAGAGCAGCCAGTGAAATCAGAGCCTGACCTCAGTAGTGGTCTCATCGAGACAAGCACGTTGTCCCAATGAGAGACGCGTGAGCCTCGATGATCCCTCCACGAGTAGCCAGACGGCTCCCCCCACGATCAGGTCAAAGCTCGTGATTCCTGCCGTGCAGACTGGACCTTGGTGTGGGTGCGTACCTTTCTTCTTCAGCTTACATCACGCCGGCACTATGGTTCTAAGACTCAGTACTCGTGGACGTCTATCATCATTAGAAGAGGACACACACACTCCAGTATAGTTATCCTCACGAAACTATCCCTGACTGTGCCACGCTTCCGGGCCGGATCCTTGCGGGACCGGTTCCTATCAAGTTACCTTGAAGGTGTTCGAGCTGAAAGACTGGCCCGGTGATTGGGACAGCACAAAAACTTTGTCGATGGGTGTTGAAATTGAAGCCGATGTAGGCCGTAGTGTGAGGCGAGAACACAAACTTCACGCCGGTAGAGATGCTGAGGGCTCTGGGCTATACAGACTGAACAATTGTTCAAGGATATGCGTGTTGGTCCATGGAACCACTGACAGGGCTGACCTGACTTGAGCGATAAAACTGTTGGTGGCACAAATTGAAGCCTTGGGCGGGCGACAGAATGAGAGACAAACACAAATGTTATGTCGGTAGAGTTGCGGAGGGCTCGGAGCTTATCATGCAATATAGAGTGTTATTCATAGACAACGCTGGTCGCACAGTGTGAGGGTTAAAGTGTTTTTGGTAAGTGGTGCGAGTTTAAGCCTGATGGGGCTATAAAGTAAGGCGTAAACACAACTTTATACCGGTAAAGAGAGGCTGAGGGCACGGAGCATGGTATACTATAAGGGTTGATATGGAAGGATAGACGTTGAGCAACCTGATCCCACATACTGGCCAGCCTGACCGCGCGACATGCTTCCTCACAACCTGGACGAGGATCGCGATTCCTGCCGTGCAAACCGGACCTTGGTATGTGTATGCACCTTCCTACTTCAGTTTACGTCACGCCGATACTATGGTCCTAAGACTCAGTCTTCGTGGACGTTTATCATCATTAGGAGAGGACACACACACTCCAGTGTGGCTATACTAGCGAGACTCTCCCAGGACCTGCTGTCGCGCGTCCAGGCCGACTAATCTTGGGTCTTCTATCTGGTCTGATAGGACGATGAAAAGAAAATTGCTTGTGGTGTAAGATGAAGCCTGAGACAGGCGATAAGGTGAGACGTGGACACAACTTCACGCCTATAAAAATTCTGAGGGCTCGGAGCTAAACTGGCGAATCTTGGTTGGTTTTTAGAGCACTTTGTAGCGGATGATGGGCCACTGGGGCTAGTGGCGAAGCGAAAGGGGTGAGCCGATGTCCGTGAAGGACGCCATCGTAGAGAGGGTTGCGATTTATTTCGCGTGGAGTATTTAGTGTCGTTGAGACGGAGGGGCACTCGGTGCTAAATTCTTACGAGGTGGATACAGTTGGCCAATAAGCCAAGCCTAGCCAGAAGGGCTCTTAAGGAGAGGCTAGGGGCAATTCAGAAGATGTCGGTATGAAGAAAGCGCTTTTGGTAATTCCATTGGAGTGCTCACACTCCAAAATCCCGTCCGTAGAATATGCTGCGGAGACAACTAAACAGTAATTGGATATGTTACTTGCGAAAATAAAATGTTTAGTGGAATTTCGAGAAGCATGAGACATGCGTTGGAGTAAGGCGTAAACACAGGCTTTACGCCTGTTGAATTTGCTGAAGGCTCGGAGCTAATTGTACAATATAGGGGTTTTGAGAAGGATAAATGTTGGACAACCCGGTCGCAGATAACGGTTTTGTCCCTACGACACGGCCGGTTTGTCATCGCAGCTCGCCATCGAATATCCTTCGCGTGGTAGGTTCCCAACAACTTCCCTTGTAGGTCTTCAAGTTCATAGAGAGCTTTTCCCTTCCGCGATCGAACTCGGCACTTTACGAACTTCTTGTTTAGTTTGCCGCTGGCCTTTTTCGCAAAACTGCTTTGGCTGAAATTCCTGTGGTAGACTTCCTGTCCGACTTTGAAGCTTACAGGCTTAGAACGTGTATTATAGGTCCGTTAACCTTGCTCAAAAGCTCTGTCAAAATTTTTCCAGGCCTGTTCGCGAATCAAATTAAGTTTGTCAAAAGTGTCTACGTCTATTGTTTCACTCACAGCCTGTAGCCGTCTCAGTAGTGCTTATGCAGAACCATGCTCGACCATTTGCTGGCCAAACAAAACCTTATAAGGCGAGAAGCTAATAGCCTGGTGAACTGAACTCCGAGAGAACTCGCTATACAACTCAGCATCTCATCCCATCTGTCATGCTCGTCCTTAACATAAGCTCTGATCGCAGCTAGGACGGATCGGTTTACCCTTTTGGAAGCGTTTGCTTGCGGCGAGTGCACTGCTGTACGAAGGTGTTGGATGCCGTATCGTTCCAGGAGGTTACCGAACTGGGCTGACCGAAACTGGGGACCGTTGTCTGTTACTATATTCTCCGGGACACCGAATTTGTGAAAGATTTCTTCCTCGGCGAAGCTGCAAATTAGTGTCGTGCTCGCCTTTCGCATTGGGCGTAGCAGAGTGTAATTCTATAAATGGTCCAATGGCTTCGTTTCGTGCGAGGATACGGCCCTAATAGGTCCATGTACACTCGTTGCCATGGTCTTTCCGTCGTCGCTTGAGCTCCCATTGGTGGTCGTAAGATGGAATTTGGGGCTTTCGTCTCCTTGCAGGTGTCGCAGGCTAATACATATGCTCGTACATCAGCGGTCATCTTGGGCCAATACAGGTGTCGTCGGATTTGCTCTAGGGTCTTGGCTATGCCTCCATGTGCAGATTGGGGCGGATCATGCGCTCTCGCTATGACTTCTGGTACCAAGCCCCGTGGAATCCAAAGCTTCCAGGCTTCTTCTTCCTGAACTGGATCACCAGTTCTGGGCTGTGTCCGAATGTATACATAGCCGTCGCACAAAGTTAAGTCTGGCAGGGATGACTTGTGCTTCTCGGCTCGGTCCTGAAGGTCCTTATATTCTTGAGAGTCGAAGTCTGGTGCATCCAAGTCAACTTGCGGGAATTGTTCACGTTCTGTTGGTAGATCAACGGCGGCTAGTTCTTCACAGTATACACGGGATAACGCGTCAGGTACCACGTTCAGGCTGCCCTTACGGTGTTCTATGGTGAAGTTGAAGCCTTGAAGCTTCAGACTCCACCGGGCCAGGCGTCCATTGAGGGCCTTTTGGGACATCAGCCATTGCAGGCTCGCATGGTCCGTTACCACCTTGAATGGCATGAGTTCGACGTATGCCCTGCATTTTTCTATACTGATCATCGCTGTCAAACATTCCAATTCCGTAATTGTATAGTTGCGTTGGGCCGAATTTAATTTCTTGGATAAATATGCAAGTGGTCGTTCGTTGCCCTCGTCGTCCAACTGGATCAAGACTCCGCCCACACCCTGCTTACTCGCGTCGCACTGGATGATGAAGGGGTTGGTGAAGTCAGGACTCACCAACACTGGAGAAGAAGTTAGCTGCTTTTTGAGCAGTTCAAATGCGGACTGGGCTTCGCTGGTCCAGACAAATTTGCTGGACTTCTTCAGCATGTCCGAAATGGATGCTGACAGGTCGGCGTAGTTGGAAATGAACTTCCTGTACCAGCCTGCCATGCCCAAAAATCGGCGCACTTGACGAACGGACTTAGGGGGAGGGTATTCGACGATAACTGCGACCTTCTCGGGGTCCGTCTTGATCCCTCCATTACCGATTATGTACCCTAAGTACAGCACTTCCTTTAAACAGAACTTACTTTTCTCCAGGTTTATCGTAAGTCCAGCCTTCCTCAAACATTCCGCCACCTTAGCGAGGAGCGATAGGTGGGAGTCGAAGTCCTCCGTCAGCACCAACAAGTCGTAGAGATACACCAACACCTGGTCTCGATGACCTTGTCCATCAGCCTGCACATTGTCTATGGCGCGTTGCACAGTCCAATCGGCATCACCGTATAGTGATAGAGGGGGTGGACGGGGACTGCGAAAGCTGTCTTTTCGCGCGATTGTTGGTCCAGTGGGATCTGCCAGAAAGCATCTTTAAGGTCAAGGCTGGTAATGTACCTTGATGGAGGAAGTCTACTAAGGATGCCATCTATATGCGGTAGTGGATAGACATCCTTCTTGGTCACCGCATTGACCTTCCTTGCATCAAAGCACAGCCTGACCTTGCCTGGCTTCCGTACTAGGATCACGGGCGAACTCCACGGGCTCTGGCTTTCCTCTATCACGCCAAGTTCTTTCATCCGGCGAAGTTCGGCGTCCATCAGCTGTTGCACGGCTGGTGAGACCGGATAAGAACGCTGCTTGATGGGTGCAGCGTCTCCTACGTCTATCAAGTGTTGGTCTAATTCTGTCTTCCCGAGACCCAGCGTTGAGTACGACGGGAAGAGTTGCTTTGCCTGTTGTAGACGAAGTTGGTCCGTCGCAGATAGTGGATACTGGTTTTGGGTCCAGGGGTTGAGACATGTTTGCTATCGTTGCTGGTTGGAGCCATATAGTTGCTGCTGAAACGTTGCCAATAATATCAGGTGCCAAATTGAAGAGCCTCCAAAAATCCACACCGAGATATAGTTCTTGGGTCAGGCTGGGCACGATGTACAGACGTACGACCTTGGTATCACCCCGAAAAGTGATCTGCACGTCCGCGTGGCCCAGTACCCAGAGGCTAACCTCTTCCGGTTCTCTCGAACTCTTTTCCAAAAGGCGCTCAGCCGTAAGGTTGAGCGCTTGGGCTTTCTTGGGAGGGTGGTGTCGTGTACGGGGTCAGTTTTGGCAAATATTCTTTGTCTGGCTTCCTGATACTCTCTGAGCCGTTGGTGGTAAGGCTTCAGAGGTCGAGCTGTTGGTGTTGTTCGCTCTTCGGCAGGTTCTCGAGGTCGATGAAGCAGCTTAACTGGTGCCTCGTCGGGTTGAAATGTCGGAGCCTTAAGTATTCGTAATGGCACTAATGGTGTTAACATTTTCGAAGAGGTGCTGTCGACCGGTGTGTCTAGCAGTTGGTCCAACAGGTTGAGCGGAATTTCATTAAGCGGGTTCGGCTCATCCTCTGTTGATAAGTCCAGCAATGGCAACCAGTTAGATGTTGGTTCTACGTACGGTGTTTGGTCCAACCGAGTTACGTCTTCTGCAATGGTGTTTTGTCCGGCTGGGGTGTTGACGGCCGTTGGGGAGTCGGAAGCGGTGCTGGGGTCGGCCTCGGTCCGTTGTCCCTCTTCTCTACAGGCCTTCTCTGGTATGCTGCTGGTCGAGAACTGCTGTTGTTGCCCTCGACCCGTCTGAAGTTTTTCTGGATGCAGACTAGGCATCTCGGCTTGGCGACTCCCTTTCGTCCACACCCGTAGCAGAAGAATACCTGTGGTGGCTTGGCGCAATCGATATACATGTGACCTGTCTGGTCGCAATTCCAGCATATAGTACCTGAAGGCACGTTGACTTGTGCGAAGCGTTGGAGACCATCGTTTTCCCTGTAGTCTTCCGCCGTCGTGTCTTGCTCTTCGATGAAATGGCATTCTTCGAGTCTAGTCCGGTAAAGAGCTGCATGAGCGATGTTACGAGTGCGAGCCCTAGTGGCTTGGATTTCCATGACCAGACCACTTATCTGAACGATAGTGATAGTGTTGTACAGGCAAATCTGCTCTTGAATAGATGGTAACAAGTTTGCTCGCACTGTTTCGACAAATTCGGTTTCCGACATGGGCGTTCGCAGCATATTCCTCATTTTTATGAGGTCTTGGCAATAAGTCGCGAAGGCTTCTCCTGGACGTTGACGACGGCTTATCATTTTTCGACGGATATCCGTGTCGTTGATGGGCTCTCCCCAGTCGGCCTTTAGAGCTAATTTTACGTTCTCCCATGGAGGATTAGGATTGCTGCGCAGCAATGTCCAAAACCAGTCGTTGACGCGCTCACTAAACAAAATGTGTAGATTGCTGACAAGCAGATCAAAGTCTCCGTTCAACACGCTCCGAGTCAGAGTCTCAACTCTGAAGATAAATTCATCGACGTGAAATCTAGAATTGTTGTCATTGGACTGCCTGAACGGTGATGAGAGGTGCTGGATATGAGCGGCGTGAACTAGTAGCGAACGCTGACTGTCCGAAACGGCTTGGCTGATCGCTTTCATAGTGATCGAATGGATTGGTTAAACTAACAGGATTTGGAGGCATTGACTGCGAGAAACGAGGCGTAGACGAAACGTCTTGAGGAGGCTCTATTCTCAAGGACTGGATGCCTCTTGCAACTTCTTGACGGACTAAGTCCGCAATCTGCAACTGTAGCCCACTCAACAGAGCGGAAGTTAGATGGGAATTTCCAGGGTCTTGAAGAGTCTCCGTCGACGGGGTTGAGATGGCTAGGTCCTCGGGCGGACAAAAGGCCACGTCACCGCCTATAGCCGCGGTACCAGAGGACCTGACCACCTCGAAGACTAATCTCGCGTAGGCTCAGGTTCGGAGTTCAGAACTCTAGCTACTAATCAGCTAGCTGTGAGCCTGCAAGTACTCAAAACCCTTAAGGCCAGCGCGTTGGGCGCCATCTCTTGTTGCTAACAACGCGCTTCTTCCGGTCAACAGTCACCTACGAGCTAACTGCTGCAGTTTCAGATGAAGCTGTTCGTTGGGCGCCATCTCTTGTTGCGTGATGTGACCGACACTGCTGCTGGATGATTGCCCAAGGCAGGCTATGACTCAATAATGACATCAACTGAAAGTCAGCTGATGTCAGCCTGGATCACGGCCTCCCCTGGACACTCATCTGTCAGCAGATGCTTGGGCAGAGATGGAGGATGGCATGCTGGCATCGCTAGCTTTGCGATAGAGAGGGGGGTTCAAAAGGGGATGCCATCTCCGCCCGCGGTCGCGCAACAAAAGCAGAAAATCATGCCGAGGATGGGAAAGTGTGCGACGAACCGACAATCAAGAAAATTAAAGAAAAAGGGAAGTGTTACAGGTCAGATCCGAAATCCGATGCTGGATATTTTGTCAACAACATCGGATAACAGATATGACCACAAACAAAGAACATAAAAATTTACCAGCAAGTAGCCACTTAGTAAACAAATTTCAGAGGAAATTGCATTTCCTCTTTCACGAAGTGGCTAACTGGTAAATGTTACAGGTCAGATCCGAAATCCGATGCTGGATATTTTGTCAACAATATCGGATAACGGATATGACCACAAACAAAGAACATAAAAATTTACCAGCAAGTAGCCACTTAGTAAACAAATTCCAGAGGAAATTGCATATCCTCTTTCATGAAGTGGCTAACTGGTAAATTTTCCAAGAAATCAAAGCAAGTCGAAAGTACATGGAAAATGATGGCGAAGCACCTGGGTAAGAATCAAAGTTCTCAGGCTAAGAGCGCCTCGCCATCAAATTCCGATAAGTACATCGTCGTGCTCAAGGTCTATCGGTGCTTGAACTTGATCAAGCCAGTGAGAAGAAAAAGCTCTCACACACACGACCAAAAACTTACCTACCGTTTAACGAGACTGAACGGAAGGTATACGATCGAGATCGAAAGCTCAAAGCTCTCTACCTTGTTTAAAAAGTTCAGGTAAGTGGTCGTGGAAAAAATGATTAATAAAAAGAGAGTCTGGTTTTTTCCAACACGGAGTTAAAAAAAAAATTTAAAAAATCGGTAGTTAGTAAAAAGTTTCGTCGGAGTTATAGCGCGATACTCAAACAAAAAGGTGTAATAAAATAATAAAATAAAAATAATAGCAATAAAACTTAATGTATTAATATAGTTAGTTGTGATAAAATTTTTGTTAACCTAATTAATAAATAGTAAATGTGTGCGGAATGTCAGTGGTTTTAATGTCAACGGATTACACTACAAAAGTTGTCTGTGTGCAGATTTTCGCCGTCTAAAACATAAAAAAATTGGAGCAGCCGGTAGGATCGAGGAAGCTTGGTTGGTACAAACCGTAAACGCTTTAAAACCCTCGATCTAATATCGAATAAAAAGGGGATCCTTTGGCCACTGCTGGGTAGTCAATAGCCCAGTAAGTCACCCCCAACGCTCAGGGTTAAACGCTGCCTCTGTTCCAGGCGAGCGGTTGCCCTTTAAGAAGTGCACAAAGGCACCATCTTTAAAAGAGCTGAAGATTTCTCCGGGAGCAGGAAGGACTAGTAGGACACCCAGGAATCATCCTCCAGAGCCAGCGATACTCCTAAAACCCAACCCTAGAAGGACGATTCTAAGGAAAGCCACCCTCACATCGGACGACTCAAAGGTCAACCCGTCCACAACTTTAGATAAAGAGGCGACCAAAGGGACAACTCGCCTCCACCAGTAATCGCACAGCAGTAGGTCTAAGAGGAAAAACGAAGACGGCCAAAAGCCCCCTTTCAGACCACATCACAGAGAAGCGCAAAGACGGCTGAAGTAGCCCCCCCTCTCAACAGCGAAATACGGCAAGACACTACCTAAGTAGGCTACTAGCCCCCCTTGCAACCACCAACAACCCGTAGTGTATGTCGGAGTCGGAGGGTGACTCCCCACCGAAAGCCGCTCCGAGGACCAAGTTCCCCGCAGAGAGGACATCCCCAACATATAGCGAACATCCACCCCCTTCGCCCAAAGAATCCGAAGGAAGAAGACTTAGAAGCGGCACAGTTCTACCCCTTCCTACAGCCGCTAGTACAGTAAGTTTAAATAAGTATTTAGATAGGGTTCTGGAGAAAGCGCGGGACTCCGATAAACTCTCTGTACCTCAGTGTGACGTTTTAGATAAAAAACTAACACAAAACCGTGAGGATAGGCTCGCATTAGTAAAAAAATATCAGGAGGATACAGAGAGATTTAAGGCGGACATCGCCGAATTTAAGGGAACCTCGCGCTCGCTCGAAGTAGTTAAGGAAAACAGGTTAGGTAGAGAAAATTGTAAAGAGGCCAGTGTTATTGTAAGAGCCTCACCAAGTAAAGACATTGACGATCAGACCAAATCCGAACCGACCGAAGAAGACTTTCTATACGATTGGCTGGAAGTATCCTTCACGGACACCAGTCACGAGGAAAGCCTGCTTAGTCTGCTCGAGTATAAACCCAAGACCGCCTAGAAATACTTCAAGATGGTAGATTACGCCAAAGTAGCCAAACTAATGGTACAGCTTGTTCCTTTGTTCTCTGTGACAAATAGCCTGCAGTTGAACTCCAAACCTTTATAGGTTGCTGTAAGCAAACACAGCAATGCCTAACTACAGAGGAACAAACAGCTTTCCTACAAATTTTGCCCACCAGACTCCGGGGTGAAGCGTATCAACTCTTCGCCTCAGACGTTCCACCCACCTTCAAAGAAGTGGAGGAACGTCTACATAGGGCATATTTACCTAGGGAAACATATCAAGAGTTGGTAAATAAACTAATCACAACTCGACAATTATCCCTAGAAACATTAAACGCATATACGACCAGACTAAAACAATTGTTGGTCCTTTGCAAAGAAGCCGCCGACACCAAATACGGCAATGCAGCATCCACAGTAAAGACTCAGTTAGAGGACTTCGCTAAAAACGCACTAAAAAGCGGAGTAGGTAACCCGCATTTGTGCCAGTATCTCCTTACAATAGGCGATGCTACAGTGGACGAGCTAATACAAAAGGCGCTGGACATGGAGAGGCTCCAGCAAAGCGCCCTATTCATACAATCCCCACTTTCACAAATGCCAACATTACCCCACACACAAGCATATGACACACACACGGGGACCAGCACGTTAGCCCATGGTCAAATAAACTTTTTACAGGTACCCCCTAGGACAGCACCACCAAATTACCAACACCAACACTACACTCTGAACCCATCACAACGCCCTCCATTTCAACAAAGGGACCACAGGTTTGGAAACAGACGACCGAACCCCAGCACACCGGCACAGAACATTACATGTAGCTTCTGCCAAAAACGGGGTCATACGTACTCCGACTGTCTAAAGCGTAAGAACACACCTTTTTGCGTGAATTGCAAAAATTATGGGCATGATGTTCGCGATTGCAGAACCAATCGTTCTGCTAGAATCCAAGATACAAGCCATGAAAAAAGGCCTCCAAGAGAAAACAGGCCGGCCTTAGAACAACGACCCTCCGGCGGCCCCCGAGTGTATAACATATGCCTCAAATGTAATTTATGTGGCCGACGCGGACACACTGTTGACGTTTGTCAACAAAAACAGAAATGGGAGTCTCAGAATCAGGGAAACGACGCATAGTCGACCCAAAACTCCCCGGCTCGACTATAAACCCTCCGCAAAACAAACAAGGGTCACCTCAGACGCCCAAGACTAGTATCTCTACCGTAAAACTTCCATTGGACATCGGCCTACACGGCCAAACCAAATTAGTAGTGGATACTGGCGCTGAGGTTAGTATTATTAACGCCGTTGGTACTGGAAAAACCTTGGGAAGCTGCCAGGGAAACTTCACACTGAAGCACAAAATACCCTGCAATTTCCAAGTCATTCAAAACCTTCCAGGTCTCACGGACGACGGTTTGTTAGGAAATGACTTCCTAGCGAAGAATTGTAATGTTGAAGGTCCAAATATGGCACTTAGGTTTCCTCGCACGGAAACTAGCCTCGAAGAGTTCGCTATACCCCTAACACTTGCATCGGACGAAGCGTGTTCACAGAACGCAGTCGAAGTAGAAACACTAACAGGTAGCACGGAGGCCTCAGCAGTCAAGCTGTCTAATTGCAGTGTCCTCAAGGCATCTCAATTGGAGAATGCTGGTTGCAACCATCAAGAACACAATTCGGATAAAAGAACTACCAAAGATCTGGCTTGCAAAATAAGGCAGCACCAGATAGTCTTAGACGAACCTGTGTGTATACCTGCAAGATCCCAGATCGTAGTCAAAATTCCGTTGCAATTGTCTGAAGAAATGATCTGTCTATCCCAGGAGAGAGACGATGGAGTCTTCCTGGCAAATCGCTTACTCTCATCAGGAATCAAGGTAGCGCCCATTGGAATCCTCAACGCTAACAATTTTCAAGTAGTCCTGACAAGCCTCGACATAACGCTACACCCTCATCCCTATCACCAACGGATCGGATGAAACAAAACTATATGAAGAAACCCCAGAATACAGAGACTCACGGTCCACGAGCCGGAATAATGGCACTGACAAACCCCACAAAAGGTCTAATCTAACCGGTCACAAAGACCCAGTAGCCCCAAAGCCAATTAGAGGTAAAAACACATCCAAACATGTAAAATGGCATAAAAGCCCCTCCAGAGACGCTTGCGGCTCCCTCACGAAAAACCCAAAGTCTGGCGCTTGTGAGTACAACAAATGTCTGACACCCAAGGAAAGCCCAGATCGACAAACTCCATCGCCCAGAAGCTCAAACACAAAAATACAGGCGACAAACGCTTGCGAGTTCCAACAAATGCCTGAACCCGTAGGTATCACGGCCCACAAAACTCCAACGTTCAAAAACAATAGTTTTAAGAAAATTAAAAACAAGGAAAACAAAATAAACAAGAACAGAGTTACTAGAGCCGATAAGATGGCCACTCTGCAACACATGAAATATCTATACCCGGACAGTGACGATCCGGACGAACCCCAACATAACCCGCGCCTCGCCAGGTTAGTACAAGAACTCAACCTGGACGACACCCTAAGCGCGGAAGAGTCATCTGCCACAACCAAACTATGTTATGAGTACGATGATATTTTCTTCTTAAAAGGTGATAGGCTCACTCATACCATAGCCATCACCCACGACATTCCCCTGGTGCAAGACAAAGCACCCATTAATCAAAATATGTACCGATTGCCTGAAACCCAACGCAATGTAATCAACGATAAACTCCGAGAAATGTTGGATAATGAAATAGTCCAACCGAGCAAGAGTCCATGGAATTCACCTCTCTTAGTCGTCCCCAAGAAAGCGGGACCTGATGGTGAAAAAAGTTGGCGCATCGTCGTCGACTTTCGCAAACTTAACGAAAAAACGATTGGCGACGCCTATCCGTTACCTCGTATCGAGGACATACTTGCCAACTAGGTCATTCCCGATACTTCACTACCCTCGACTTGGCCAATGGTTATCACCAAGTACTAGTCGACCCCAAAGATAGGCCACAGACGGCTTTCAGCACAAACTATGGACACTACGAATTTAAGCGTATGCCGTTCGGGCTCAAAGGAGCCCCGGCTACCTTCCAACGTCTAATGAATTTCGTATTAACAGGTTAACAACGCCTGGAATGCTTCGTGTACCTAGATGACATAATCATCTACGGGAAAAACCTGGCGGACCACAACCAAAAGCTCCGCTTCGACAGACTGAGCGGGAACAACCTGAAACTGCAACCAGAGAAATGCCAGTTTCTAAGACGAGAGGTTGTATACTTAGACCATAAGTGTTCCAACAGAGGAGCACTACCAGACCCCAGCAAAACGGCATTCGTCCAAACATTCCCCGTTCCCGAACAGTCAGACAAGTCCAATCATTTCTGGAACTTGCCAACTATTACAGGAAATTTATACACGATTTCTCAAAGATAGTACGTCCAATCACGAATTTGCTTCGCAAGGACGTGAAATTTACTTGGACGTGGGATTTACTTGGTCGAGAGGCATTTGAAGTTATTAAAAAATACCTAATTTCCCCTCCACTTCTAATCTATCCCGATTTCACCCAACCATTCAACCTAACCTTGGACGCCAGTAGAGAGGCCTTAGGAGCTGTCTTCTCCTAAGGAGAAGTCGGACGTGATCAACCTATTGCCTACGCCAGCCGTACACTAAATAAAGCTGAACGCAACTACTCTACAATAGAGAAAGAATTTCTAGCCATAGTCTGGGCCACACGTAACTTCAGATGTTACCTACAAGGCCGAAAATTCACAGTCTACACAGACCATAAACCTCTCAAAGGCGTCTTTAACGTCGAAGACCCAACTTCCCGCTTGGTGAGATTTCACCACAAGCTTTCCGAATTCGATTACAAAATCGAATACAAACCCGGTAAATATAATACAAATGCCGACGCACTCAGTCGCATCCCGCTGGAAGAAGCCGAAGACAACACTCCACCATAAAATGGATTCGGACTCGGAGGAAGAAAACGGTGCAACCCCCCACAGTCATCTAAAATGCAACGCGGTGACCCGGGCAAACATGTTCAAACGGAACCCAAAACCCCGAAACGAGGAATCCCTCGTTGAGCAACCAGGATAACGAAACAATAAAAACCAAACAAGAAATACAGCCCATAAACCCATCAGGTAAGGATCCAGACATAAATGAACCAAAAACCCCTGAAGTTATTACAAACCCCGAGGAAATCAGGACAATCTTACATGACTACCATGATTCTACTTTCGGCGGCCACCAGGGCGTAAAAAACGTACAAAGAAGAAGAAAGAAAGTGCTGGTGGAGGCACATGCTTAGTGACATAAAGAAATACATTAAGCGGTGCTCCAAATGCCAAAAGATGAAAGCGTCACCACAATTCCAAATGCCAATGGTTATAACAGACATCGCAGAAAAACCGTTTGACAAGGTCTACCTCGACATCGTAGGTCCAGTTGAGGAAACAGAGTCCGGAAATAAATATATCTTAACGTTCCAGGACAACCTTACAAAGTTCGTCGACCATCCAAATGGGGAAGCTGTCACAGTAGCGCAAATTTTCTTTGATGAAATAGTAACGCGCTATCGCATTCCAAAACGAATTGTCACCGATCAGGGAAGCAATTTTCTGAGTGATTTATTCAAACAGGTATGTAAATTGCTAAGGGTGAAGAAACTCCAAACTTCAGCTTATCACCCACAGTCAAATGGCGCACTAGAACGTGCACATAGACCATTAATCGAATACCTCCGAACTATGGTGGACGAAAATCCCAAATCTTGGAACCAATACCTGCGAACCGCTGCATTCGTGTACAACAACAGTGTGCACGAAGGGACGAAACTAACTCCCATGGACTGCCTTTACGGCTTCACAGCGGATGTTCCCGCCAACCTTAAACGAGACCCGTGTATAACCACGAGAGCTATTACCACATATTAAGGTATAAGCTTCAAAAATCTTATGCAACAGCTCGGAAAAACATATTGGCCAGTAAACAACGCTCGAAAGGTTACTACGACAAAACCATTCGCCCTATATCCTTCCCTATAGGAGACAGGGTCCTCCTCAAGAGCGAAAATAGAACATAAACTCTCCCAAACCTGGGTAGGACCCTATTTGGTAACCGGTGTTTCCAGCTCAGTGAATACCACGATACGAGTTGGTAAGGGAATAACCACAGTCCATAATAACAGGCTGAAACCATATTATGACTAAACCAAGTAAATAATACTTAAAAGTTTAACACTTCAAACCCCTCCATTTAATGCAATAGTTATTAAACTTTAATATTAATACAATAAATTCATGAGTACAAACTATTTAATCCAAACCTCTCCTCTCTGTAGACATGTCCTTGGCAACCATTATACTCGGATTGCTCCTGTCCCCTGTGGCAAAAGGCGAGATAGAGCCATATACAATAACTCCCCTGAACAACACCGGATTACTCTTTGAAGACTTGGGAAGCCTGATGGTGTATCATAACACCTGGAACGTCATAACGGAACTGGACCTGTCCGAATTGGAAAACCAAACAATGTTGGCGGGACGAGCAGAGCATTATGTACACCAACTCTATGGAAATCATTCATCAGCAACTGGCCTATGTGAATTGCAGAAAAAACATGTCCATGCACTGATGGAGAACATAAAAAGACGCACCAATGTCAGTAAGGAGGCCGTACCAAAATCCCGAAAACCCAGATCGATATTCGATGGTATAGGAAATGCCACGCATTATCTCTTCGGAACGATGGACAGCGGAAACGAACACGAGGTGTACAGCCGCTTGGAAGAACTCGAAACAAATACCAAGCACTCGCCGACCTAGAGAAACAACAGATTAGCGTGGTAAAAACAACTTTTGATAGAATTCAGAAACCCTTAACGTCACTGGCAGAACGTCAAAGGTAAATAACTCTTCATATGAATGATCTGCACAACTTGACAAGCTAGTCAGTTAATACAGGAAATTATTTCTAGCCTCCTTCTCCAAATGGTCGAACTAGAGTTTAGACAGCAGGCCTTATTAGATATAACAGTATCAAGTAGGAATAACCAAATCCACCCATTACTAATTTCACCCGGTGGGCTGTTAGAAATTTACCATAAATCCCATTCAGCCTGCCAGAACCCCAAAACTGCCTCTCGATTCTTTACTAGAAAACCGAAATTCGAACCCATTTATTATTAGAAAAACTTGTAATTCGCCTCACCCTCCCTATATTCGACATACCCAAATTTAAACTACAACAAATCCGATGCTTCGCAATCCATACGGAAAATAACCATTCACTTATCCCAGAGATTGCTTACTCACACATAGCAAGTCAAATACACACACAGGAATTTTTACTTCTTAAAGCGTCGAAATTCGTCAATATCAAAAAGTTTCCAAAAACATAGAAGAAGACATATATATTGGCAGACTTAACACCCCGATAACGAAAGCAACGCTGTCCACTGAATGTGTTATTAAACTACTATTTAACCCTCTAGAAGAAAACCCCAGATGCCAACTAAGAGCACAATTAACTCCCAGGGATACCCTTATCAAATTAAAAAGACCCAATACTTGGTTATATTCTTTAGCCTCCCCAACAATAGTGCATATCACCTGTGCGCGACGGCTACTCACTAATCGCCTAAGCAGACAGGGTATATTAGTAATTAACGAACCCTGTCAACTACAAATAGGCCCAAACACCATATATTACGAAGCAAAAAACCTTCATCCCTTTAAAATCTTCCAACCGGATTACTTCCCAAACACAAACGAAACTAAAATAGAGTTGGAAAATTTCATGGTCACACTCCCGGAACCACACGCACAGGAACACTCCTTATTGCTCCTTGGGGACAATACGAACCAATTAATACACCAAGGTACAAAATCCCTAGACGAGATTCGCACCCAGGTAGCGAAGGTTCGCACTAACATTAAAGCCAAGATACCCCATACTTTATCCACCACTTCCCTGTCCCTCTCAGGCATACTGCTGTTGGTCATAACAGGGTATATTATAATAAAATATGTGGCTCCCAAAGTCACACCATGGATTAGCCAGCGGAACGCAACGCGCCCTCAAAACGAAGTACTAATGCAGCCAATCTATACAATCCCCCACAAAACAACAACCAAATCCGAAACACCACCGAAAACACAAACATATGAAAGGCCCCAAACGCTTCCACGAGTGAAATCCATTCAACTGGTATAAATAATAAATACCAAGAAACCATTTTTTATTATCCCCCTCTTATCGGCAGTTAAAAAAAAAATTCACAACCATACAACCAACACCATATAAAATTAAAAGTTTTTCAACGCCGATAAAATAATTGAAATTCAAAAAAAAAAAACACACAAAAAAGTTTCCAACGCCGATTAAGAAACCAATCTTTAAACCTTCATCCTCACCCACTAAAAAACAACACAACCCTAGGAACAAAAATGAAAGAGAGAGAAGAAAAGAAATAAAGACACTCAATTAGATAATTATTCAAAATTTATTCAAACGCAGTTTAATATAAATGTCTATTACAGGTATAGATATAAAGACAATTTAGAAAATTACTCAAAAAATTATTCTCGTGTCAAGATCCGTTCTCACCACTCCTCACTCGAAGCGGGTTCACTCCTGTCGATCACTGCAGGCTCCATATCCGACAAGTCCCCAACATGAACCTCCAGGGCCGGCAAAGAGGACGGCGGATTATAGAACGTCACCCCAGTACTAAGGACAAAATTAACTCGGTATTACACTCTTGCCGTCGTCGGAGCAGACCAAATGGTCACGGGGGACTCATCAAGCCGGTGCAACACAATCCTGATCGGTCCACCCCACTTCCGGGAAATCGCTGTAACGTAGACTCCGTAGGCTCGTACGGTGTGAGGGGAGATCACGGTGATCCCCGCACGAGTTATAACCTCCGTAAAATTCATGACGACAAAATAAAAATTAAACGATTAAATCAAACTCTACAACTGCCGCGATAGTTGAACAACTAAATGACAACTCCTCTCAGCACACGACTTTTATTAAGAAAATATCCCTGACCAGTCATTTTGAAATGATAACTATTCCTCTCCAAAGAATAGTTATCTTTTTCCCAGAAGGAAGGAATGTTACAGGTCAGATCCGAAATCCGATGTTGGATATTTTGTCAACAGCATCGGATAACGGATATGACCACAAACAAAGGACAGAAAAATGTACCAGCAAGTAGCCACTTAGTAAACAAATTCCAGAGGAAATTGCATGTCCTCTTTCACGAAGTGGCTAACTGGTAAATTTTCCAAGAAATCAAAGCAAGTCGAAAGTACATGGAAAATGATGGTGAAGCACCTGGGTAAGAATCAAAGTTCTCAGGCTAAAAGCGCCTCGCCATCAAATTCCGATAAGTACATCGTCGTGCTCAAGGTCTATCGGTGCTTGAACTTGATCAAGCCAGTGAGAGGAAAAAGCTCTCACACACACGACCAAAAACCTACCTACCGTCTAACGAGACTGAACGGAAGGTATACGATCGAGAGCGAAAGCTCAAAGCTTTCTACCTTGATTAAAAAGTTCAGGTAAGTGGTCGTGGAAAAAATGATTAATAAGAAGACTCTCTTTTTCCAACACTGAGTTAAGTCGCGGTGATTTAAAAAAAAAAGAAAATAAAATAGTTTTAAAAAAAAAGTTGAACCGACTTCATAAAAAGCGCTAAAAAGCATAAAATAATTTTTAATTTTATATCTATTACGACATTTTGAAGTCGCTGCAAATTAAACAAACCAAACAACTACAACAAAAATATTTAATCGTCATTTCTTATGATCCCGTACATAAACGTTCAGTTAGTATTATGTATTATTTTCAATTGTGGTGCTGTAGTTGTTTTATTTGTTTAATTTGCACCGACTTCAAAATGTCGTAATAGATATAAAATTAAAAATTATTTTATGCTTTTTAGCGCTTTTTGTGAAGTCGGTTCAACTTTTTTTTTAAAACTTTTTTATTTTTCACTTTTTAGTGTCTTCGACTCTATACAACGAAGAAAGAACCATCCAAATCGGTCCATGAGTTAAAAGTTAGTTATAACCCCCTACCCCACCCCCATTCCACTAAACTTTTTTTCTCATGGTATCAATCAAGGAACATACTCTACCGAACAGAAAAAGAATCATCGAAATCGGTCCACGAATTACGAAGTTACTACCCCTCCCCCTCCCCCCTCACCACCATAGGACCAAATTATTCTCCTAATAGCAATGGGTGATCACACTCTATACAACAGCAAAAGAACCATCCAAATCGGTCCACGTGTTACAAAGTTAGGTTCCACCCCCCCCCCCCCTCCACCCCAGCAACATTTGTCTTCCCGTAGTATCAACCAAGCATCATATTGTACCCAATAGAAAAAGAATTATCCAAATCGGTGCACGCGTTACGAAGTTAGACTACCCCTCCCCCCCACCCACACCTTTCACCATAGGACCACATTATTATCCTATTAGCATTCGGGGATCATACTCTATACAACAGAAAAAAAAACCATCGAAATCGGACCACGCGTTACAAAGTTAGGTTCCACCCCCACCCCCCACCCCCATTCCACCAAATTTTTTTTCTCCTGGTATCAACCACGGAACATACTCTACCCAACAGAAAAAGAATTATCCAAATCGGTCCACGCCTTACAAAGTTAGCCTATCCCTCCCCCCCTCCCCCCACCCTAGGACCACATTATTATCCTATTAGCAATGGGGGATCATACTCTGTACAACAAAAAAAGAACCATCCAAATCGGACCACGCGTTACAAAGTTAGGTTTCACCCCCACCCCCCACCCCCACCCTACCAAAAATTTTGACATGGTACCAATCGGGGAACATACTCTACCCAACAAAAAAAGAATTATCAAAATCGGTCGGCGCGTTACGAAGTTATGCCCGGTCAGACATAAAAAAAAAAACAAAAAAAAAACAAACAAAAAAATACGCCTCGAACTTAGAACCTCTTTATTTTTGGGAAGTCGGTTAAAAAAGGATCTGATCTTGAAATCGGTAGTTAGTAAAAAGTTTCGTCAGAGTTATAGCGCGATATTCAAACAAAAAGGTGTAATAAAATAATAAAATAAAAAATGTATTAATATAGTTAGTTGTGATAAAATTTTTGTGTAACCTAATTAATAAATAGTAAATGTGTGAGGAATGTCAGTGGTTTTAATGTCAACGGATTACACTACAAAAGTTGTCTGTGTGCAGATTTTCGCCGTCTAAAGTATATCAGAAGAAAAGAAAAGAAGAAAAAAACCCGCGAAAATTCAACTAAAAGGACGGATGAAGAGTTTAATTTAAAAAAAAAGAGAAAGAAAAAGGAAACTGAAGGAATAAAAAAAAACCAAAACAGGAGGATAAAGGATGCAGGCAGGGGTTGCCCGACTTACCGGCTATCGTTGGGGGAGTGCCGCAACCACCCTTACATCTAGGGGGCCGATTTCATCTAGATGCCCTTTAACCTGTAAAAAAAGAGAGAGACAGGGTCACTCACCTCATTGCGAGGACCCCGCCCACCGACGTAGCGATGATGTAGCCGCCCTAGGGAAGGACGAAGAGGCGAAAGAGAGAGAGGAAGAAGAAAGTTATTTAGAGCTCATATAAAATTATTTATTATATCTAAAAAAAGAGATACCCCCTCCGTACGAGGGCACACGACCGTCTAGCTTAAGGCTAGGGCCTTTTTACCCCGTTGCAATAGGGCTCTGAGGAGTGTTGCAAAAGAAAATTTTATGACAATTAGGTCTTACTACTGCTAACTATTACCTAGCTAATTCGAAAGAGAAAAAATGTCGGATAAATGTCGGTCAATTAGTTAAGAGTAATTCAATTTGTTACCAAATGCGCATTTTCGTACCGGTCGGAGAAGTATATATGTATTACGTAAAGCTATTCTCTGTCGAACTTGTCTTTACATTTTCTTGTCTTCTATCAGCGAAAAAAAGGAGAATGTGATAAAACACAGACATTTAGAGCAATCCTTAAACCTAAAAAAACTTGCACATAACGCCTTATTAATAAAATCTATCCTTCCTGAACAGTTAATAATATTAAGTAGTTCTATTTGACAAATTATCCTTAGATTTTATAAGTACTTTAGATTTTTTTTTTCTCTTATGTTCAAATGCGATATCGTTGAGTGAACTATTATAGATATTAAGTAGGTCATAAAAATCTTTTACGGCTAAATAAGGATTATCAACATGTAAACTCCTAGAAATTAATTTGTAGGTACTGTTTATATCTGAAACAATAAATAATTACCGAAAAAAAATTTATTACTCCATATTACTGCAAGCAATCTCCTATTTCTTATATAACAACGAACCTTAAAAAATGTTTTTTTTGTATCTAGCACTACTAAATCCTTAGTCATAGTCATCAATTTTTGGAAGAGCAGTATCAGGTTTTCAATGTTAGTTCAATTTCCTTTTTGGACAAAAGGTGTATACAGCCATTTTTTCTTTCTCTGGGTTAAATTTAAATATATTTTATGGAACAGAATCACCAATTCGGGTTCCTTTTTCTGCAATTCCTCACTCTTCCGTGGTTCCTTTTTTCCTTTATTATTGCTTTATTCTACCTTATTTGTTTTCTTTTAAGATTTTACTGTCTTTTACTTTTTAGTTTTCACTTTTGTCTTTTAGATTTTTACTTTTCTTTTAATATTTCCAATTTTCACTTTTCTCCTTTAAATTTTCATTTTCTTTTACTTTCTTTAAATTTTCACTTTCCTTTTACTCTTTTTAGTTTTCACTTTTGTCTTTTAGATTTTTAGCTTTCTTTTACTTTTTCCAATTTTCCCTTTTCTCCTTTAAATTTTCATTTTCTTTTACTTTCTTTAAATTTTCACTTCCCTTTTACTCTTTTTAGTTTTCACTTTTGTCTTTTAGATTTTTAGCTTTCTTTTACTTTTTCCAATTTTCACTTTTCTCCTTTAAATTTTCATTTTCTTTTACTTTCTTTAAATTTTCACTTCCGTTTTACTCTTTTTAGTTTTCACTTTTGTCTTTTAGATTTTTAATTTTCTTTTAAAATTAATACTCTTCACTTTTCTCCTTTAAATTTTCATTTTCTTTTACTTTCTTAAAATTTTCCAAATTTTCACCTTCTTAGACCTTTTAAATTCACTTTTAAATTTTATTTTTCGCGTCTTTCGTTCTGTTTCTACTTTTCTTAATTTTTCACATCATTTGGTTTTAAGTTTACTTTTTTTTCTTTTATTTGTCGTATCTTTTGTTTTTTTGTACCTTTTTATTATTTCACAGCATTTTGTTTTCAAGTTCACATTTTGAAATTTTGTCGTATCTTTTTCGTTAACACAAAAAAAAATCCCCAAAACCGCTCAAGAAAATAATTTCCAACTGACTTACATTTCAAGTTTTTGTTACGAATTTTGTTCACTTATCAAGCAATTTAACACTACACGGAGCCACAGAGATTTAATTTACTGCCGCTCAAATCAGATAAATTCTTTTTTGACATTGATTAGAAAAATATTTGTCTTTTGGGAATCCGATTTAAAGCCCCCAAAAGCCTAGTCGCCGACATAATTTTTCTATCATTGGAATAAAACTTTTTTAAAAATCAAACACTTCTAATATGGAGCATTACTTAAGGGAAAATTTTTAATTTGTTTGAGGATGCCGCGACCACTAATCCCATTCAACCGATTCCCTCCAGACTCTCGACTCACTCACTCTTCGCGCCGATAAAAATTTCTGCCGGCAGAAGACACGCACACTATTATCCTCCCGCTGCTACCATCCAAATTTGTATGCTCAACACTGCGTAAACGGTTTTGCTCTTTTCCATTTACGCCAGATGTTCAATTTTAATTGCAATTCTGTTGCAATTTTGCGACTTTGGCATGAAGAGAATTCTGTTTTTAGAATTCTTTTTGCAGCCAGACCGTTTTTTGGCTGGATTTTTGTCTTCTTTCTATAGGCGGCTGAGGATTTTTCTGTCTGGTCGCGGTAGTTGTGCCGTATGTAGGCGGGGTTTAAATTTTGGTGCTGTTATGCAGCGGTTACATTCTTATCGGAATGTAACTATTTCGACGATTTTAAGCAATTTTTGTGCGGAGCCGAGGATTTTTATGAAAATAATTTAATTGATTTAAATTATTTTCTCGGCTCTCCGTACAGCGATTTCTGAGCTTCAGGTGTCTTTGAAATGGATTTTCTATGCTGCCTTCGATTATGCCACTTTCGTATCCGTAGGTATGTTATTTATTTCTTTCTCTTTTTTTCAGGTGTTTCTAGGTAAGAAAATATTGGTGGTCTTGGATTCGGCTGTAGGAGCCGAATCTTATGGATGTTAATGCGGTTTTTAGCAGAGCCGGGGTTTCGTAAAAACAAGGGCATAGCATCCTGACATTGCACCTAGTACAGGGATTTGGCTCATATAGCCGAATCCAGCATCATCTCAGCGGGCTAACGACGTTGTTCCGCGCATAACTGGATCATAACTGGTGGTCAGGTGGTACGACCATAACAAATACTTCAGAAGGCTTCAACTGCAAATAGAACTTAGTAGCTAGACCTTTATTATATATATGTATATATATATATATATATATATATATATATATATATATATTTATATATATATATATATATAAATGTCTTCCGTATTAAACTGGGACAGATATTATAAGTAACAGTCAATTCGAGGACATATGTATGTTTTCAGGACAGGACTCAAAATGACAATATGTCAAACGTAGAGTTTGAGAACAGTTGTATAGTTTAAGGACTGGACTTATTTGAAGACATTTGCGCAGTTTATGAAGAGACTGTAGATATTATTATTATTTGAAGACATTTCTATACTTCGGAAAATATCTTCAATCTATCACTATATATAGCGCATAATTTCAGGTCCTACGTAATTTACTATCCACTAAAAACTATGATAAATGATGGATGTTCGAAGATATTTTATGAAAGGTATAATTTCAGGACAAATGTTTGTTTGAAGTGATATACTCGGATAAACATGTAATATACAATTAACCCAATTCAGAAACGTTTTTATATTAGTGTTGTGATATTTCCCTGATTTATTGCTTCTTTTGTCATGATTCATTTAGTGAGAATCAACTTATAAATATCCTATGTGAAAAAAACAGCAAATATAAATTAAAAATTCCTTAGTTTGAGCATTTTACAACGGCTAGTTTCTAAGAAGTCGAAAACTAGTAGGTAAATTAATCATCATGAAACTTGTAGTAACATATGACCTCAAACAAACATTTGTCCCAGAATTATACCTTTCATATATAAATAGTTCAGGAGGCAAGTAGCATCACGAACAATTCCTCTTTCTTATGGTAGGAAAACGTAAATTCCATTTTGATATCATTCAAAGAAATGCGGCAACTCGCTCGACTTAAAGTAGGAGTACTGTTGACCATTACCACGTGGTCATCAATAATTTTGTGAACGCAAAAAAATTATATTTATTTAAATAGAAATTACATACTTTTATTAGCGAATATCATCAGTTTGTGGATTAATCAATAAAATATGTAAGTGATTCGATTTCGTATACGAATCTAGTTGTTTGCAATGCTGCCTGTCTTTCGGAGTATATATCTATGAAAGGTATAAGTTTAGGACAAATATTTCTTTAAAGTCATATACTCAGATAAACATGTAATATACAATTAACCCAATCCAGAAACGTTTTTAAATTAGTATTGTGATATTTCCCTCCTGATTAATTGCTTCTTTTCTTTTCATTTAGTGAGAATCAACTTATAAATTTTCTATGTAAATGTTATAAAAACTGCAAATATAACTTAAAAATTGCTTAGTTTGAGCCTTTTACAACGGCTAGTTGCTAAGAAGTCGAAAACTAGTAGGTAAATTAATCATCATGAAACTTGTAGTAACATATGACCTCAAACAAACATTTGTCCCAGAATAATACCTTTCATATATAAATAGTTCAGGAGGCAAGTAGCATCACGAACAATTCCTCTTTCTTATGGTAGGAAAACGTAAATTCCTTTTTGATATCATTCAAAGAAATGCGGCAACTCGCTCGACTTTAAGTAGGAGTACTGATGACCATTACAACGTGGTCATCAATTATTTTGTGAATGTAATCCTAGTTTTCACGTGTGGCGGTAAAAAATTATATTTATTTCGATAGAAATTACATACTTTTATTAGTGAATAACATCAGTTTGTGGATTAATCAATAAAATATGTAAGTGATTCGATTTCGTATACGAGTCTAGTTGTTTGCAATGCTGCCTTTCTCTTGGACTATCTATCTATGAAAGGTCTAAGTTCAGGGCAAATGTTTGCTTGAAGTCATATACTCGGATAAATATGTAATAAATAAATAACCCAATTCAGAAACGTTTTTATATTAGTGTTGTGATATTTCCCTGATTAATTGGCTCTTTTGTCAGGTTTAATTAGTTAGAATCAACTTATAAATTTTCTATGTAAATGTTATAAAAACTGCAAATATAACTTAAATATTCCTTAGTTTGAGCCTTTTACAACGGCTTGTTATGTGTTCTTTTTTTTGTGCTGCGACCTGCAAATAGATGGGTCATTAAATAGGCTCAAAGGAAACCAAAAGTTATGTGAACTTACCTGTGTGATGTTCTGTTCTGTCACTTACTGTTGATGTGATGCAGCAAATAATTTTCTTTAGTTTCAGATTAAATCAAAAACGAAAAGAAAATGCTAGTACTTACCTTTTGAAGAGGTCCATGAGCCATAATTTTATAGGACGCCATGCTCGTGTGGACAGAACAACTCCCAGGAAGCAAGTATTATGAAAGCGAGGCGCTTCCTACTCCAAAGAAAACTCTGAACTCCTGAAAGACTTACCTTCTTCCGATATGATGATGGGAATCGACGCATAATGATGAAAACCGACCTAAAACAACAGGAATTTGTAAGATCGAAATTAATGAAATATCAATTTAATGTACCTATAATTCACTGGATTAATCGGACGCGATGGACTGGATGCTGAAATAGTTGAGTAGGATTATCTTTATATTATTATAATTAGAATTAAGTTAGTTAATTAGATTTAAATTTTAAAGAAAGTATAGGTAAGGTTCTAGGAAATGAATTATTTTGAGATGTTATTAGAATAGAGTAGTGATTAGTATCGTTAAACTTAAGGGAATACAATTTAAAATTACAAAAGTTTGATATTAGTAGGATTGACGAACATTAGGATTAAACTAACCTTAGGAAGATGTATATATAGGTAGATAATATAATTAATAGTAGAGAATGGAGTTACACAATGATAATTTAAGTAAATTGATTGAAATTACCATTACCTGTAAAGATGCTGTGAAACAGAAGAGATCCGCGCAGACACATTTGAAATTCCTGAAATATCGAAAATTACAGCGATTTTCACAATTTATATAGTAAGAGATAAGAAGTAGTATATTTAAAATTACTTACCTGTCCTGAGCTTTTCTCTATATACGCGAAAACACCTGGAAGTCACCACACTTAACCTCACTACAAAACAACCAGAATTTCTACATAAACTTTATTGTCCGACGATAATAATAGTAATATTTGGGGTGTCCGTAACCCAAAGGATGGGGTGGTTAAACTTTTAAAAGAAAAAAAGTAAACATAAATAATTTTGTTTACCCGTGATACCGGATGTCAACTTGGAAATCAAAACAAGATTTTTACAACTTCCCGGCGTTTAATAATTTTTCCGAAGAGATCAAAATATTCTACGGAAGCTAGAGATTATTTTAATCTAAAAAGTTGAAAAATAATTTTGGAAAATATTGACAATTACCCAGTATATCGGAAATGTCCCAGGAAATTGACATAATAGGGGCAGATTCTTTATAAAACCACCCACTTTGGTAGGTGAAGCGGGCAGTTCAGTGTCATCAAAGTCATAATTCAGTGCAAAGCGAAGTTTTTTTTTTACATAAGAAGTGAAAGTTTAAAGTAATTAGAGGAAGTGACAGCAGATAATTCGTGTTTGGTCTGGGAAGAGAAAGAACGTTTAAAGGAGACATTGAAGACCTAAAAAGAAAAATTAAAAGGAAGCAAAGGTGTAGGAAGATGGATTAAGGAGAACGGAAGCAGAGGAAGGAGATGCCAAGCTTCAGGAAGTTAAGTAATTTGTTAGTTTTTGATTTTATTTATTTTTCTTGATTTTGGTTTTCTTTTAGCTGAAAGTGAAAATCGCTAGGTATTTTTTTTTTTTGCTTTGTATTTTAAATTGCGCTTTTAGTTGTCTTGTGCTAATCAGTTCTGTGCCATTTAGGAAAAGCTAGAAATCGAAGTTAACATTGAAGTTTTTTTTAATTATTTTCAATAAATAATAAGTGTTTTGAAAAGCGAGTTTGAGTCAGCAACATCAGAGTTCGTGGACTCTCAAACCACGTGGCGCCCAATAATTTTGATTAAACCCACTCCTTCTACCTGAGCTAATCTAATTTATATGCTTAAAGGAAGCGTATAACAAGCTTGGCGCCCAACGTTGGGCCATAAAGGGGTAAAAACACCTGTTTAATTTACAAAAAAAGGAAAGAAACAAAACCTCATAAATTTCCAAAACGAAAATTATGAAAGTTTTTGTTGCTGACCAAACGTCAAATATTGTCGCTTCAATATTGTGCAACTTGAATTGAAACAATGTTGCAGTATAAAAACTGTTGGAGAAATGGTCGAAATACACATTTGATTATACACTTCGAGTAAAAGAGGAAATGAATTTGTCAACATATTTTATAGCAAACAATTAATATAGAAAGAGCAAAAGAGAAGACGATTTATTTTTATGTTTCATGGCAATGAATTTATAGAACTTAATGGCACAGGCACTTACCTTTTTATTAAATGAATGAAATATATTTTATTGTAAATCCATTGTTTGCAGGTCCAGGTTTATAAATACACTTCCCTCGTTGTTTCATTTAATTTTAATTTTGTTCACTCCACATACATTTGATGCACTATATTTCATCAATACATTCATTTAAAATTTTAAAATTTTCTTTTTATTTCACATATAAATAATTTGTTTTCACAGCACGCACTCTAATATTTTTTAACTATAATAACTTTGCTCTTATTTAAAATTTTTGTTTTGCACTACTAATGGTTTCCGCACTTATTTACAACGATTGTAATGCGCGTCCGCGTCTGACTCGATAGCGTCACTTCTGAATTTCACGTGATAGCCTGTTTCTAGGTGGCTTGGTAAAAAAAAAATAGTTCATCTATTTGAGAGTTTATCGGGAGGAGAACAGATGGTGTGATGAACAGTTGATAAATATCAATGATAAAGCTTCCACCGAGTCCATGACTTAATGCAATTTTAAGTTCACTGGACCACGACCTATACCAATATTTGACCTAGTTCCCTACAAATCGATTCTCTTGTGGATTTAACTTATTAAAATTTGAGAAATTTATTTGCAAGCTGCTGTTGAGGATTGATTCAGGCTTTTGCTATTATTGGCTACATGTATATCTGCTGCATTTTTTTATAGCGATTTTGTTTATTGAAATTTGTTTCCAGGGCTTATAAGCAAATATGCTGATAAGTCTTTAGAGTCTAGAGCTGAGTCAGCGTTCAACGCGGCGGAAGATGTTAAGAATCTCTAAATTATATAATTCTCAATTATTAATGAAAAGCAAATTTATCATTTTGTATTAATTCTTTTAATGCACCTTAAGTTCATTGCACCAGCATGACCCAATTATTTCTGTGACCAAGGCATTAATGCACTCACAGCATAATGAAATAATTTCTTAAAGAAATTTGATAAGGTGAATGAACGATGCAATTAACTTAAGGTGAACAACCGTGAATTTATTCTACTTGTAATAATTTGCTGATTCGTAGATTTGTTTTCATTAATTGAATATATATCAATGTAATTTATATATAAGTAAGTTTTCAGTCTTAATAAAGTTAGTTATTGTTTTAAAGCGAAAAAGGTCGGTGGTTTGTTTTACTTCCCAAACATTTTACCTTCACGTATCTCAGGGCATTTGTGTAGCGGTACAAGAACCGTTGCATTCTTAGTCAAGGTACAAGAACTTTGACTAGTGTTTCGAAGAGCAAAAGAGTTCTTCCCAAACAAAAGCGATTCCCGAGATGATGATTTGTAATATTGTAGAATTTAGTAAGTACATGGTAATCATCCCAGTTGTGTGAGTTTGTGTTAGTTGAAGGATTTTTGCTATAGGAACGTGTTAACTTTTGAATTTACAACCGCGGGTTACCAGTTATAGCACCCATTTGTTCTTGGAAGTTACAGATACAGATAGCTTAAGTAGACATATCCAGGTAATAGTAGCTAATGTATAATAGGGGATAGAAAGATTTTTCTAACCATGGTGTTGGGAGCGTACACTGTTACGAAGTCCAGTGGTTATGTAATGCATGATGGATAATTTTTTTGTTATTGGGATTTTCAGAGCATGGCGTTCGATACTGTTTGGGTAGTTGCTCGTGATTATAAAGAAGGAAAAGTTGTCAGTAAAAGTATATTATCGCACTGCCGCAATTCTTGCTTGGACAAGCCCCGATAGATATTTTAAAATCCAGTTACACTTAATTTTATAGATATGTGACCGTTTTGCCCCACATCAGAGTTAGCAGAGATGTAAGCTACCTGTGTTAAAAAGGATTGCGCACACAAACCCCGGTAGATAATGCAATGCAATTTGAGGATGCATTTGCAGTATCAGAGGAGATGCTTAAAGTTATTCGTACGTGTAAATACTATTGGAACTGAAAAGTACCCAGGAAGGTAGCGCCATAATAACAGCAATTTTTAGACTATTAGCAATAATGGTATGTGGAAATAAGCGGCTACATTCTAGTACTTCTTGTTTAACTTTCGAGCTACTATGGCGGAATGCAGTCTTTACGGGAGAGAACCGAGATTTGTTCAAACGAAGAGTGCAAGGTTGAAAGTATTATTTCTATAGGCTGAATTAAATTGTCATGGTCTCTCCTTCCTTGTAACCTACGACAACTGTGCAAAAAATTGTGTTATCGCGGTAGGGCTTATGAATTGTTTTGGGATAGGTAGAATTGTTTTTGATTCTCAGTCAGGATTTGAGGAACCATTTTGGCAGTGATGGCTAGGAATTTAACAGTAAAGTTAAGGGAGTCAGAATTTATTTAATGTAAGAAATTAGTGGACCTTAAGGGAGCCACATAATTTTTAGTCGATTTTTATTTTTTTTTAATATATGATGATGCCAAAGCTCAGGGGATGCCCTATGATGCTTAAGCACAGCCTTGGCAGGAAAGGAATTAAGGATGAGGGAAATGGGTTAGGAGTTCGGGTGAAGGAGGTGTCGATGTACGCCCCGTTTGAAAGTTTCAGGCTGATAAGACGAGGGAAAAACAGAAGATGGTAAACTGTTCCACATTCGTGTTGTTCTGCTTAGAAAAGATTCCCGAAATTTGACGGTACGTCCAAATTTGACCTGCAGAGTATAGGAGTGGGAGCGACTTGTTGATATTGTATCGCGCGTTATCATGAGTCTACAAGGAATCAGGCTAGCAATTTCGTTAGAACAACGGCCATGGAAATAACGATAGAAGAGTGAGAGACAACCGACATTCCGTCGATGCTCAAGAGAGTCAAGACCCTCAGAGATTGAGGGATCGCCAATAAGCTTAACAGCTTTACGCTGGACTTTGTCTAACGCGGACAGTGCGGTGTGTCCGGCCCCTGCCCAAATATGGTAATTATATTCAAGTCTAGGCCTAATGTGGGACTTGTAGATCAGCGCTAAGTCAGGTGGGGTGAAATATTTCTTACATCTCTGTAGAAAACCCAAACATTTCATCGCATTTTTAGCGATTGCAAATATATAATCAGTCCAGCTAAGATTGCTGGATATCTCGATACCCAAGATGTTCAGGGAGGGTAAATTGGGTATATTCACTCCGTCGACTGAAATGGGTTGGGGGTGAACTGGGCGTTTTTTAAGGGACATTAAACAGCATTGGGTTTTGGATGCATTAAACGTAACACGATTTGCTCTGCCCCAAGCAAGGACCTTGGAAATGTCGTTGTTTAATGATCTAAACATGCGTTCCCGATTGGCTTCTGTAGCATTTCCACGTGAATTCATAACAGAATCAAATGAGTACGCGAAATCAAGGGTGCTGTCGTCGGCGAAACTATGAATAGAATTGAGAGTAAGGGATAAGAGATCATTAATAAAAAGAAGAAATAAGGTTGGTGAAAGAACTGAACCCTGAGGTTCACCGGCATTTATTTCGTAGGAATCAGATGTAACTCCGTCAATTACTACACGAATTGAACGGCCTGACAAAAAACTCTCTATCCATTTAACGAGGGTAGGGTGCAGACCAAATGTTTGTAGTTTGGCTAAAAGGGCAGCAGGCCAGACTCTATCAAAAGCCTTTGAAATATCAAGAGCGACGATTTCAGACTCACCAAAATTATGAAGACAATGATTCCAACGTTCCGTTAGAGCCGTTAGTAAGTCTCCGGTTGAGCGGCCAGTGCGGAAACCGTACTGGCAATCGTTGATAAGATGGTTGTTTTCTAGATATTTCAACAACTGAGAGTTGATGAGTGATTCAAAAACTATATGATATGATCGAGGTTAGTGCAATTGGTCTGTAGTTAGAGGGGTCTCATGCCTCTCCTTTTTTAAGTATCGGCTGGACATGAGCAAGTTTCCATACACTTTGAAACATTCCTGTTGAATATGACAGGTGAAAAAGTTTGCGCAGCGGTTTAGCCAAAGCAGAGGCGCAGCATTTTAAAACAAGGGGCGAAAAACCATCAGAGCCAGTAGCTTTGGACACGTCGAGTTTTGAAAGTACTCTAAAAACTTCGCGAGTGCGAAAGTGTAGCATCTTTCGCCTACTAGTACATTGTGATGGAGATGGAAGTGGCTGCGATGAAGGTGGTAAGTACGAATTAGCAGCAAACAGGTTGGCCTTGTCCAATGAGTCAGTAAAAACATTCCCATTATAAATGAGTGGTGGTGTTGACGAACAGGTGAAATTGTTCTTTACGGTTTTTACTAGAGACCAGAAACCCTTACTACCCTTATGGGTAGAAAAAACCTTCCGTCTGATGTTCTGGTCGAAATTGAACTTTGCCCGACTAATTGCTGAATTGCAAATATTCCGCGCATCTCTATAGATACGTCTCAATTCCTCTGAAGGGCACAATTTATATGCCTGGAAGGCTGCTTCCTTATTTGTAATGGCTGCGAAACAGTCATTATTGAACCAATTGGTGTTAGTTGGTTTGATGTTCTTGAAGCTATGAGGAATAAAGCGATGCATTCCAAACCAAAGGATGTTTAAGATATAATCGGTGCATTTGTTAACGTCTCTCACAGAAAAGCAATCGGACCAATCCAGCTCTCTGAGATACTTATTAAGTCCCGCCCAATCAGCATTTTTATAATGCCACACTAATCTTTTGGTGGAATTCAGGTTAGTGGTTGTCAGAGAGGAGATGGAGAATTGGGCGGAGATTAGACAATGGTCCGAATTACCCAAGGGAGACGTCACCGAAACCGAGTATTTTTCTGGATGCGATATTAGAAATAGATCTAAAATATGCGCGTTGTGCCCTAAAGTATCAGGAACACGAGTCGTACACTCAACCAGTTGCTGTAAATTAAAAGACTCACTAAATAACTCGACGTGTCTTCCAGACGGGCTTGTGGTAGAAGAATGCCTGAGCCACTGTGTGTTGTGGACGTTGAAATCGCCAGCAAGAACGATTTCAGAAGAGGGGTATATTTCCAAAATCTTATCGATATCGGAGGACAACTTATCAAAGGAACACACAGTGTCAGTGTCAGACATATTCGGGCTGCGGTATAAAAAACAACAATTAATGATGTGCCGATAGAGTTTAAATCTAATCCAGACATAATTAAATTCTGGATTAGTAGAAGAAAATTGAGGGAGAAGGGAGAATGGAACATCTTTTCTAACATAAACCGCGATTCCCCTCTGAGGAGAGAAGAGTGGCACTAAGTGATAACCAGGGATGTGATACTGATTAATATCAGAATCGGAAACAATCTTGGTTTCGCTTAGTGCAAGAACAGCCGGATTTTCCGCGATCAAGTGGCAGTAAACCGAAAGATGGTTACTTTTTAAGCCACGAATGTTGCAAAAATTAAATAAAAATTTTTGCATACTCCCGGTCTTAATTTGCCCAAAACAAAACAAAACTAAAACGTACACAAACACAAGGACTAACGAACGGGATCCACAAATGCGAAGCAAAGCCGCCTCTGTGAGAACAATGCCAGCAGCAGTGTTATGCCTGCTGTGCTGAACTTTGATCTCGACAAAGGCAGCCAAATGCTCAGCAGTGGAGACCCGTTAAGCGCATTCAATGCAGCACGATTGTACTACATTGAATGTTGGATGGAAGAAAATAGATACAAATCGGAACGGACTCACCAGACTGTGCTTTTAAATAGAGCATAAAAGCCCCTCACCCCGGCGAAGATGGCACCAGCACTTTGAAATTTTTTAACTTAAAATCGCGCTTTCGCAACCGAATTTAAAGTTTATTTATTTTTTTGGCAAGACACGGCGGCACGTCTGTCCCCGTCAGTAGTTCAACTCAACTCTGTAGGAAATCTCTCGGAAGAAAGGGAGGAAATGTTACAGGTGGCTCGTGCTCCACCGAATAAATCAGCACTCTAAAATAAAAATAAAATAGATTTGAAATAGTGTAATTGTGAATATTAAATACCTGTGTGGTGTGTTGTCCTTATTTACGATTAAAGATGATCCTGCGCTGTGCTTTGGTCCTATTTCAGGTCAGCGGCAGAATTCAAGGAACGTAACCAGCGAGGTCAAAATGAATTGAAGGTCGTTCAATTTGGAGGAGGATGGGATATGCTACTCATCTGTTAACTGGACGGAAATGCTGACACAGAAGCAATCCTGGCGGTAGATGGAATGAGCCCGATACATCCAAAGGAGCACCCTAAAAATCATTAAAAAAATTTTGAATTATATAATTTAGCGTCACGAAAAGAAATTATAAACATTTTAAATTGTTACTTACATAGTGGAATGCGAAAATGGCCAGCGCACACACTCTTGCGGATTCCTAAACGTATGAACCAGTTTAGACAAATTTGAAAGTAAACAATATAAAAGGGTATATAAAACACTTACCTGTATAGCTTTATACTCAAATCAGCTAAGTAAAATTGCCAGAATCACATCAAAACTAAACACCTAACCTCTGCGCAAACTTATCGCGGTTTTTTCGCGGGACTTTATACGCCGGTATAAACAATCAACGCGCTGGGATTCTTTATAAAACGAAGCACAATATAACGATAATTATGCTTGCAGAAACCCACTAATTAACAGAATTATAAACACGTGAACTCACCTGTCACACAAAAATTCAAACTCAAATTTAAATATTTTCCGACGACAAAATAATTTTTGCGGTAGCATAGAACCGTAAATAATTTACCGGGGTATATTTTTATACAAAAAAAGTGAATATTTTTATTTATTTTGTTCCATATTCCGAAATTCCGGCGAAATATTTTCAGCAAATGGCCAAATACGCGGAAATCCACATAATAGAAATTAGTTGAAGCTTTTGCAAATGAAATAGAGGCTTCGGCGCAGGTGGAAATAATGGTGTCGCTGTTGATATAGTGGTGGGATTTATTCTCTCCTGAAAATATGTTATGCTCTTCAAACGTTGATTTAGAAGAGATATAGCGGTAATTCCTTTATCATCATATTCCGCTATGGATTCCGCTTCTTTAACAAAATCTTCCGCCTTGGGTTTAACGCAGATATTTGCTTTATTTAGACTTTCGTACGCGGCTTTCAAACGATCTAAAAACACGTTAAGTTCTTCCTCACAGCTTATTAAAAAATCCATGTCACTTTCAGCGTTAACGGTACATTTCTGTAAACTGCACGCGTCGAAATTTCCATTTTAAAAAGTTCTTTTGCGATAAGTCTTGTTCTAGGCGATTAAACGTTACGATCCGATCCCGGGTTTCGGCACCATGAATAAAAGTTACAAAGGAAACGTTAGGAAAACCCGATAATATTTCCTTAGAACAAGAGCTAAAGAAAACGCGTCCGTTGTATTTCAATTCCAGTTGATCACTAACTTTATTTTACTAAGGTAGAGTAACAAAATTTCAAGCAATTTAAGAGAATAAATTTTGAGTAACTGTTCAATGAATTAAAGTAAATGATTAAAGAGTACACAATTTAGGGAACTTATTTGCAACCAATATGATACCAATTAATTAAGAATACATTTTTCCTTTAAGTTTTAGTTTTTATATTCGACAATATATATATATATATATATATATATATATATATATATATATATATATTATATCTTAACCCGAAAAGGGAAAGAAATGAAATAAACGGGTATATGTAAATAAAGGTGAATAAACAAAACAATGTAAAATAAACTACTCAACTTATCCCGATGCTCCAAATTCCAACTAAAATGTTTCTCTTTTCCTTTTATCTCGAAACTTTCCTCGTTCTTTTCCTTTCTCCACACGATTTCCTGCTTCCAAATAGTTTCACTCAGAAAAAAATGACTGAAAAGCTGACAAAAAAAAATACTCAAGAAAACTACCAACAAACTGTACAAAATTGACCGAAGGACAACCAGGAAACTTGCTGAAAAACTACTGACTTCCCCTCCAAAAATGGGTCGGCTTTATAGGAAAATGGCACATTAATATATATATATATATTGTCGAATATTAAAACTAAAACTCAAAGGAAAAATGTATTCTTAATTAATTATCATTGGTTGCAATTAAGTTCTCTAAATTTTGTACTCTTTAATCATTTAGTTTAATTCATTGAACAGTTACTCAAAATTTATTATCTTAAATTGCTTGAAATTTTGTTACTCTACCTTAGTAAAATAAAGTTAGTGATCAACTGGAATTGAAATACAACGTTTTCTTTAGCTCTTGTTCTAAGGAAATATTATCGGGTTTTCCTAACGTTTCCTTTATAACTTTTATTCATGGTGCCGAAACTCGGGATCGGATCGTAACGTTTAATCGCCTAGAACAAGACTTATCGCAAAAGAACTTTTTAAAATGGAAATTCCGACGCGTGCCGTTTATCGTGGTCAGATCACGAAACTCGTGAATGCTATAGGTGTAGCCTTACAGAAATGTACCGTTAACGCTGAAAGTGATATGGATTTTTTAATAAGCTGTGAGGAAGAACTTAACGTGTTTTTAAATCGTTTGAAAGCCGCGTACGAAAGTCTAAATAAAGCAAATATCTGCGTTAAACCCAAGGCGGAAGATTTTGTTAAAGAAGCGGAATCCATAGCGGAATATGATGATAAAGCAATTACCGCTATATCTCTTCTAAATCAACGTTTGAAGAGCATAAAATATTTTCAGGAGAGAATAAATCCCACCACTATATCAACAGCGACACCATTATCTCCACCTGCGCCCCCCCCCCTGTGGACTGCCACCTTGACGTGGTAGGGGGGCTTAGCACGACGGGCGACGGCACACCAATCCAGTTGCGTCGCCGTGTGACCAAGAGCAGTCCACAACCAGGCATAGATGAAGCCCCAGGGTGGGTGCGTCACGAGCGTGGGAGAAAGCGACAGGCGCCAATGGATTTTGGCATTAAGACCGAGCCCAGTAAGGTCTTAATTACGGCATACTGGACAACGTTTTTGGAAAAGATTGCCATGGGCTGACGATTGCAGTATTCTGTTACCTGAGTTTACTGGAGTGAAATCCTGCAGAAACGCTAAAACCTTGGCAGGACTTAGGGAACGCTCTCGATTCGGCACCATTGGGTTGGTGGTGTAGGTTCAGTTGAAGTACTCCTGATTAGCACCGATCCGGCTCTGAACACAAGCTTCCGTAAGGACTTGTGTCAACCCTAGTATGCCTCCCTGCTTGCATAGATAACCATAGGATCTCGAGTTGACTACACACGACCGAAGCGAGATAACGGCCCTGAGTTGGGACCCAATTAGACATGAACAAAAAACAAACAACAAAAGAAAAACAACAACAGGAAAAAACCCCAGAGAAACGTCAGGAGGAAAATGAAATTGAAACACCGGACGGAGCGAGCGATGCAGCGAACCCGTTTAGGAGGAGTTCTGCGCTGAGGAGAACGCCGCCCCCAGCCAGCACAAGCGCGCAGAAGGATAAGGGAGGACCCTTGAGACCTCCTCCTAAACCTTGCACCTCAGGGACAGCTGTTATAACGCCGGCAATCACCCCAATTACCTCATCTAATAGCGAGGATGAAAACAACCCAGACAACAACGAAGAGGACATGCTCCGCAAATGCAGGGCCATAATAAAAGATATGAAGGCCGCCATCAATAAGCAGCGGAGCATAGCCATGGGGGTTAAAAACGGTTTAGCCGAACTGGAAGATCTGATCGACGCGATCAGTTATAACAGAAAGAGAGGACGGAGGGCCGAGCAGGTGCGGCCTACCCGCAAAAAGGTCTCTGCGTTGGCGACCAGGGCACCAAAGGAGATTCCTAGTCCCACCCAGAAGCGGATCGCCTCTAGTCCGGCGCAACGGGAAACGGAGGCACACAAAAAGCGAGCCGTAGAAAGCGTGGTAGAACTAGGGAAGGAGCAGGTCGAATCACCGGCAACCTGGAATGTCGTGAGGCCCAAACGTGCGCGGAGAAAGAAGAAGGAGGAGAATCCGCAGAAAAAGACGGTTGACACCCCCGGGACGATAAAGGGGAAGAGTGTCAAAAAGAGGAGGATCAGGGTGCGCTCGGAGGCGATCCTTATCAAACCAGAGAAGGGGCAGTCATACGCGGACGTCCTCAAGGAAATCCGGGAGAAGACTAAGCCCGAAGACACTGGGACCAAAGTCCGGTCCATTCGGCAGACACGGTCGGGAGGTGTCCTCCTAGAAATTGGAGAGGAGCCGAAGGAAAAGGGCGCCTTCCAGGAAGCTATTAAGACCATCCTGGGAGATAAGGCAATTGTGTCTACCCTCGAGCCTAGACAAACCGTCGAGATCAGGGACCTCGACTGCCTCGCGGATGAAACCGAAGTAAAAGCAGCACTTCAACGGGACATCTCGGAACTGGGAGAGGTTACGATTGGCCTAACTCCAGTTAACTCCAGAGGGCAGAGAGTAGCCATCGTTGAGATACGCGAAAAAGCTTTGGCGAAACTGCTGGAGTGGCAGAAGATTCAGATCGGCTGGGTTTACTGTAGAGTGAGTAAAATAGCACTCGTGAAACGATGCTTTAGGTGTCTTGGTTATGGGCACGTGGCCAGAGATTGCAAAGGACCGGACAGGAGCGCTCTGTGCTACAGATGTGGAACAACAGGACACAAGGCGAAGACATGTAACGCCTCCCAACGCTGCGTGCTGTGCGCAGACAGAGGCCTGGAGAAAGACCTCATACCACTCATAAAATGAAGCGCATACTACAGGGAAATTTAAATAGGAGCAGGACGGCCACCGATCTCCTATACCAGCTTGCATCCGAAAGGCAAGCTGACATTCTGTTGCTGAGCGAGCAGTATCGGGATAGGGACTCCTCTTCCTGGTACTCAGACCTCCTCGGAACCGCAGCTATCTGGGTCTTGGATGTGGGGAGGACTCTGGTCGCTAATCAAGGAAGAGGCGGGGTTTTGTATGGGTCAAATGCGGGAATGTGACCTATTTCAGCTGCTACCTGACGGCAAATGAGTCAATACAAGAATTCCGAGATAAGGTCGACGGCCTGGAAGACGAAATCATGAGGACGACGGGACACATGATAGTGGCCGGAGATTTTAATGCGAGAGCGCTCGAGTGGGGTATGCCACATCGTGACTCCCGAGGGAAATATATAATGGAAATGGCCGCCAGAATAGGGCTTATAGTGCTAAACATCGGCGCAGTAACCACCTTCCGGCGCCCTGGGTATGGGGAAACTATCCCCGACGTTTCCTTCGCCACCAAAAGCCTGGCGCCGCATATACAGAGCTGGAAAGTTCTTGAGGATTACACTGGGAGCGACCACCAGTACATCAAGTTCGACATCTGCGACGGGGGACAACCGCGCAGGGACAACCGATACGCATCGATTAGTTGGAAAGTTGAGAGAATGGACTCCGAGAATTTCGCAAGAGAACTGGCAAGAGGCGAGGAGATTGGAAGAGCAAACCCGAGCGAAAGATCAGGCGCGGAAAACCTCGTAACCTCAACCATGGAGCTCATAGTGAAAGCGTGCGGTACCTCTATGCCGAGGAGAAAACCAGGCAATAAACCGAAGCAAAGCCCGATGCTGGCGAGACTTGGTAGATGACGTCAACAGTGACCCATGGGGGCTCGGGTACAAACTAGTGACCCAGAAACTGGGAGCCCAAAAACCTACGTGTGTGATGGAGGCCGCCACCATGGAAAACATCGTGGACGCACTCTTTCCCGAGCATCCGGTGAAAGCAGACGCTGACTTTGGTTCAGTTGGGGTCTTCCCGATGTTCACAGCGGAGGAGTTGGAGAGAGCCGTACGTGCAATTTCTGTAAGTCAGTCAGCCTATTATAAAAATTGCTATGTAAGCGATATCACAAGCACGGTGTAAATCTTTGTACAGATTTTATTTCGTTCCATTATTCCAAATTGTGTTTTATTTAGGAGATAAGAGATTGTACAGAATCTCAAATATGCTGAGATAATGATTACTGCAAATCAGATACGATAAAGACAGTCATTCGGCTCCAAGTCTATACCGAAATAATTCAACCATATCTTTAATTATTAGCCAACACTTCGAATTCAATTAAGATTTTAGCGTGTTTTTTTTTAATGTGCAGTTCCCGGATATTCGTTCAAAACATCTTTTGCTACTTTAAAGGTTAAGTTTATTTCAATTGTTTAAATTACGTTATTTTCAAAGAAACAAGTCATAATTGTTACAATATTCAACCCGTGCCGGCCAGTTTTTTTTGTTAGAGTGAAAATTTGAAGTTATTTGATTCTTTGATTTATTGGCAATCCAATATATATGGATGTTGTTGCAAATTCAGTTTCCATTCATGACCGTATTCTTGTGAAACTTAAACATTAACACTGTAAAGCATATCTAAATAGAATATAACTGATTTTAGAGCCTTTATATTAGTGAATGTTATTATGTTTGTACACAAACATTAGTAGAGAATTGCAGCCCGACATCTAAAAGATGTAATTTAATTACCATGGGATAAAAAGTCAATAATTAAAATTTTAAATCGGGTGTCGTGAATGCAGTAAGTGACTACATATAATAATGAGATGTAATACTTCAATATCTAGAATCTTTTGAGAATTGTTTTATCATTTTATTTAAGACTGAATACTATTCGTATATAATAGCTGCGTTCCATTGGACCTGGCAAAGTACTCGCAAGTACTCGCGAGTAGGCATTCAATGGAACGTATTTTTGTCGTATAAATATCCTGGAAATATTAACGAACAAGATCTTAATATCTTAATAATAAATCGAACCTTAATTTTTTTATTAATCAAAGTATATTTAAGTTTCGCAACATAAATAATATTTAATATTTCGTTTATAAATAATATTTAATTAAGAATTCATGTAGCGTAAGAATTAATTGTGTATATTAGTAATGGACTGCTGAGTTAACCTGTTTAAGGATGGTTTATATAATTTTTTTTATATTATATCCTAGTGAATTAAATATGGTATAGATAACTTCTTTTAGTTTCAGGACTTCCCTAACGCTTCTTCCCCTTCTTGCTTTCCTCATCCCTTCCCCCTCTATCCCAATGCTTTAAATTTAATTTTTGTTTGTTCTTTTGTTTCAGGATTTCTTACAGGTTAGGCCTACACCTTAGCCAGGTGTAGGAAAATGGTGGGTTAGTATCTAAACCATCGCATATGGTGGGGGGTAGGTTGTTTCTTGTGTTTGCGAACTTCAAGATGGTTCAGTGCGGCTAAGGGTAACAGGTGACACCAGACCTATGTGACACCTATATGTGTGATGATGAATGAAACTCGCCATACTTCTCCATGTAAGAGTATGTGCAGTTAAAATCGGCTGTGCTTGCTAACCCAACACAACTCCCTGGTCTCTATGTCTCGGACGGACGTATACAAGAGGACCCAACCTCGAAGCGGTGACTCGATACGGGAGGACTTAGCCTGGAAGCTTTGGGTTCCATCGGGTCTGGTGGAAAGTTTGATCCGTGAGGCTTATGAGTAACCTCAGTCAGCGCATGGAGGCTTTTACAAAACCTTAGCTAGACTCTGCAAAAATACTACTGGCCCTGCATGGTAACACATGTACGTGCATACGTAACAAGCTGCCAAGTATGCAAAGAGGTAAAAGCGCCTAACACCATTCTATGACCACTCATGAACAAGCCTATGACTTCCTCGGACCGTATCCCCGCACTTAACATGGCAACACAGTTATATTTGTCGTATTAAACGGCTTTACTAAAATTAAATTAAACACCACCCCGTTACATAATGATGGAGAGTACAACGAAAAGCGAATCAACTCGGGCGGGGATATACGCTTAAACGTCGGCCTGGCTCTAGCAATGTGGTTAGGGACAGATCGTCAGTAGCAGAAACATCGATGACGAACAAGGCAACGAACACGGACAATGAAACGGACACACGAACGGAATTGACTGCTGTAAAAACAACCACTTCTTGCCCGACCACAGCGAGGAATAAGCCTATGCTTAGGAAGCGCAACTGTTCGGATAAGAAATGATTAAGGAAGTGTCGGGTGGCTGGGATGAGCGAGGAGACGATCTCGGCGATGCTGATCAAAAAATTGGCAGAGTCTGCGAGGGAACTCTCTCGCTCGGAACAGCAATCCGCAATTCCTAAGGGAGACGAAGGTGGAATTGCCGATACGGCAAGGAGACCAACGGGGGAAAATAATCTGAATGTGATTTGTAAGACGAGGAAGAAGGTTAGTGCCAAATCCGAGTCTGCTACAAGCAAGGAAGGAATTGTAAAGAAGCCGGAGACTGCCAGCAAGGGGAAGGTTATATCTGTAACCAATAAGGCAGTGGAAGGCGGAAAAAGAAGTAGGTAGGAGGAGATTATCCCTCCGTTACCGAAGAAATCAAAAACAGGAAAGGCGGACTTTCAGTGAAGTAGTAAGCGAATCACTGAAAGTGACAATAATAGATCGAAACCACTCTGAGGCAACAAACCAGTTGTGTCTAACGACAAAGTTCGAGGAGTGGCAGGTAGAAGCCTTGATGAGCGAGTCGGACTTTGTCCCAAAGTTTCACTGGAGTGGTTTCTTCAATGGACTCTTCAGGGTAACCTGTGTGGACATGAGTACGCTGGAGTACATCAAGTCAAAAGTTATTGAAAACAAGGAACTACGGGCCGGCGCCAACCTTGAAGTGGTTGGAAAAAATTACGTGCCTAGATTAAAAAGAATTTCAGTCTGCCTCCCGAATGAGTTTAGGGAAACGAGGGAGATTTTGGGTTTCATGGACAGATTAAACCGGGACATGGAGCTCGAAACTTCCAAGTGGAAGCTAATCAAGCGGGAAGTCAGAGAGAAGATGGGTCAGTGGCTCCAACTAGGTGTAGGAGAAAAACCACTGAAAGCATTGGAGAAGACGGAGGGTAAAATTTTCTACCTAAACAGGAAAATAAAATTTACCCTTCCGATATCTCAGAAGGTAGAGGCGAAGGAAATCCCACAGAAAGCGGCAGCTGGAAAGGGTGAACCACAGCCGAGTACATCCGCGGCGGCTAAAGAAGAGGACCTCGGGTAGCTCTACGAAAAGGTCGCCGACATGGACGTGGAAAGCGAGTTGGGATAAATAGGATCGCCATACTCACTGGGGAAACCGGAAGATTTAGAGGAGGTGACATCGGGGGTTTGTCGGATATCTTACAAGACGGATGACCAAATCAAACGATGATACCGATGAATCGGAACTTAAGGTTCCCCAGTCAGGAAGAGATCCTAGAGATAATTGGATTGGAGGAACCCAGGACTTTCACCCCAAAAAAGATGGAACCGTCATCATGACGTGGTTGGTCCAAGCCAACCTACACAGGAGTAGTGTGGCTACGGCCGCACTAGCCGAGATGATGGTGAAAAAGGATGTAAAGATCGCACTGATCCAGGAACCATCCACTTTTGAGAGAAAGTCACGAACTGGAACTCAGTGCTTAATTGTTGTTATACCCTGAATAAAGGTAGGCCAAGGGCTTACATTATTGTTAAAAAATAGATACACGCTATTTCTATTCCACAGATTAGCGACCGTGACTGTGTAGCTGTACAATGGGAAGTCGGCAAAGGACGAGACCAGAAGAAGCTACTGCTAGCATCGACATACTTTCCATACGAAGAGAATCCACCTCCCACGGAGACTCTGAAAAATATGGTAAGGTATGCAAAGGAAACAAATTTAAGGTTAGTCATAGGCTGTGACACAAACGCACATCATACTGTGTGGGGCAGCATGGACGACAATGACAGGGGTAAGTCTTTACTTGAATATCTAGTAAAATCAGAACTTTTTATTAGAAATAGGGGCAATAAGCCAACTTTTATTAATAAAAACAGAAAACAAGTTATAGACATTACACTTGCGAACGAGAGGACTGTTGTTGAGATTGAGAATTGGTACGTATCTGACGAGGTATCATTCTCGGACCATCGATGGATACTCTTTGAGCTGAGTATCAATGTCAGAAATAATCCCCTGATTTTTAGAAACCCCAGAATAACAAACTGAAATAAATATAGGGAGGTTTTAAACACAAATTTTGTGTACAAGAAATGTTCCTTTGGAATCAACACAGGGAATCGATGACGAGACTGCTAACATTGAAGGTGTTATCAGACTCGCATTCGAGGAAGCGTGTACAACGAAACGACTGAAAATAGAATGGAAACAGAGATGGATGAATTCTTCTCTCATGGAAATGAGGAAAAGAACCAGAAAGCTATTCAATAAAGCTAATAAACACCAAAGAGAGGATCTTTGGGAAGAATACAAAACGGCACTTAGGCAATTCAGGGGAATCGATGAGGGAAGAAGCAAAGGTAGTATTTCTACCCAAACAAAATAAGACGGACTATAGCACATCAAATGCATATAGACCAATTAGCCTTACATCATCCCTACTGAAAAGTCTAGAAATACTCATAGAAAGGGAGGTAAGGAAACAGATAGGCATAAACCAACTATCAAGTTGTCAACATGCATATATAAAAGGTAGATCGGTTGATTCCGCTCTACATAGCCTAGTACATCAAGTGGAAAAGGCATTACAGGATGTACAAAAAAGTAGCATTAAGCTGCTTCATTGATATAGAAGGGGCCTTCAACAACGTCAGAATCGATAAGATTCTTTACGGGTTGAGAGAAAAGGGGACAGATCACAGTATAATCAAGTGGATCAAGTCCATGCTGGAGGACCGAATTATAATTACAAGTTTCGGAAATGAGCAACTAACGGCGCGGGTAAATAGAGGAACTCCACAAGGAGGGATTTTTTCACCATTCCTGTGGCTGATAGTGATTGACGAACTACTTGAAACCCTATCAGAGAAATCACGTAACATGTTATGCGGACGATCTAGCGGTAGTAGTAAGAGGTAAGTTTGAAGAAAATTTGGGATACTTACTTCAAGAAGCAATCGACACGGCAACCTCTTGGGGACCGAAGATAAATTCAAATAAAACGGAACTCTGCTGCTTCACCAGAAGACACAAATTAAGAAAGATAGTTCCCCCGTGCATCGGAAACACGAGATTAACCTTAAAGAATGAGGCCGAATTTCAGGGTGTGCTGATGGACGGGAAACTAAATTGGGCGAGGCACCTACACGAAAAGAAAAACAAAGCGGTAAGAGCTTTCTGAACGTGTAGAAATGCTATAGGTAAAGTATGGGGACTATCACCCCATATTATAAAATGGAAATAAACATGTGTTATCAGACCCAGGATAACGCATGGAGCGATAGTCTGGTGGAAGGCGATAGAAGTGGGCAGAAACCAGGAGATTATGGACCAGGCCCAACGTATGTGCTGTCTAGGCATAACGGGGGCTTCCAGGTCAACACCGACAAGGGCCTTGGGGTCATTCTAAACATTACTCCACTAGAATTCTATGTTAAACAAGTGGCACTCAACTCTGCTATACGTTTACGTATGAATAAACTGTGGAAGAAAAGGGGAATGCAAACCCAACATGAAAAGATCGACCGAGTATGTAATGGTAATACGATCAAGAGACTGTTTGAGGAAGAAGATTGCTGGGACTTCAACGCGGATAACCCAACTTTAGAGGTAATCTCAAAACGCAGTTCCCGACTAAAAGTTAATGGATCAACAATGGGGTGATTCAAGAAAACACTTTAGCGATTTGGCTCAAAATGCGAGCGTGGCGGTGGTTTTGGAATATCGTGCGAGGAACTGAACCTGGAGTTATGGGGAGGGGTAAACGACTCCTCCTTGGTTCTTCAATGTGAAATCGCAGCGATAGAGATAGGAGCTAAACAGCTAATAGAACGGGGAGTAAGATCCTCTAGGATTGCAATATGCACGGATAGCCAGGCGTCCATCAAATCTCTAACTAACGCCGAGGTAAAATCCAAAACGATAGAGGGATGTTAACAGACCTTAACGCAGCTATTGAGACAAAACGATGTCACCCTAATATACGTACCGGGGCACTGTGGCATCCCAGGAAATAAAAAAAGCGCATGATCTGGTGCGGAGAGGCGCAAATGAAGACACTCCAATAATGCTCAACCTGAGCATACCCATCCAGGAAATTAAAAAAGAAACCATTGAATGGGTAACGAGGAGGCTCAAGGAAAAATGAGAGGGATCCGATTTTGCCAGACACACAAAGGCGTTTTGGGGAACTCTCAATGCACATGAATCTGAAAAGATCATTAAGCTTAACAAAGCCAAACTGAAACTACTTGTTGGTCTTGTGACAGGACATGCAAGACTAAGGGCGCATGCCATAAAAATGGTAAGGGCGAATACTAGTCTATGCAGGGGATGTGGGGAACGCAAAAAAGATTTAGAATCTTAGAAACATACTACTGCGAAGATTTTCCAGAAGTTAAGAAATCAGGTTATAATCGAATTATCCAATTCGTTACGGGGATCAGTTGGCTCGACAGTGGACTTTAGGGTACGTTGCCGAGCAGGGGGCGTACAACGGGCCACAATAGGCCTCAGTGCATGGAAGACACACATCTTTCCCCCCTCGAAAACCAACCAACCAACCATGTCGCTTCCTCGAGGAAGATATCGTCTCTGTCTTCGGGGTACCTGAAACCATCTTCTCCGACAATGGCAGGCAGTTTGTCTCTACCATCTTTCAGAAACTGCTGAGCGACTATGCCATTAAACATGTCAAAACCGCTAAGTATGCGCCGCACCCTAATGCCTGCGAGCGAGTCAACAGGTCCATTCTGTCAGCCATACGTGCATATCTGCAAGATGACCATAGTTCATGGGATCTACACCTTCCCGCCATTGGGAGTGCCTTGCGCACCTCAGTAGATCAATCCATCGGCACGGACCCATACTATGCTCTCTTCGGCCACCATATGGTACAGCATGGCACAGCATATCCAGTCTTGCGACAACTGAACCAGCTGAAATCTTTGGAATGCTCAGTCCTGCCCAGGGCAGACCGTCTCCAGTTGATTCGCTTGATGAACACCTCCAAAACGCGCACGAAAAGGCCTACAATACGTGCTGTCGCGACGTCACATACACTCCCGGTCAGGTAGGGTCTTTATTCAGAGCGACATGCAGAAAGGCATTAGTGCGAAGTTGGCAAATAAGTTCAACAAAGCCAGAATCGTTAAGCGTGTTGGGCAAAGTTTATACCAGCTGGAAGACATGCAAGGCAAGTCCATTGGAACCTTTCACGCCAAAGACATCAGGCAGTGAAAGTAATCCTCTCTAATATTTTTTCGTATGTTGACAGCATATTAATTATCGTCATAAACTACTGATGTAATAGATGTACTAATTTCTTCGATACTTTCCACAAAGAATTTGTTAAAGTTCTCTGCCATTCGCGTACTCTCGTTGCAGGTTTCTCCCTTATAAATTATTTCCTTAATTTCAGATTTACTTTTTTTAAGTACATATTCTTTCAATTTTTTCCACATTTCTTTTTGGTTTGAGGCATTAGTAATAATTTTGTTGATTTTATTCCTTTTTTCCGCAATTATTTTATGTTTGTAAATATTTCTTGCTATTTTATAATTTTCCCAATCACTCTGGTCACTTGATAAGGACGGCACTCGGTATCTTCTAATTTTCTCGTTCTTTAATCTTCTTAAATCTTCTGTAAACCAGTTATTACTTTCACCTCGCCTAATTTTGCATCGTACAAATTTCTGTACTACATCTTTAATTTTTTCACCAAAACCATTCGCGCATTCATTCAGATCCTCAATAGAAGCTACATCAGACATACCAATAACATTCAATTCATTAACAAATCGATTTTTATCATACTCTAAAAATTCCACCCTGTTTGTTTCACAGCTCTTCGATACAGTATGATTTATGCCAATGGACAAAGTCTCATTACCACTAATTTTTAAATCTTTCTCCACCTTTACATCTTCATCATAGGAGTTAGTCATTACATAGTCAATCAATGTCCTGGAATCAGCAGTCACTCTAGTAAATTCATTCACCAATTGCTTATAACCATTAACTGCGATAATTTCTTTCATAACATTCGCGTAGAAGTCATTAGTTGATAAATTAATTATAAAATCACCAACAACTATTACTCTCCTACCAATCTGTGACAAACCATCCCCAATAAAATCACAAAAAAATTCTCGATGACGAGCTAGGTGAACGATATGTAACCACAAATATTACTGTACATTCATTGAACACTCGATAACCAAACATCCAAACCAATTATACATTCAGACACTATCTTATACCTCCACATAGCTCACAAATATAGTATAACCCCACCAGTTCTTTTAGAAGCAGAATCACACCTTATAATATTGTATCCCTTTATACCAATTTCATCATCATTCACATTATGTGCGTTTCAGTAAGCGCAATTACATCTGGTGATTCTTCTTTAACAAGCACCTCCAGTTCTTCAAAATTGTTAAATAACCCTTGTATATTGAGATATATCACCTGTTTGATACTAAATCAAAGTATAATTTAATTATTTCACATAATGGAGTTACAAGCAAAATGAATTTACTGAAATTATTCTTTCTAGATATTTATAAACTCAATTCACACTTATACTCACATTTCAGCATAATTTGTTTTCACTTCCGCGTTAATCTTTTGTCTTCGTTAATATAATAAATAGAAATAAATAAATTGCTCATATGACACGTTAGTTGAAGCTCTGCAGTGCCGGCATTTACGCAATAATCCATTGTATTGAATTGCATCAGCTGAATCATAAACGCATATAAACTTATTATGTTATTGCTTTACAATTTATGAAATACAGCCAACAGACTGCAATTTTCACACAAGGTTTGTTTTGCCTATTAATGCCAACGCCACTGTTCATCAAACAGAATTTCTCTGGTTCGAGCTTAGAATAAAGAACTAGAGGAAAGGCCATCACTCGGAAAAATCTAAGCATTTTTCTTTATGTAGTAGCGTCTGAGCGATGTGTGCTTTTCGACATGAAAGTAGTAAAATTATGCTTGTATACAGGAGGGGCCAACTCATTTTGATAATATTTTAAATTAGGTGTTTTTAAAATATATTCTTATAACACTTTTAATATAATAGAACTTTGCCCGAACATATTTTATTAATTTACTTAATTTTACTATTTAAAAACACTTTGCTTATGCCCCAAATATTTCAGTATTACGGAGACGACTTTGATTTCAAGGCGACATTCGGTCCAATTTGACATTTCAGGCGTCATTCCCCCTTAACGCACTCGCCACTTGGCCGTGAAGCAAAAATGCTTATCACACGTACAGGGTTTTTACTTAAGATAGCCTTTCCTCTCGTTCTATATTCTAAGGGTTCGAGCTTCCCGTAACAAGGCATATGATCAATATACATTATATAACTCAAGCTAGCGGCAAAAAGATCGGCTACTAAGCGGAGTGAGGAGTCCGCTTTCTGCTACAGCAAGTGAAGCTAATTAGTAGTGCAAATTTTGTTATTAAAATTAATTCTTTTTCTTTTGGAATAAATCAAGTTTGTGTTTTTAAAGAAGTTCTCGCATTTTTAATAGAATCAACCCGATTAAATTGAATAAATCGTACATAAAATCTGGTGACCCCGACGTGATCGGATTGAAGATCTGGAAAAGGCGTGAAGGACGCCAAAAGGTAACTCTGTATAATTAAAATTGATTGAATTTTCTTGAAGTGAATTGCTTTAACATTTTGACGCATTCTTGTGAAATGATTTATTCGTGACATAGCTATCGGTTTTATAACAATTGCAACCCTTTCAATTTCTTAGCGAAATTAAGCCGGTCTTTAAAGCAATTCTTAACAACATGTTTAATATTGTGAATTTGCAACATTTTGTGAAATAAGTTCACTCGTGACATTTTGATTTAATTACAATTGCTACCCTTTCAATTTCTTATCGAAATTAAGCCGGTATCTAAAGCAATTGTTAAAGAGGTAGAGCAGATCATAAGTTACAATTAAAAAATTTGAAAAGGGGTTTATGCGTGGAGCTCAAGATTTCGTTCGTACCTGAATATTAATTAATGAGAGCATATAAGGTGAATAACGTACAAACATCTTGTGAAAGTTTGCTTTTTTCATTGTTGGTGAATTTGAGTAATCGTCAAGAACAGTAACATACTTTAACTAGTACAGTTTCTTAGTACCGTTCATAAGTACAGTTTCTAATCTTATATACAAACGGAAGCACATATCTATAAAATAGTTTTTAAAAAAAAAGTTGAACCGACTTCACAAAAAGCGCTAAAAAGCATAAAATAATTTTTAATTTTATATCTATTACGACATTTTGAAGTCGGTGCAAATTAAACAAATAAAACAACTACATAACCACAATTGAACGTTTCAGCTTAAGGGATCATAAGAAATGACGATTAAATATTTTTGCTGTAGTTGTTGGGTTTGTTTGATTTGCACCGACTTCAAAATGTCGTAATAGATATAAAATTAAAAATTATTTTATGCTTTTTAGCGCTTTTTGTGAAGTCGGTTCAACTTTTTTTTTTAAAACTATTTTATTAGTCAACAAAATCGCATAAAGGAGTTCGTCGACAAGGTAAATAGTGAGACATTAATTCAGGAACTAGAGATAAGACTAAACGCTCTAGATAAACATTTCAAGAATTTCAATGCCACTCAATGTTCTATTGAATAGTTAGATCCAGATGAACTAACTACAAAAATAAGGGCTGAGTATGAAGAATTATATTATGTCTTACATCCGGCAATTTCAGTTCACATTGAAAATTATAAAAGAGAACGAGATCAACGAAACTCAAATGAATCGCTCAATAACACTCTACCTGATAGTAGACCTGGTATCAAACTTCCGAAAATAGTTTTGCCTACATTCTCAGGTGACTACGCGACGTGGACAACATTTTTCGAAACATTTAATACTTTGGTGCATCATAACAAAATCTTAGACAATGTTTCTAGATTTCATTATTTACGATCAGCTCTCTCTGATAATGCTCTTCGCGCCATACAATCTATTGAAGTAACAGAAAATAATTACGAGATTGCACGAAATTTATTGAAAGACAGGTACGATAATAGGAAACTTATTGCGCAAGAACATATTCGTAAATTATTTTCTTTGCCAACAATAAAGAAGGCTTCTTGCTCAAATTTAAGAGAGTTGATAGATAATGTTAATGTGCACTTGCGAGCCCTTACAGCATTAGGCCGTCCCGCATTACAATGGGATGATTTGATTGTTTTTCTTATTATTAAGAAATTAGATTCCGCTTCTGTAGATAAATGGGAAGATGACTGTCCTTCGGACCGACTTCCTACTCTACAGGAATTATTGCAATTTTTAGAAAGGAGATGTCACAATCTAGAAGGGAAGTCGTATCAAAACTGTAACGTCTCCTTACAGTACATTAACACTACACACAAACAAAAACCAAATAAATTTCAAAGACACAGTACGCCCACTTCTCTTCAGGTCACAAGAGCCTTTACCTGTAGCTATTGCTCTGATTCAAAACATACAATTTATAAATGCACTAAATTCCTAAATTTAACAGTGGGTGAAAGATCTATGGCGGCTAAACTACTTAAGTTATGCCTAAACTTTTTACGTCATAATCATCTACTAGAAATGTGCACATCAAGGAAGTGTCAACTATGTGGTCATAAACACAATACTCTGTTACATACAGATCGAAACCCAAATCAAGCGGTAAAGCTAGCACCTACTTCAACGAATGATGTCAAGTCAAAGGGCTTAGACACACCTTCGACTTCATCAGTTTCGTTGTACTCTTCCTTAAATGCGGCTTCATTAGCAGATCAGACAGCAAAGTCCTACATTCTTTTGGCAACCGCTTTGATTCAAATCTTCGATAATTCTGGTAAGGCTATAACTTGCAGGGCTCTTTTAGATTCGGGCTCACAGCTCAATTTTGTTTCTGAAAGTCTTGCTCAAGAGTAAGGCATCAAGCGATCTAAAACTCATATTCCAATTTCTGGCATTGGAAATTTCGAAGTAAATTCTAAATACAAAATAAACATATCCTTACAGTCTCGTGTGACTAGTTTCACAGCTGATATTGAAGCCCAAATTTTACCAAAAATAAGCGGTTTACAGCCAGATAGTGTCATTAATATAAACAAGTGGTCAACACCATCTAACATTGAACTTGCAGACCCAACCTTTCATAAGCCTCAAATTATAGATGTCTTGCTTGGTGCAGAATTATACGGTCAACTCTTGTGTCAAGAACAAATTATACTTTCAACCGATCTTCCTATCTTTCAAAGGACAGTTCTCGGTTGGGTGGTAATAGGTAGGGTTGCCCTGTCTAATTCTAAGACCTTTCACTGCAACCTTGCTACAAAACCTTCATTAACCTCTTTAGAGAAGCAGGTTCAAAAGTTTTGGGACATAGATAGACATGATTCTCCAGAAAAACGCCATACAATTGAAGAAGAAATGTGTGAGGATTTCTTCAAGCGCACAACAAAGCGAACAAGTACTGGGCAATATTGTGTGAAGCTACCCTTTACACAGGAACCAGAACTGTTAGGAAAGTCTCGACAAATGGCTACACGAAGGTTTCTGCACTTAGAACGCAAGATGTCTCGGCAAGCAATTTTAAAGGATGCTTACACAGAATTTCTAAGAGAATACGAATTTCTCCATCAGACGCAAAAGATTCCGTCAGGCCAGTTACCTTTATCCAATTATTTTCTTCCACACCACTGTGTACAAAAGATAGACAGTTCAACTACGAAACTTCGTGTAGTTTTTGACGTTTCTGCGAAATCAAGCTCTGGATCTTCACTTAACGATATTCTAATGGTTGGGCCAGTAGTTCAACCTGATCTGTTCTCAATAGTGACCAGATTTAGAACACATCGCTTTGTGTTCACTGCTGACATCAGGCAAATCCTTGTCGACGTTGCCGACCGTAAATATCAACTAATTGTCTGGCGAGATAACTCATCTCAGGAATTAGAAACTTATCAATTGAATACAGTCACCTACGGTACATTAGCAGCACCATACCTTGCTACACGGTGTCTGAACCAACTAGCAGATGATGAATACCCACATTATCCAGACGCCTGTAACATCCTTAAAAATGCATTTTATGTGGATGATTGCATGACAGGCGCAAATACTGTAGAGCAAGCAAACAAACTTCAGACAGATCTCATTGAGGTTTTAAAAAGGGGCAACTTCGAGCTACGAAAATTCTGCGCCAACCACCCTGCCCTACTTGAAAACATTCCTCAAGAGCACAGAGAGAAATATCTTCAAATAAAAAACTATAAAGTTATAAAAACCCTTGGGTTAATTTGGCAACCTACAGAAGATGTTTTTCAATTCAACATCGCAACTGGGGATCTGACCACGACAAATATAAAAAAGCGGGTAATCCTTTCAGATATCGCCCGAGTCTTTGATCCTTTAGGTCTTATTGGACCAGTGGTTGTCTTAGGAAAGATATTTCTGCAACACCTGTGGAAATTTAAATTGGGTTGGGATGAGATTGTTCCTACAGAATACGCTACTAAATGGCTTGTTTTCCGAGAACAATTAAAGGAACTCAATTAAATTAATTAATACTTGGAAGCAAACTCATAAGTCTCCAATTACACGCATTTGCAGATAGCAGTGAAGCATGATAGCATGTTAAAAATCTACATGTTGCTGCTCAAGGTCTTTTAACTATTTGCAGGCAAACCTATTGGCCAATCAATGGAAAAAATATAGCTCGACACATCATTCACCATTGTATTCGATGCTTCAAAACCAAACCGCACAATATAGAGCAGCTTATGGGCGACCTACCAGCAGAACGCGTTCAAACAGGACGAGCATTCCTTACAACAGGAATTGTTATGGTCGCTATCAATTTAGTACTCGGGTCCATGAGAAAGGTAAAAATTTCAGGAAAAATTGAGTTTAGATTAATTCGCCACATAAATATCACAGCGCCATCTTTCGTATTAAAATGTCCACAAGGGAACCTAAGAAAATTAAAATACGCCGACTATGGCTCTGCAAAAATTATGGCAAACCAACAAATTCCTAAACTCGAAACCTACATGGATTGCAAGAGAGAGAAACTGTGTATTTACACCGTCAACCAAACAAGTACCGCTCGCCAGACTCAGCACACTTAGAATTTGCCAGAAAATTTTTCGATTAAATCAAGTACGAGTGAAACGGTGGTTGCAGTGCAAGCGAGGAGAAAAATCATCTCTAATAACAGTGCATAGAGGAAACCGCAAAATTTAAGAATGTGTGTGTAGGAGTCGGCATCAGTCATCAGCTTTAAGTGAATGTGCTTTCTTTTCGGTTCAAGTCGTGTGATAGATTGGTCTAGTGGGAAGAAATATAACGAAAAAAAAGAAAGAAAATCGAAACGCGGGTATTTTTTTAAAAAAAATTATACGTTTTAAAGTAATCGTATTAACAGAGCGGTTCAGTTTTAATTGGCAAGAACGCCAACACAAAATATTAATCAGGACACCAGTCCACAAATAAAAAGGGAGCGCATCCGGGATACAGAGGAGGAAGTCCAGGAGACGAGAGGAATAGCAGGAATTATTGCCGGGCGGAGTCCCATTCATATATTGGATGTTCCTTTGTGGGGTTTCGATCACTCAGGTAAGCATCATGACTTTAATGCAAATCAAGTATAAAGAGTTCCTTGATTTTACCGCAAACAGGGGGAAGGGGGGGCTACACAGAAAAGGAGTTGCAAGAAGAAAAGAAGGGTACCAAGACTTCGTGCACTGGCTCAGGGCCAGGTGGGTCGTGTGTGGTCTTCATCAGCACCAGCATCTTTATAGACACAAATATATATATATATGAGGAAACCAACAGGTGGAATAGTTACTTCAAGGAAAATGACATTGCCATTGCAAGGAATAAACAGCTAACGGGGTGAGTCCGTTCCAATTAATATGTATTAAATAAGTGAATCAAGGAGAAGGAATTCGTCCCCTCCACCCCCACTAAATCGCTGAGTGATCGAAACGAAGCAAACGTACAATAACCAAATATAATCAGGTCTATATGATAAAAGTTTTTGTAAACATTTCGAGGAATGGAAAAGTAACAATAGCCGGAAGTTCGAAGTTAACTTAGTTTAAAGCATTATATTATTAATATATTATTTACGCATATATAAACTTAATTGAATTAATGTTTACAAATCGCTTAGTTATCGAAACGAAGGAAACAGATTATAATAGCCAGATATAATCAGACCTATATTGTAAAAGTTTTTGTAAAAGTTTCGAGAAGTTGAAAAGTAGCAATAGCCTGAAGTTCTTAGTTGGCTTAATTTTAACTCATTATATTATCATTATATTATTTACGCATATATAAACTAAATTGCATTGAAGTTTACTAGCTCGCGATCAATTATCGAAACGAATTAATAGATAAATTTCTTAACCAAATGAATACGGAAACAGATTATAATAGCCAGATATAATCAGACCTATATGGTAAAAGTTTTTGTATAAGTTTCGAGAAGTTGAAAAGTAACAATAGCCTGAAGTTCTTAGTTGACTTAATTTTAACCCATTATATTATCATTATATTATTTACGCATATATAAACTAAATTGCATTGAAGTTTACTAGAAACGAATTAATAGATGAATTTTAACAAAGAAAAGTAAGGGAGAGGCCCTGAAATCAAAGGCACACGAAAAAATGCGCATTTTCTTCGTACCTAAATTAGTAATTTGTTCCCATGTCTCTGTATGACATTTTAATCACGATTTCTGTTTACCTGAACATATTGGTTGTCGTGGATTTTTCCCTAAACAAACGGTAAGCTAGCCGATAGGTCCTTCCGATTATCACGGTTGAGATATATATATATATATCGAACATACATTTTCTCTTCTCGGATGATAACGTACTAATTTAATTTTTGTTTGCTTCTAAACAAGTTTGGAATATCTATTGATGTGCAATTGAGAACAGTCATGCTTCTTTTAAAGCCATTATAACTCAACTCTTTTCCATTCCTAAACTTAATTCTTTTGCCTTTCGAAACATATGTACATAGGAATATCAAATTAAGACATAATATAGATATGCATATATATGTTATAGAATTTGTATCTTATTGCAGTTAATTAAGTTTATGATAGCTTTTGTTTAGAGTACTAGTAGAAAAGACTTTATGAATCTGCAAGGAACTTAGTTTGTTTTAATAATTAGGATAAGGCAGATCTGTAATTAATGATAATATTATTAATAAATATGAAATATTATATGGGCCGACACTGAAAAATCTCATTTCTTCTCTCTTCTCTCTCTTCCTCGTCGTCTCCCTTAGGGCGGCCATTACCGTGTCGGTGGGTGGGGTCCTCGAAATGAGGTGAGTGACCCTCTTCTTTTTTCAGGGTTTAATGTACGGGCATCTAGATGACATCGGCCCCCTAGATGCAAGGGTGGTTGGGGTATGGGCCAACAAAAGGGGAGTCATACAATCAGACTCCCCCCCAACGAAAGCCGGTAAGTCAGGCAACGCCTGCCGCAATCCTTCCTCCTTTTTTGGTTTTATTTTTTTTGCTATTTTCTTGCTTCATTCAGATTTTTCATTTTTTTCTTTCTTGTTTTATCGCTTAAAGTTTCGGTTCTCCGTCTTAGTTTATTTTCTTGATTTTTTTTTTCTTTCCAATTTTTCCGTTCCCGTTTCATCCACCTTTCTCCCATCCTCAGGCATGATTTGTTCTTTCGTTGCCTGACCAGGAGCAGGGTGGCATTCCCCTTCGACCCACCCCATTCTCTATCGCAATACCTAGAGATCCAGCATGCCATCCCCCATCCTGCTCGAGCTTCTGCTGACAGGCGAGTGTCCAGCGGAGGCTGTGACCCCGATTGTCATCAGCTGACTTTCAGTTGATGACAGTCCGAGTCATAGCCTGCCTTGGGCAAACGTCCAGCGGCAGGGTTGGTCACAGCGCGCAACAGAATAGACTTTTGCGGTCCATTCAAGGTTCACCTAAAAATCCGAGGCAAGTTACCAATTAAAGCATATATCGCCGTATTCGTGTGCTTCACAACGAAAGCCACTCATTTGGAACTTGTAAGCGATCTCTCTAGTGAGGCCTTTATCAACGCCCTAAAACGATTCATATCTCGTCGAGGGCTATGCCGGAAGATATTCTGTGACAACGCAACTAATTTCATAGGTTCAAGATCGCAGCTTAGTAAACTTCGTCAGATGTTTGAATCCCAACACTGCCAAGACATGATTTAACGCTTATCTCAAGAAGATCGTATTGAATGGAAACCCATTCCTCCAAGGTCGCCTCATTTCGGTGGTCTCTGGGAGGCCGCAGTGAAGGCGGCAAAGTATCATCTCGTACGCATAGTGGGAGACGCCTGCCTAACCAACGAAGAGCTCTACATTTTAATTACACAGGTCGAAGCAATACTTAATTCGCGACCACTGACGCGATTGTCCTCGGACCCTAATGACTTGGAGCCGCTGACACCAGGTCATTTCATAATTGGAGCACCTTTAACCTCTTTTCCTGAACCAGATTTAACGATGGAAAATCCTGGAAGGTTAACAAGATTCCGAAGACTACAGCAACTTCAACAAATATTCTGGAAGCGATGGTCGTCGGAATATTTAGCTCAGCTACAACAGCGTCATAATGTATATGTTAGCGAGTGAAAATGAAGTAAATTGAATTTGTATGATTGGAGTAATGAAAGTATGAATTTACTAATAAAATTTATTATTATTATATACCAGTTTTGACGCGTGTCATCTCGGCTTTTAGCCGGCGCGGCGGTAGTTTTCCCCTACGTCGGGCGTAATGCCAAGACTTCGGGGATTTGTCATTCGTTCGTTATGTCCTTATGTATTGTCTGTAGCGTCCTGTCCGTAGTTCAGGAATTTGCGAACCGTTCGGCAAGTGTTAAGAACAACCGCTTTCTGTAGTGTGTGTGTAGTGTTTTTATGTAACTTTAGTGCTTGTATATTTGTGATTAGTGTTTTCGGTACAACGGCTGTGGAAGACAAGATGATTGGCACGATAGTCACTTTGTCCATTTTCCACATCCGCTGCACCTCGTGTGCCAAATCTGTATATTTCGTAATCTTCTCCCTAAAAGTGTTCTGCACATTGTTGGTGTTGGGTACTGCAATGTCAATTAGGTATGTTGTTTTGCTGTATTTATATATGAGAGTAATATCCGGTCTATTGTGGTGTATTGTCCGATCAGTTATTATTGACCGATCATAATATATTTTATGTGTGGAATTTTCAAGAACACTATCTGGTGTATATTTGTAATATGGTGTGTATGTGGCGGGTGCAATAAGGTTGTGTTTTAAGGCTAACTGTTGGTGTATGACATTGTAGACCTGGTTGTGCCTATGCAAGTAATCTGTTTGAGTAAGGAGTTTGCATCCAGCCGTTATATGTTCTATTGTTTCAGAAGCTAAATGACAAAGCCTACACGTGTCGTCCTGAACTGCCGCATCCTTAAGGATGTGTTTCCTATAATTCTTCGTGTTAAGCCAAGCGCTCGACGCATCTTTGTTGATATGATTTTGTTTCAAGTCAGCGTAATGTCTTCCGTGGAGAGACTTCTGTGACCATGCTTGCTGTTTATCTGTGTGTGTGGCTATGTTTAGTGTATTATCCAGCATTGTGTTGTGCAAATCAAGTGGTGTTTGTTTGTTGTCGGCTTTGATCACTGCTGCATGCAATGGAGAACTTTCTTCTTTTCTATAAAAGTATTCTCTGATAGACTTCATTTGTTTATAATGAAGTGACTTTATGTCTATCAGGCCGCGACCGCCCTCGCACCTCTGTAACGTTAATCGTTCTATACAGGAGTTAGGATGGTGTGCCCTGTACCTTGTCAACATCGTTTGCGTTCTTCTGTCTAGTGCTTCTAAGTCCGTCTGTGTCCATTTAATTACCCCAAAGGAATAAGTAAGGACTGGAGTTGCATACGTGTTTATAGCCTTAATGAGATTTTTCCCATTAAGGCTAGTTTTTAGAAGACTGTTCAAGCGGCCTGTATCTTTGATCTCTAGCGCCCGCTTTATGTCCGTGTGAGGTATATCACGTGATTGTTCGAATCCAAGATACTTGTAGAGTTCGCCCTCCCCCATCGGTTCAATAGTGTCCCCGGATGGGAGATCGAATCCCACAAGTTCATGTTTTCCCCTCGTCACATGAAGCGTCCTACATTTGTCAACTCTGAACTCCATCCGGATGTCATTGGAAAAATCCAGAGTAGTCTGCAGCAGCTGTTGCAGATGAGCTTTCGAGGAAGCGTATAATTTGATGTCGTCCATATACATGAGGTGCGTGATCTTATGAATATTTTCCCTGTCGTGTTGTATATTATACCCATAACCGGTGGCATCCAAGGCACGTGAAAGAGGATTCAGAGCGAGACAAAACTATAGCGGACTGAAAGAGTCTCCCTGTAATATAAATCGCCTGATTGGTATCGGGTGTGTTGTAATCTGTTGGTTTGGTATTTTTATGTTTATTTTTGTGTTCCAGTATTTCATTGAATGTTGCAGAAAGTGGATGAGTGTTGGATGTATTTTGTATACATTCAGTATATCGACCAGCCAAGAGTGCGGGACAGAGTCATACGCCTTCTTATAATCGATATATACTGCATGTATATTCCGGCGAGCAGTTCACAGAGTCCATGAGCAGTTGTTCTTTACAACCCAATGACCCTTGCCGGCATCCATTTTGCTGCTCAGACAATATGTTATTTTGTTCTGTGTGTTTGTGGATTAGTTTACTGGTGCAAGAAGTCATAATCTTATAAAATGTCTGTAGGCAAGTGATCGGTCTATATTTGGATGGATCTGTGGTGTTATTATTTCCTTTTCCGGGTTTCCGGGTCATTGAAAAAATTATTAATGTGGTGTAAGAGATGCATATGTGTAGATGTAAACTTCTTGAACCAGTAATTTTGAATATTGTCTGCGCCTGGTGCTTTCCAATTATGGGTATTTTGTATGACATCCGTTAGTATCTTCATCGATATCTGTGGTTCTGGCATGTTGGGTATGTCTTGGACGCGTTGCATTTCTGCTTCAATCCACTCAGCATTGGGGTTATGATGGACTTCTTTTGACCAAATAGATGACCAAAAGTCGACCATATCTCTTTCGGAGGGTAGTTCACTTGCCGGGCTATTGTTTGAATTTTGATTGTGTGTAAGTGATCTATAAAAGTTTTTTCATTGCGAATGAATTGTGTGTTCTGCGTTTTCCTATCCGTACACTTTCTGTATCTTTTTAATCTAGTGGAAAGTGCCGAAAGTTTTTTAACTAGTGTATCTATGTGCATTGTAATGTTTGTATTAATTGTGTCTCTGTTTGTGTGTAATTTGTTTTTTTTCTTAACTACCCTCTTACTTTTGTTGCCCTGTTTATACTGGATAAGTCGGCCGAGATCACAACGGATCCCATCGATTCGCCTTTCCAGTCGTTTCTCCCAAGCCGGTTTTTTCAGCGTCGCGTTGTTGATATTAGTTGGATTGCGCGTCTTTGAACCATTGCATCTAATAGCCGCAACAGCAGCACAATATATCGCTGTATGCACTTCAGTAAACGTTCTGTCATGTGTCAAGTACTCTGGCAGAACGTCCGTATTCAAGATGTCAAGAATGCTGGATAATTGTTTAGATTTGCCCTGTTTTGGTATTATGTGCCGTTGTGTTGCGTTTAAGTGTGCAAACTCTGTGAGTGCATCCTCAAACGCTTGTTTGACCTTATTCCTAAGAAAGAGATCAGAGCTATTGAGTATGGGTGGGGTGTTTGGGTGTTGGGTTTGTGTGATTGTGTGGATATGGGCTGGATGCAAAATTTCCCCAGTATTATTGTTGTTTGGAGAAGATATGTGTACAGTTTGGTGTGAAGGTGTGACGTGATGTGGCGGTGAGATATCACGTGGGAGTGTGGTATTGTGTGGTGACGCGGTGTGGTTTTGCGATGTGTTATAATACGGGGTTATGTTGGTGTTTGGTGCTATGTGTAATGTGTTGTTATTCTGCAGATCTCTAGACACTTGGTCCTTAATCTCTTGCAGAATATTTGGTGCAAGTAGGTTGTTCCTAACTATTACTCGTCTTTGGTCGGCAATTCTCTGCTTTGTGACGTTTGTATTAGGGTATTCCGTCATGAATGCCCTATGTAATTCCTGTCGATATGCAGTCACGTTCGCTTCCAAATTCGTTATTCTGTAGTATGTGCGCATGATGAAGGTATTCACTTCAGGTGTCCATTTCATGCGCACACGAGAGATTCCCGCTCTGGTGGTCGCCGGTAACAATGGATTTGCTGTCTGCGAAACACTTTGAGCAGGGTCCGGGGACGTTCTTGTGGACGGCCTACCAACCCATGAGCCAGTGCTACTCGCTCCACTGTCTAACACGGAGGACTGAGTTTCGGTGCGTCTGAGTCCAGTCCGAATCCTCAGCGGACCCCGATCCGAGGCAATTCTTTCGTTGTTCTCCATTGAAAAATGGGTTGCATCTTATACCTACTACCAGGTTTAGTAAAACGGCCGCCCCTAACATGGAGAACAGACGCCGACCAGGGAGCCGCCCAATATGGGAACAGACTCTCCCTGGATTTAACTGGGGTCCGCGGGATTGTCAAGCCCGTGACTTCATGGAAGTCCCCCTGCTGGGTTATTATTATTATTTTTCGGTCACCACATTTACAACATTTAACACAAGACATTGCACAACTTAAACGAAGAACATAAATCATTAAGACATCACTGCAAGTCACTACAATTAGACATTTATTAAAATAACTCACGTATTTTCCCTGTAACACATTACTTACCTCTTGTTTATACTTCAATCCGTCATTCGTTTGACAATATTTTTATTGACAAAAACTTATCGAAAAATAACAATATCGCCAACATTGTAGAGCTGAACAAGTACTATAAAATTTATTGAAAGAGACGACATAATTAGGTGGGGAAAATGCATTTTAATGTAAATGTGTGTATTTGAAACTCATTTAAATTTGACCATATTTGGTCATAAAATCGAAATGCATTTGATGAAAACTCTAGAAGTTGCCTTTTTTGGAAATGTCTGAGGAAAAAGGGGAAATTGAGCTTCCACAAAAGGATAGGTTGGCATTCGTACTTTGAAATCGAAGCGGCGCGGATCGAAAGTCGAAATGAGAGTGATCGGAAATTTTGAAATCGTTTTGATCTAAAAATTAAGTTGAAATCAGTTGAAATCAATATTACTAAACTTCAACAAATATTCTGGAAGCGATGGTCGTCGGAATATTTAGCTCAGCTACAACAGCGTCATAATGTATATGTTAGCGAGTGAAAATGAAGTAAATTGAATTTGTATGATTGGAGTAATGAAAGTATGAATTTACTAATAAAATTTATTATTATTATATACCAGTTTTGACGCGTGTCATCTCGGCTTTTAGCCGGCGCGGCGGTAGTTTTCCCCTACGTCGGGCGTAATGCCAAGACTTCGGGGATTTGTCATTCGTTCGTTATGTCCTTATGTATTGTCTGTAGCGTCCTGTCCGTAGTTCAGGAATTTGCGAACCGTTCGGCAAGTGTTAAGAACAACCGCTTTCTGTAGTGTGTGTGTAGTGTTTTTATGTAACTTTAGTGCTTGTATATTTGTGATTAGTGTTTTCGGTACAACGGCTGTGGAAGACAAGATGATTGGCACGATAGTCACTTTGTCCATTTTCCACATCCGCTGCACCTCGTGTGCCAAATCTGTATATTTCGTAATCTTCTCCCTAAAAGTGTTCTGCACATTGTTGGTGTTGGGTACTGCAATGTCAATTAGGTATGTTGTTTTGCTGTATTTATATATGAGAGTAATATCCGGTCTATTGTGGTGTATTGTCCGATCAGTTATTATTGACCGATCATAATATATTTTATGTGTGGAATTTTCAAGAACACTATCTGGTGTATATTTGTAATATGGTGTGTATGTGGCGGGTGCAATAAGGTTGTGTTTTAAGGCTAACTGTTGGTGTATGACATTGTAGACCTGGTTGTGCCTATGCAAGTAATCTGTTTGAGTAAGGAGTTTGCATCCAGCCGTTATATGTTCTATTGTTTCAGAAGCTAAATGACAAAGCCTACACGTGTCGTCCTGAACTGCCGCATCCTTAAGGATGTGTTTCCTATAATTCTTCGTGTTAAGCCAAGCGCTCGACGCATCTTTGTTGATATGATTTTGTTTCAAGTCAGCGTAATGTCTTCCGTGGAGAGACTTCTGTGACCATGCTTGCTGTTTATCTGTGTGTGTGGCTATGTTTAGTGTATTATCCAGCATTGTGTTGTGCAAATCAAGTGGTGTTTGTTTGTTGTCGGCTTTGATCACTGCTGCATGCAATGGAGAACTTTCTTCTTTTCTATAAAAGTATTCTCTGATAGACTTCATTTGTTTATAATGAAGTGACTTTATGTCTATCAGGCCGCGACCGCCCTCGCACCTCTGTAACGTTAATCGTTCTATACAGGAGTTAGGATGGTGTGCCCTGTACCTTGTCAACATCGTTTGCGTTCTTCTGTCTAGTGCTTCTAAGTCCGTCTGTGTCCATTTAATTACCCCAAAGGAATAAGTAAGGACTGGAGTTGCATACGTGTTTATAGCCTTAATGAGATTTTTCCCATTAAGGCTAGTTTTTAGAAGACTGTTCAAGCGGCCTGTATCTTTGATCTCTAGCGCCCGCTTTATGTCCGTGTGAGGTATATCACGTGATTGTTCGAATCCAAGATACTTGTAGAGTTCGCCCTCCCCCATCGGTTCAATAGTGTCCCCGGATGGGAGATCGAATCCCACAAGTTCATGTTTTCCCCTCGTCACATGAAGCGTCCTACATTTGTCAACTCTGAACTCCATCCGGATGTCATTGGAAAAATCCAGAGTAGTCTGCAGCAGCTGTTGCAGATGAGCTTTCGAGGAAGCGTATAATTTGATGTCGTCCATATACATGAGGTGCGTGATCTTATGAATATTTTCCCTGTCGTGTTGTATATTATACCCATAACCGGTGGCATCCAAGGCACGTGAAAGAGGATTCAGAGCGAGACAAAACTATAGCGGACTGAAAGAGTCTCCCTGTAATATAAATCGCCTGATTGGTATCGGGTGTGTTGTAATCTGTTGGTTTGGTATTTTTATGTTTATTTTTGTGTTCCAGTATTTCATTGAATGTTGCAGAAAGTGGATGAGTGTTGGATGTATTTTGTATACATTCAGTATATCGACCAGCCAAGAGTGCGGGACAGAGTCATACGCCTTCTTATAATCGATATATACTGCATGTATATTCCGGCGAGCAGTTCACAGAGTCCATGAGCAGTTGTTCTTTACAACCCAATGACCCTTGCCGGCATCCATTTTGCTGCTCAGACAATATGTTATTTTGTTCTGTGTGTTTGTGGATTAGTTTACTGGTGCAAGAAGTCATAATCTTATAAAATGTCTGTAGGCAAGTGATCGGTCTATATTTGGATGGATCTGTGGTGTTATTATTTCCTTTTCCGGGTTTCCGGGTCATTGAAAAAATTATTAATGTGGTGTAAGAGATGCATATGTGTAGATGTAAACTTCTTGAACCAGTAATTTTGAATATTGTCTGCGCCTGGTGCTTTCCAATTATGGGTATTTTGTATGACATCCGTTAGTATCTTCATCGATATCTGTGGTTCTGGCATGTTGGGTATGTCTTGGACGCGTTGCATTTCTGCTTCAATCCACTCAGCATTGGGGTTATGATGGACTTCTTTTGACCAAATAGATGACCAAAAGTCGACCATATCTCTTTCGGAGGGTAGTTCACTCGCCGGGCTATTGTTTGAATTTTGATTGTGTGTAAGTGATCTATAAAAGTTTTTTCATTGCGAATGAATTGTGTGTTCTGCGTTTTCCTATCCGTACACTTTCTGTATCTTTTTAATCTAGTGGAAAGTGCCGAAAGTTTTTTAACTAGTGTATCTATGTGCATTGTAATGTTTGTATTAATTGTGTCTCTGTTTGTGTGTAATTTGTTTTTTTTCTTAACTACCCTCTTACTTTTGTTGCCCTGTTTATACTGGATAAGTCGGCCGAGATCACAACGGATCCCATCGATTCGCCTTTCCAGTCGTTTCTCCCAAGCCGGTTTTTTCAGCGTCGCGTTGTTGATATTAGTTGGATTGCGCGTCTTTGAACCATTGCATCTAATAGCCGCAACAGCAGCACAATATATCGCTGTATGCACTTCAGTAAACGTTCTGTCATGTGTCAAGTACTCTGGCAGAACGTCCGTATTCAAGATGTCAAGAATGCTGGATAATTGTTTAGATTTGCCCTGTTTTGGTATTATGTGCCGTTGTGTTGCGTTTAAGTGTGCAAACTCTGTGAGTGCATCCTCAAACGCTTGTTTGACCTTATTCCTAAGAAAGAGATCAGAGCTATTGAGTATGGGTGGGGTGTTTGGGTGTTGGGTTTGTGTGATTGTGTGGATATGGGCTGGATGCAAAATTTCCCCAGTATTATTGTTGTTTGGAGAAGATATGTGTACAGTTTGGTGTGAAGGTGTGACGTGATGTGGCGGTGAGATATCACGTGGGAGTGTGGTATTGTGTGGTGACGCGGTGTGGTTTTGCGATGTGTTATAATACGGGGTTATGTTGGTGTTTGGTGCTATGTGTAATGTGTTGTTATTCTGCAGATCTCTAGACACTTGGTCCTTAATCTCTTGCAGAATATTTGGTGCAAGTAGGTTGTTCCTAACTATTACTCGTCTTTGGTCGGCAATTCTCTGCTTTGTGACGTTTGTATTAGGGTATTCCGTCATGAATGCCCTATGTAATTCCTGTCGATATGCAGTCACGTTCGCTTCCAAATTCGTTATTCTGTAGTATGTGCGCATGATGAAGGTATTCACTTCAGGTGTCCATTTCATGCGCACACGAGAGATTCCCGCTCTGGTGGTCGCCGGTAACAATGGATTTGCTGTCTGCGAAACACTTTGAGCAGGGTCCGGGGACGTTCTTGTGGACGGCCTACCAACCCATGAGCCAGTGCTACTCGCTCCACTGTCTAACACGGAGGACTGAGTTTCGGTGCGTCTGAGTCCAGTCCGAATCCTCAGCGGACCCCGATCCGAGGCAATTCTTTCGTTGTTCTCCATTGAAAAATGGGTTGCATCTTATACCTACTACCAGGTTTAGTAAAACGGCCGCCCCTAACATGGAGAACAGACGCCGACCAGGGAGCCGCCCAATATGGGAACAGACTCTCCCTGGATTTAACTGGGGTCCGCGGGATTGTCAAGCCCGTGACTTCATGGAAGTCCCCCTGCTGGGTTATTATTATTATTTTTCGGTTTTGACGCGTGTCATCTCGGCTTTTAGCCGGCGCGGCGGTAGTTTTCCCCTACGTCGGGCGTAATGCCAAGACTTCGGGGATTTGTCATTCGTTCGTTATGTCCTTATGTATTGTCTGTAGCGTCCTGTCCGTAGTTCAGGAATTTGCGAACCGATCGGCAAGTGTTAAGAACAATCGCTTTCTGTAGTGTGTGTGTAGTGTTTTTATGTAACTTTAGTGCTTGTATATTTGTGATTAGTGTTTTCGGTACAACGGCTGTGGAAGACAAGATGATTGGCACGATAGTCACTTTGTCCACTTTCCACATCCGCTGCACCTCGTGTGCCAAATCTGTGTATTTCGTAATCTTCTCCCTAAAAGTGTTCTGCACATTGTTGGTGTTGGGTACTGCAATGTCAATTAGGTATGTTGTTTTGCTGTGTTTATCTATGAGAGTAAGATCCGGTCTATTGTGGTGTATTGTCCGATCAGTTATTATTGACCGATCATAATATGTTTTATGTGTGGAGTTTTCAAGAACACTGTCTGGTGTATATTTGTAATATGGTGTGTATGTGGCGGGTGTAATAAGGATGTGTTTTAGGGCTAACTGTTGGTCTATGACATTGCAGACCTGGTTGTGCCTGTGCAAGTAATCTGTTTGAGTAAGGAGTTTGCATCCAGCCGTTATATGTTCTATTGTTTCAGAAGCTAAATGACAAAGCCTACACGTGTCGTCTTGAACTGCCGCATCCTTAAGGATGTGTTTCCTATAATTCTTCGTGTTAATGACTTTGTCTTGTATAGCACGCATGAATCCCTCCGTCTCAGGGAATAAATCACTGCGACTGAGCCAAGCGTTCGACGCATCTTTGTCGACATGATTTTGGTTCAAGTCAGCGTAATGTCTTCCGTGGAGAGACTTCTGTGACCATGCTTGCTGTTTATCTGTGTGTGTGGCTATGTTTAGTGTATTATCCAGCATTCTGTTGTGCAAATCAATTATATTATATTGTTTTTCTGTTTTTCTTTGTGTTCCTTTACGTTTTCGTGTTACTGTTGTTTTGAAATTTAATAAAAAACAGTTAGTTATTGCTACTGTAGTGTTAATTATTATTCATCCTCTTTTGAGGAATTTTTTGACAGTTTTTGAAATTTTAAATAATTAATTTCCGGATCTGTCATTTAAGATCAAGTAGCCTAAAAAAAGCTTGGTTGACTACTGTCCTCAAATGAGCGACAGTAGTAGTGTTCCGTGAAGGCGCCGACAGACGATCTGAAAGAAATGTAAACAAAGAATTCATCGCTAACGAAATGATTCAAAAACACTTATCTGACTTTGGACTTTGGACCACTCTGATGACTTCCACTTCTTCCTCTTGTATTTGAATTATTGCTGAAAACATAAAAAGATAATTAGTTAAATTTTGTATTAATTAAGAAAGTTAGTATTGTAAATATTTTGAAATTTTAATAACACTAACAAACCTCTCACCACATTTACAACATTTAACACAAGACATTGCACAACTTAAACGAAGAACATAAATCATTAAGACATCACTGCAAGTCACTACAATTAGACATTTATTAAAATAACTCACGTATTTTCCCTGTAACACATTACTTACCTCTTGTTTATACTTCAATCCGTCATTCGTTTGACAATATTTTTATTGACAAAAACTTATCGAAAAATAACAATATCGCCAACATTGTAGAGCTGAACAAGTACTATAAAATTTATTGAAAGAGACGACATAATTAGGTGGGGAAAATGCATTTTAATGTAAATGTGTGTATTTGAAACTCATTTAAATTTGACCATATTTGGTCATAAAATCGAAATGCATTTGATGAAAACTCTAGAAGTTGCCTTTTTTGGAAATGTCTGAGGAAAAAGGGGAAATTGAGCTTCCACAAAAGGATAGGTTGGCATTCGTACTTTGAAATCGAAGCGGCGCGGATCGAAAGTCGAAATGAGAGTGATCGGAAATTTTGAAATCGTTTTGATCTAAAAATTAAGTTGAAATCAGTTGAAATCAATATTACTAAATTAGTTGAAATCAAATAAACATTTTTATAGTTGTGCAGTGGCTTGTGAATTTTAAACTTTGGATTTTTTGAACAGTGAAATTTGTTAAATTGAATTAATATTGAATAAATTGTTGAACTCATTGTATGAACTTAAAGCATTCTTATTAATTTGTGCTGAAATTAATTTTAATTGCAACTTTGGTGTAGTGGAAAGTGAGCTCCCTGGGAAACGGTCGCGGGTTCGAGACCAGTTCGTTTGGTATTTTTTATATCAGAAATAATATTTTTTTTCTATTTCTACTTTGGAAACTTCCTTTTAAGCATTATCCTGGCAGCAATTTATTTATTGGTCCTTCGAGCCGGATTTATTTCGTAAAATTTGAACTCTTTAAGTGCTTAAAAAGTGATAAAAGAAACTATAAATATCGAAAACGAATCGTGAACTGTGAAAATACGAACAATAGACAGTAAACAAAATCAACTTGGAGTGCGCAAAAATTGTGATCGGCTAAAATTAATCTAAATTCCTGAAAGCACAATACCTGGTAAGTTCAGCATTTTCTTTAAGTTAGTTGGTGTTGGTATACAGCAAGCATGGAGGAATTGATCAATATTCAATTAGCTCAAAGGGAAATTTTGGAAAAATTTATGATTAATTACAAAAAGGATGGAAAAGACAAAAGAACGAAAAATTATTATGAGAAGAGATTAAAAGACTTTCAGGAGCTTTGGAATGATTTCAAAGTACGACATAGAGTTATGTTAACAAAAAAGTATTCTGATAAAACGATTAGTTGTGAAAAGCTCACTTATTTTGCAGATGACATCTTTTCAAGTATGGAAGAATTCTTTTTTCATAATTTCGCGTTAATGGAAGAGAGATTTATGAGAGAATTTCCGCCCAATGTACCTAAGGAATCTAATAAAGCAGAAATAAATCCATTGCAAATGCAAAATATTAATCTTGAGAAGAGTAGTGCATCAATTAAGTTGCCAAAAATATACCTCGACAAGTTTTTTGGAGATTATGTTAAATGGCCTACATTTCATGATCTGTTTAAATCTCTAGTGCATGAAAACAAAACTTTGTCCGCAGTTCAGAAGCTCCAATACCTAAAATTGCATCTCAGTGGCGAGCCGGAGCATTTACTTCGCCATTTCCAAGTTACCGACGGTGATTATCAAGCTGCTTGGGAACTTCTGAAAGAACGTTATAATAATAAAAGAGTTTTGGTTAATACCCATTATAAGGTACTATTGTCTCAAAATGCGGTACTTAATGAATCTACGCAGGGAGTTAAGGGATTGTTGGACACAACTACAGAATGTTTGCAGGCCTTAAACAATTTAGAAATTGATATTAGTGGTTGGGATCCGATAGTTGTTTATGTTATCGTGCAGAAATTACCGCCAGAAACACGACAATTGTGGGAACAAGAAGTGAGCAAAACTAAAGATTTATCGCCATGGAATAAATTAAAAGAATTCTTGGAATCAAGATTCCGAACTTTAGAGGCAATTTCTCCGAAACAGCAATCAATTTATAGAGATGCTAAAACTGAGCATAAAAGGTCGAAACATCCTCAAACTTTTCATGTTGCTGCTAGTCAAATTTGTCAAGCTTGTTTTGGAAATCATAATATTAGGCATTGCAACAAGTTTTCAGCAATGAATCACACTCAAAAAATTGAACTGGTTAAATCTAAGGGCTTGTGTATCAATTGCTTGGGTGCCGGACATATAGTAGGAAATTGCCCCAGCCACCAAAAATGTTTTTATTGCAAACGTAATCACAATTCTCTCCTGCACATAAAAGTGAACGAAATTTCAAGGAATGAGAATTTTAGCGCGTCTAATACTCAAAGAAATACAATTTCAAATCTTGCTTCAACATCTAATAATCATAACAATGCAAGCATGAGTTATAGTAATGCAAATGAAATTACTTCGCCTGATTTATCTGCGTTGACTCCCGCCTTTATAAGAAATAATCCTACGTCTATCTCTTCAAATTTTAGTTCATTTCAGACAAGTACAGGTCCTACATATCAAGTCTTGCTGGCAACAGCTTTAGTCAAAATTGTATCTCCTTCTGGGCAAGAAAATGTTATCAGAGCATTAATTGATCAAGGTTCCCAAGCTTCATTTATAGCAGAGTCTGTGGTTCAAACACTAAAATTAAAAAGAGAACCTGTTAGTGCGGACATCCACGGTGTAGGTAAAAATCATATTAGTCATGTGAAATCTCGCGTAAACATTGTCATAAAGCCTTTGCAAGGTAACACAACATTCGAAGTCTCTAGTATGGTTTTGGGAAAACTTACTGGTTTATTGCCCACAAGCTCAGTGTTCTATCGCAGTTGGAAACATATCGAGGGATTAAATCTCGCTGATCCACAGTTTTATAAGCCGGGAAAAATCGACTTGCTATTAGGAGCTGATATGTATGGTCAAATAATTATGAACGGTTTAGTTAAAGGTCCAATTGGTACTCCAGTAGCACAAAAAACTATGTTAGGATGGATTTTATCGGGAGAAATCAGCGCTGCAAGTAAAAATTCAATTAGTATACACAACTTTCACGTATGTACTGGACTCGACAATGACCTACGTAAATTTTGGGAACTGGAAGAAATGCAATGTAATAAAATACCTACTCAAGAGGAATCGCTCTGTGAAGAACTATTTTCGAGGACTTGTAAACGCGACAGTGATGGACGATATGAGGTGGAATTACCCTTAAGAAAGGAAACCAATCAAAGCTTTCTTGGAAAATCCCGAAAAATCGCGCTGTCTCGTCTTTATCAACTGGAGGGACGCTTTAAGAAAAATCCGGTCTTGAAAAGTGAATATGTCAAATGCATGCAAGAATATAAATCGCTCGGGCACATGAAGAAAGTTCATACCAGTGAGGAACACCATATGAAGATATCAGATGGAGTGACATCCTATTCATGCAGCTACCTTCCACATCATGGAGTCATTAAGGAGAGCAGTACTACAACTAAACTGCGTGTTGTGTTTGACGCGTCAGCAGTTACGCAAAGTGGAGTATCATTAAACGACAGACTTCTCAAAGGACCTGTCATACAGGACGATTTGATCACAATTCTCATCAGATGGCGTAAACATAAGATAGTTTTTACAGCCGACATCGAAAAGATGTACAGGCAGGTCTGGGTAAAGGATCATCATGCTGAATTTCAACGGATACTTTGGAGAGAATCTCAAGATTTACCTGTAGAAGATTACAAACTAGTCACTGTAACATTTGGAACTAAAAGCGCACCTTATTTGGCAACTAGGGCATTAAAGCAGCTGGCACTGGATGAAAGGAAAAAATATCCTGTGGGATCCCAAGCAACTTTAATGGATTTTTATGTGGATGACATACTTTCTGGCTCAAGTACTATCGAAATGGCATTGCAAATGCAGAGGGAGCTAATCGAACTTACTAATCTTGGAGGCTTCTCGTTACGAAAGTGGACTTCGAATCACCCAGAGTTATTAAGAAACATACCTTCAGAGCATCGTGAGTTCAACTTACCATTCGACATCAATTGTGAAGGAAGTGTTCGTACTTTGGGAATTTCTTGGGCTCCCCAAACGGATAAATTTATATATTTTATCAAACTAGAAAATGAGGACCCGAATTGGACAAAAAGAAAAATATTGTCAGAAGTCTCGAAACTTTTTGATCCTCTAGGATGGCTGGCACCTTTGATCTTTTTTTCAAAAATAATGATACAGAAATTATGGTTATCTGGTCTACGATGGGATGAGAAAGTTTCTTCAGACGTAGAAAAGGAATGGATCACATACAGAGAAAGGCTGCAAGATATCACCAATATTCAAGTCAATAGATGGTTTAACTATTCGGAGACTGATTCATCTGTAGAATTACATGGATTTTCAGACGCTTCCATGAAGGCATATTCCGCAGTTGTGTACATATGTACCACAAACGTCACAGGGAAGAGATGTGTTACTCTTGTAGCTGCAAAGACTAAAGTCGCACCCATTAAAACAGTTTCTCTCCCACGACTGGAACTATGTGGTGCAGCATTGTTAGCAAAATTGCTGCATTATGTAAATCAAGCATTAAGTATAAAGAAACCAATTACAATTCACGCCTGGACCGACTCAGAAATTGTCCTTGCATGGTTGAGAGCTCATCCGTCAAGGTGGACTACCTTCATCTCTAATCGAGTGTCATACATTCACGAGTTGCTGGGAGAAAACGTATGGAATCATGTCCCGTCAAAGGAGAATCCAGCGGACTGCGCTTCTAGAGGAATGTATGCAGCAGAACTCCGAGAGCACAAGTTATGGTGGTGTGGTCCAGATTGGTTATGGAAACCCAAACTACATTGGCCGGAAGGAAAATCCAACAGGACTACTGATCTAGAGCAGAGAAAAATACATACTCATCATGTGAGCATTGAAAACATAGCTTTCGACGAATTAGAATCGAGGTATTCATCACTAAATAAACTTCTCCGAATCACAGCCTATTGTAGACGCTTTTTCAATAACATTAGGAAATCAGCCGATAAAAGAGAAACTGGATACATCAAGTCTATAGAGTTACAAGAAGCTTTGACTATTTGGTTAAAAAGGGCACAACAACAGCATTTTTTAGAGGAAATTAAATGTTTAAACAGAAATCAATCAGTAGATCGTAAAAGCCGTTTGTTGAAGCTCACACCATTTTTAGATCAGAATGAGTTATTAAGAGTAGGAGGCCGTCTTAGACATGACTTATGATTGAGAAAACCCACGCAGATACACTTCACGGAGGTCCACAATTAATCATGAACGTTTTCGCGAAAAATTACTGGTTGTTAAATGCACGGAACACTATTAGATATCACATTCATAAATGTATCGCATGTTATCGTCAAAGAGCTACTGCACAAATACAACTTATGGCTGACCTGCCAAAACCGAGAGTTAGAATGGCTCGTCCGTTTGCACATTCAGGAGTGGACTACTGTGGACCCTTCGATCTTAAAACACATAAAGGACGAAATCCGCGAAAGTATAAGTCATACATTGCACTATTTGTGTGTATGGTCACTAAGGCATTACATTTAGAATTGGTGACGGATCTTACCGCGGAAGGTTTCATTGCGAGCTTTAGAAGATTCTGTTCCAGACGTGGTTTGTGCACTGAACTTTATTGTGACTGCGGAACAAATTTTGTGGGCGCAAATAGGCTCTTATCGAAAGAACAGAGACAAATGGCCACCCAATTAAACGCCGAAATAGCCACTGCAGTAGAAAACGAAGGTGTAAAATTCAATTTCATTCCTCCCGCTTCACCACACTTTGGCGGCTTATGGGAATCTGGAGTACGATCCACTAAATACCACTTGAAAAGAGTTTTAGGAAATACTATTTTGACATTTGAAGAGTTTAACACCGTTTTAACTCAAATAGAAGCCTGCCTTAATTCTCGACCTCTATCTGAATTGAGCAGCGATCCTCAAGACTTAAATCCTTTGACACCGGCCCACTTTTTAATTGGAGATTTGTTGATCACGCCTGCGGAGCCATCTCTTTTAGACATTGGTATTAACAGATTAGACAGATGGCAGTTTCTACAACAATTATATCATAATTTTTGGAAAAGATGGAACGCTGAATACCTTTGTCGCATACAACAAAGCCCCAAATGGACTAACAAAACAGAAAACGTTAAAGTTGGAGATCTTGTTATCTTAAAGGACGAAAATTTGCCACCATGTCGTTGGATATTAGGACGAGTAACAGAAACACATCCAGGCCCAGATGGACTCGTACGTGTCGTCACGTTAAGAACAAAAGACAGGAACTTAAAGAGATCTATTGCAAAAATTTGCTTGCTCCCGATTTCAGAAAACTGTAATAATTTAAATAAGCAATAATGTGACTTATTAACTCAAAACAAAAAAGGAGAAGTTGAACTCAATTTACTGATAAAGCTTTATTGATGGTGCATCCATAATTCAATTCCTATTTACACAAAAATCCAAACACATTGTTGACAACTATAAACCATCCAAAATTCCCAACTCCTCATAGTCCTAAAAGCGAGTAAGGGCGCTTTAACCCTATTCCGTCTTTGCCATCTTTTTGTTTTCGTTGCAGGTGTACCACATACGTTGAATATTTACAAATAAGCATTGTTTGCATCTTTGCTAGCAACGATGCCAAGGCGGGGAGTATGTTCCGTGAAGGCGCCGACAGACGATCTGAAAGAAATGTAAACAAAGAATTCATCGCTAACAAAAATGATTCAAAAACACTTATCTGACTTTGGACTTTGGACCACTCTGATGACTTCCACTTCTTCCTCTTGGATTTGAATTATTGCTGAAAACATAAAAAGATAATTAGTTAAATTTTGTATTAATTAAGAAAGTTAGTATTGTAAATATTTTGAAATTTTAATAACAATAACAAACCTCTCACCACATTTACAACATTTAACACAAGACATTGCACAACTTAAACGAAGAACATAAATCATTAAGACATCACTGCAAGTCACTACAATTAGACATTTATTAAAATAACTCACGTATTTTCCCTGTAACACATTACTTACCTCTTGTTTATACTTCAATCCGGCATTCGTTTGACAATATTTTTATTGACAAAAACTTATCGAAAAATAACAATATCGCCAACATTGTAGAGCTGAACAAGTACTATAAAATTTATTGAAAGAGACGACATAATTAGGTGGGGAGAAATGCATTTTAATGTAAATGTGTGTATTTGAAACTCATTTAAATTTGACCATATTTGGTCATAAAATCGAAATGCATTTGATGAAAACTCTAGAAGTTGCCTTTTTTGGAAATGTTTGAGGAAAAAGGGGAAATTGAGCTTCCACAAAAGGATAGGTTGGCATTCGTACTTTGAAATCGAAGCGGCGCGGATCGAAAGTCGAAATGAGAGTGATCGGAAATTTTGAAATCGTTTTGATCTAAAAATTAAGTTGAAATCAGTTGAAATCAATATTACTAAATTAGTTGAAATCAAATAAACATTTTTATAGTTGTGCAGTGGCTTGTGAATTTTAAACTTTGGATTTTTTGAACAGTGAAATTTGTTAAATTGAATTAATATTGAATAAATTGTTGAACTCATTGTATGAACTTAAAGCATTCTTATTAATTTGTGCTGAAATTAATTTTAATTGCAACTTTGGTGTAGTGGAAAGTGAGCTCCCCTGAGAAACAAGAGGTCGCGGGTTCGAGACCAGTTCGTTTGGTATTTTTTATATCAGAAATAATATTTTTTTTCTATTTCTACTTTGGAAACTTCCTTTTAAGCATTATCCTGGCAGATAGTGCTTCCGGGGGGAAGAAAAAAACCCGTAAACTCGCAGAAAGAAGGATCGAGGACAAGAAATAGAACTTGCCTCCTTCCTATCTACAGCAATACCAGCTAAAGAGCCCACAGAAGAGGCTAAAAAGGGCCCAGCAGAAGAGGCCAAACTTACGAAGAACATGGCGTCAGTAAAGAAGTCCTCAGCAGCATCTGCTGATGTATGCATGATGTCTACGTCTATTAGAAGCTCGTCGGCATCCGTTACTAAAGTGCCTGCGACCTCCGCCGCAACCAATAAACTTTCGGCAACATCAGATATTTCAATATCTTCTGGTGGAAGTAAATCTGGAATAGCTCCTGCTAAGATGCCAAAACTGACGGACGTAGTGCGAGCTGCTTCAATGGCAGCACCACCACCAAACCCGGTGATTATGCGTCCGAAGCTATCTGGCAACAACAAAATTGAGGCCATCAAGACTGTACCAAATGAAGCAGTTAATGCAGCGTTAGTGATAGGGACCAGCTACGCCCAACAGGTGAGTGGTAGCACTAAGAAAAGTTCCCAAATAGTTATTCAGGGTAGCTTCGTGACTCCACGTCAGCCTCCGGCAGACTTGGGAAAGTCTCGCCCCAAGACTGTCGCCGGACTTCAAGGGCTTTTCGATTGTCAGTGGCAGGATGATCGTTATGGTATGCACTTTGAGCACCTTCGTGGGTGCACACAAGGTGCATACCTGAAAGCCTTGTCACTGGTGGTCCCGATAGATAACATTTTCTCTTTCGGACTGGTTGGCCGCGGTATGGTGGAGGTTTATACCACTACCATCGACGCAGCCACTAAGCTGATGCTTGAGGGCATCGACGTGGGTGGTAGACACCTCCAGCCTTACCCAGTTTCAGTAAAGCCGACGAGAGTTTGCTTTTCTCGGGTTCCCCTCCGGGCCAGGTCTGAGGATCTTGAGGCCTTCTTAGGAAGGTTCGGAAAGATCCACGGCAAGGTCCGGGCAGTACCATTTCGAATTGGGGACGAGGGACTCGGTCGCGGCATCTTGAGTTTAAGCCGTGAAGCACACGTCACTTTAAACCAGGGGTGTGTGCTTCCAGACGGCTTTTACTGGAGTGTTGCTGGATCGATGACCTGGATTGAGGTAAGCACCGAAGCGAAATGCCATGCTTGCCATCAGGCAGTGCACTTTATTGCGGAGTGTCCTAAGAGGCTCAGGAAAGTGGCTGAGACCACTGTGGAGGAGGCACTTGCGCCAGCAAAGGTTTCCGAAACAGTGATTTCGCGCCTGTTCTCTTGGAGCAGCCTGCCACTAAAGTGTCTGAGGAACCACTTCCTGAGGCAACTCCGACGCCGGCTATAAACGGTGCTACCCCAACACAAGAAAAGGCAGACACTTCGGACGAGGAGGTCACAAGTGGCAGTCAGAAGAAAAAGAAGAAGAGGATGAAGAGGAAGACGAAAGGAAAGTCTGCCCAGGAGGTGATGCCACCACCGAAGAAGGCAGTGAGCGCTGGGATTTTCTCAGGGGAAGAGGCTACACCTTGCGCTCCGAGTGTACCATCAGTGACTCCAATGGATGTCACTGAAGTCCCCTCGGACGTAGAGGTTGTCTCTGCTCTCGAGACGGCCGGTCCAACCCAAAGCGGCTATGAATCGTGTGGAAGTTCCATTTCGATTAGTAGCCGCTTTGAAGTGGACCCTGCTTTAGTGGAGGTCCCGAGGGAGAAGCTGCGCTCGCTCCTCGATAGCCTTCACTATAAGAAGAGTTCGGACAGGATCCTGACAATTCTTAGGCGTGAGCTTGGAGATCCAGCCAGGATCCTGCCCCAACTGAAACTCCTCATGGCAGAGGCCAGAAAGAAGGCCAAATATAATGAGGTGTCGAGGTGTGAGCGCCTCTTCAATAAAGTCTCGGGGATCCTTGAGGATCTCCAACTGGACAGGACTCTTCATCATTAGAGTCGTACAGTCATTGTCTGAGTTCTTGCGATTTCTTGAATGTGTAAGATAACATCGATAAATGCAGGGGGCTTGAGTGCACCCACTAGACTACACAGTATTTTTGAAGACATAAAACAATGGAACACGGACATTGCACTTATACAGGAGACAAATTTTACACATGACACATTTACACGTCTTGAACAAAATTCTAATTTACACAAGGGTTACACAGTTTTTGCCACAGAAACACCCCGTAGAGGTTCCGGTGTGGCAATTGCTGTGTCCCACAGCTTTACACTGTTGTCTCCTGTATACACAGACATCTTCCCAGGTTTCGCATCTTCCTTGAATTTTGTCTTAGGGGACAAAACGTTAAAGGTAGTAAACGTGTACCTGCCGCATGACCAGGATACTGCAAGACAGGTGTTGGACTCAATCCTGTCGCATATTACGAACTTCGGTGGTGAGGTTATCCTTGGTGGTGACTTCAACTGCACACTAGATTCTTTAATCGATCGTCATTCTAGAGTTGAATTCAACTCGGTGAACGCCGCGCGATTATCGAGCCTAGTCAGACATAGCAACCTTGTGGATGTCTACCGTTGGCTTAATCCAACGACTAGGTCATACACAAGGGTTTCCCGAAATGTCCAGGGTAGCTTTTCGGGTTCGAGGATAGACAGACTTTACGTTTCGTCTAGCCTTCTTAACTTTTTCGTTAGTGTCACTCATGAAGTGCGTTCATTAAGTGATAACCTTCTTGTTGTGGCGACTAGCACTTTGGTCGAAAAGCGAACTGCTTACTGAATTTTCAACAATAACTTGTTGAATTCAGAGCAGTTCATCGAAGAATTCATTCAGTTTTGGCACCAATGGCGTGATAACAAGAATATTTATTCAAACCTTAGCCATTGGTGGGATGTTGGAAAGCTTCAGATTCGCTCATTTATCGAGACGAGATTCAATTGGAGCAGATATCATGCATCGAGTTTGACGGCTGAAGTCACCCGGATTGGTACGCTTCTGCCCGCGCAACCAGAGTTACTCGCACAATACGAGAGACTTAAAGAACGACTGACAGCACAGAACTACAAGCATAGCTTGGAGTTTGTGCTCCAAAACCAGTCGCGCTGGTTGCGAGAGGGCGAGTCTCCGACCGAGTACTTCTTCAAGACAACTCGACGTCGTACCACTTCTTGTGAAGTAGACTCGATTCTTGCCGAATCGGGCCAGATCCTATACGGAGAGGAACTTGCGAATTATATTCGCAACTATTACACGCGGCTTTATGCTGCATCGACGTTGCCAACATTCTTGTCCAACGATGAATTCTTTCATCATGTTCCTACTTTCTCTGATGATAGTAGAGAATTCCTGGACAGAACGCCTACTCTCGATGATATGCTTACCGCAACGAAGGATCTTCGACGTCATACTTCTCCTGGTTATGATGGTCTAACTCCAGAATTCTTTGTTCGTTTTAGGAATCTTTTGATTCCGGACCTTTTGGATGTCTCTAATTCTGCAGTGGTTGGACATACCGAATTTCCCTCAAGTTGGCGGAGATCCGTTATGCGTCTAATACCTAAGAAGGGGGATCTTCAGAGGATGGGAAACTGGAGGCCAGTTACTCTGTGTAATGTCGACTACAAAATAGTTTGCAAAACACTGGTAACTCAACTTCGCTCAGTGATTGCCTCAGTAATACACCTGTTACAGCCTCTAATAGCTGTAGCATAAAATTATAAGCAGGTGCCGGAACTATAAGGAGCAGCCTTTGGAAAATTTACCTTTTCATCATTCGCAAGTTGATGAAGTGTTCGTATTGCTAAGTATGGAGCAGCAGTCGTACCAAAGGTTACTGTTGTTAATTTGTATTCTTTAATTAATGATGTCGTGTTATTTCTCCACAGAACTCTTTGGTAGTTTTGATCATCAGGATGTATTCTTATCATGCGATACATCTTTTGAATATCTGATGTCATTGCGAATTCGTGTTTCGCCAGCTTAACAAAGTTGAAAAAAGTTTTGGTTCAATAGTGGGTCCATTCATCATTTGCTCATTTAAATTCAAACCGTTAGCTGATTTTGCAGAAGCATCAAATCCTATTCGGACCTTTGTAGTTGTACTTTCTTTAACAACTGCATGGTGTGGCATGTAGTAGTAGTTGCAGATATTTGAAGAAGTTTCCTGCTAAGATAATGGTACCATGTGACCACGTTTCATGTAATCATCCATGCAATTCTTATATTCCTGTTGAAGTTCCTCGTTTTGTTGTAACTTTTTTTCTAAATGAAGATAGCAAGATATAGCTTGTCGTTTTGAATCTCCTAATGACGGCAAAGTGTTATTTTTGAAAGGAAGGCGCACTTGATATTCTCCAGTTGGTAGTCGTTCCACCGTTTTATTGTAGAATTCTTCGCAGTCTCTTTCTTCCTTTGTGAGTCGTGTATGAGGAAGTTCTTCACACATCCAAAATTTCTGCATTTGATTATTAAGTGTTTCTAACGAAGGATCTTCCTTAATGAAGGCTGAAAAGCTGGAGCGTTCCTGTATATTATCACATGATGACATTTCTCCAAATAAGATCCATCCTAGTTTAGTATTTTGAGCACTTGGTGATCCGATTCCTCCTTGGATGACTCCTGTGCAGATTATTTTTGAGTAGACGTTTACTCCCAGAAGTAAATCAATATTGCCTGGTTTTGAAAATTCTGGGTCTGCCAGTTGGAGATTCTCAATATGAGTTAAGTTCGTTGAGGAAAGATAAGTTGGAGGCACCACACTCGTTATTTTCCGAATTACGTAAGCTTTTATTGGCAATTCAAACTTTGTTGTATTTGAAAGGATTGTAAATGAAGCCTCCTTTTTTGATGTAGTGAGTTTGGTTGATCCAAGCCCTGCTATTTGTAAATAAGTTGGATTCCCTTTCATTTGTAGTGCTTGAAATGCTGCCTCTGTTATAAAGGAACTTTGGGAACCCAAATCAATGAGAGCACGAAGAGACAAAGAAAATCCTGTATTACTTTTAACAGTAACTATTGACGTTGCTAAAAGTGTTTGTGTTTGATTTTTGTTGTAATGACACTTTACTGTTTCCTCTTCTAATAATTGTTGTTCTGTGTTTGCAACTTCACAATAATTTCTGTCTTTGTCACCCGCCTCATCATGCAAAGAAGTGTGGTGACGTTTACCACATTTGAAACATCCTTGATTGCTTGGATTGTTTGTCCAAAAAAAACCTCTGCCGTGATCACGATTTGAACCAAGTCCAAACCGCGCCGTTAGCCAAACACTTAACCAATGCACCAAATGTTTCTTCGAACAGTTTTGGGTATAAATTAATAAAGACACTTGAAGTTCACTTATCTGTATTTCACAAAGAAAATTCCAATTTCACATAAAGTTCTTCATAAAGTTCACTTGAATTTATTTCAATTTAGCATCAAAAAATACACTATAATTCAAACGAATAAATACTCCGAAAATGATTTCACTTAAATTTCAACTTAAAGAAAGAAAATAACCGATTTCAAATTGACTAATTTCGATTAGAAAAAGCTTCCAAAATTTTGATTTTGCCGATTTCGAATCCAACTTGCCTTCACGATTTCCAAAACCCGACTCTCCTTCGACTTTGATTTCAACCCTCCAGAACCTAGTCTGATATACTATTATTACCAAATATGGTCATGAACTAGGATTTGAACGAAATGTTCTCGAATCTTTACCATTTATGGTATGATTTCAAAACCTATTTCCCCTTCAAATGCTCGATTTTTTATATGCTGTCCTTTTCGTGTTCTTAATTCGCTTCAACTTATCGACCGTCTTTTATAGACTTTAATTATTAAAAGTTGGCATTAGTGTTTTTAATCTGTGACGCAAGTTGTCAAATATGGGAGATTGACCCAATTTTGGTAAGTAAATATTTTGATTTTCTATTTGTGTTTATGTTTATAGATTTAAGGTGGATTGATTTGTTCTGTGCAAGTTACTGATTTAAATTTGTGTCGTGAAATCATTTTCGTCGTGTAAGTGAAATCTAAGTTGATTGTTTACATTATTGGTGTTTCAAATAAATTAATTCTATTTACTTTCAGAAACTTACAAAAGACAAAGTATGCCGAAATATGTAGGAGAAAATTAACAACATTTTTCAGATAAGAATAAATTATTTATAATATACGACAAGGTTCTTTGTTTTGATTTTTTCCAGGTGACGATGACGATGATGATGATGATATGCGAATCCAGTTCCAACATGCTCGCCGCCTTGAAACGATAGGTTTCAATAAATGATGTATAAGCGTTCCGACTGATTGTATACAATTGATGTCTTGATAGAATTGGTTTATAATATAATAATCTGTAAAGATAATTAGATGGTTTCAGTTTTTTTTTGCATGAGGACTGACTAGTGGGGAAATTTTGTAGAGATGATGGTTGGATCATAATGTGGGAAAGAGGGAAATTAATAATATGATTTAGGATTGAATTGAATATTGTATTGGGAGTGGACAAATTTTCGTTATGGGTCTTTTGAGGATGTTATGTTGGGTTTTTAGAGACAACACTCTTATTAAACCATCCCTTCCGGGATGAGTACTAATTATTCTCCCTAGCAACCATTGCGATGGAGGAAGTCTGTCATCCTTCACTAAAACAAGCTCGTTCTCCTTAATATTTGGACGTTGATTCAACCATTTTGGACGTTGTTGGAGGCGATGTAGGTATTCACTGCTCCAACGAGACCAGAAGTTTTGAAATAGTCGTTGAACATAACGATAGCGGTCCAGATAATTGATGTTCATATCAAGGGTTGTTGGTTCCGGTGGCATAAGAAGTGGTCCTCCAACCAAAAAATGTCCTGGTGTTAAAGCAGTTGTGTCCTGAGGATCCTGGGACATTTCAGTCAGCGGTCGAGAATTTAAAATACCTTCAATCTGCGTCAGTAACGTACTAAACTCTTCATATGTCAGCAGCGCATTTCCGATTGTTCTTTTTAAATGTGTTTTTACAGACTTCACTCCACTTTCCCACAATCCTCCGAAGTGAGGTGATGATGGTGGAATGAAATGCCATCGAATCCCTTGATTTTCAATTGCTTGGGCAATTTCGTGTTCACTTTGTTGGACTGCTTCAAACTTATATCGGGTTAGTACTGCATTAGCGCCAATAAAATTAGAACCGCAATCACTATACATATCTGTGCATAAACCCCGTCTTGAGACAAATCTTCTAAATGCTGCTAGAAATCCAGGTGTAGAAAGATCACTGACAATTTCCAGATGCATTGCCTTTGTCACCATACATATAAAGACTGCAATATAGCCCTTATAGCTTCGTATTCCCTTTCCCTTTGAGCTCTTTAAGTCGAACGGTCCACAATAGTCTACACCACTATGAGCGAAAGGACGTGCTTGCTGAACTCGATAAGTTGGTAGATCAGCCATCAATTGCGTCCTTGTTTGGGCGGTTTGTCGAAAGCAGCTAATACATTTATGAATGTATTTCGTATTATGTTCCTGGCATTGAGTATCCAATATTTTCGACGTGATAGAGAAAGCATTAGCTGTGTTCCTCCATGCATTGATTTCTTATGAAGATCGTCTATAATTAATCGAGTTAAATAATTTCTTTCAGGCAGAATAATAGGATGTCGTTCAGCAAAAGTAAGTGAGGAATGCTTTAATCTTCCTCCAACCCTTATAAGTCCGTCGTTATCAATAAATGGATGTAACTTAACCAACTTACTTTTCTTACTGATATCTCTTTGATTTTGCAAGGCACTAATCTCCAGCGGGAATTCTCCTTTTTGAACCATTCTTATCCAAAATGTCAGAGCGGCTTGAAGTTCTTTACTCGTGAGGTAAGCTAGATTTCGATTATGAGGTGGGTTCCGAACATTTGTGATCCAACGGAAGCAATACGCGGTGACTCGAATAAGCTTAGATAATGACGAAAACCTTTCAAATAATTCCAAATAATTTCCAGTAGTTTGTATATGTAATGCAATACCTTTTCGGCAACCTAACGTTGTATCTGTATACTCCTTTCTCTTGGGCCATTTTTCTTTTCGTTCCTTTAGCCAGTGGGGACCATTCCACCAAAGAATGTGATGTTGCAGACTTTCAGGTGCAATTCCTCTGCTAGCACAATCAGCGGGGTTAGTCTCCGTCGAGACATGATTCCACGAATATCCTTCTGATAATTGATGAATGATGGACACTCTGTTGCTAATGAAAGTCTCCCAGCTTGACGGATGTTTTTGTAACCAGGCCAGCACAATTGTCGAGTCGGTCCATGCGTAAGTTTCGTTTATGGTAAGCTGCATATTCTTCTTGACCTGGGCTAGCAATTTTGCTAACAACACTGCTCCGCATAATTCTAACTTCGGAAGAGATATCGTTTTTATTGGGGCCACTTTAGTCTTCGCTGATAATAAGTGAACCTCAAATTTGCCGTTTGATTGTAATACCCGAGCGTAGACGACCGCAGCATATGCCTTTATCGACGCATCACAAAATCCATGGAGATCTATCTTTACTGATGTGTTGTGTATTCCAATCCAACGTGGTATCTGTATGTTTTCAATCGTAGAAAGTCCTTCACGATAGTCTTTCCAAAGGCGTTCAACATTTTTCGGAATGTCATCATCCCATTGTAAGCCTATTAGCCACAATGCTTGTAAAATAATCTTTGCCGTTATAGTTATTGGCGAAAGCCACCCAATAGGATCGAAAAGTTTAGCTATCTCCGATAGAATTGTTCGCTTGGTCCAAATTTTGTTACTGTTATCCATTGTTAATTTGTAGAGCAGGTAATCGTTCCGAGGATTCCAATATATTCCTAAAGCCTTGATGTCGCCTGATTCCACTGATAATGGTATGTTCACTTCTCGAAGTTCCTTTGGCATAATTTGAAGAATTGCTTCGTCGCTTGAAGCCCACTTTCTTAATTCCAGACCGCCGCTTTTTAATAGACAGTTTATTTCGTTTGCTTTATCGATGGCGTTCTCAGTACAGTTCTCCATCGCATCAAAATATAAAAAAAAGATTCCTGTATAGTCGGACCCTTCAAGAGTATGTCATTTAATGAATTGCCATTACTTGTCCTTCGTGACGCGTCGAATACTACGCGAACCTTGGTGCTAGTACTACTCAATTTCAAAACCGCATGATGCGGCAGATATGCGCAAGTGTAATAAGTATTGCCAACCTTGTCATGTTTCATGAACTCTGCTTCAGTATACCCTGTAAGTTCCATGTGGTTTAATTTCAAGTATTCTTCCATGCAGTTTCGGTATTCTTCCTTCAAGTTCGGATCTTGGGCAAAACGTTTTTCTAACTGAATCATTCGTATGATGGCAATGTTCCTAGATGAACCTAAATTGACCTGCTCATTGAGGAATGGTAAGCGAACTTGATATCTTCCATCATTGCATCGTTTATAATTTTCGCTGAAATGTAACTCGCAACGCTCTTCTTCTTTCGTTAGATGAGTTTTGAATGGTATTGTGGGGACACATAATTCAATTAATTATTTTAAAAAACTTTTCATTTTATATTTATAACGTTTTAAGTTTAGGTTGCGTTCGAGCAATTTATATTCACAATTCACTTGTTGTATGAGTTAACAGAGTAGGCTAGAATTATTTTGTTTCTTTTCCATTTGAATTTAAGAAAAATATTCTGTAAAAAAGTCAGTCGAATTTGGGTCTTCAACCATTAATCATCTCTTGTAAAATTAATTAATAAAAGTATCCTAATTAATAAAAGTATTCTAATTAACAAAAGTATTCCAATTAAAGAAAATAAAAATTTGCTTGTTTTTAAAGTCCTTGAAATAAAAGGCAACATTTTAAAGTCCTCTGGAGCTTACACTCTCGAGGCAAATATTGACAGGAAGGATTGAAGATATAGGACGACATCCAGTCCTAAATTATCGAAGTGAGGACGCTGTATTAATACCGGACAACACGGAACAATAGCTATATCCCCATATTGGTGACCCCGACGTTCACGTAATTATGTGTTGAAGGATGACATAACTAAGAGACGTATTACGGCTAATAAATTTTTGACAGACGTGCCCCCCACCAGTGGTAAGGCACGTGCTGACATTATTTCAACCTTTGTTTCTTCGTTTAAATCAATAGGTGCCCCCCACCAGTGGTAAGGCATCCTATTCCTGATTTAATCTTAGAATATAAAACCACCAGACGTCATCAACTAGTAACAGAGTTGTCCCCCACCAGTGGTAAGACAACCTCTGACATTCTTCGGCCTCCGGAAATCAAGAACAACCGACCTCAAACCAAAAAAAAAGAAGAAAAATAACAATAGCATTAAAATCACAACGACATAAAGCTGCTACAAGCCGCAATCAACAGCAGCAACTCCAATCTGCCACCAAAGCCGCAGCAACTAAAAAGCTGCTATCAAAATCGCAACTCAAAGCCACTACCAAACTCAAGACATCACTGCAGCAAGCAAATAACGGACTAGGTAACCCAAAGGAAACCTGAAACAGGAGTATCAACCGTTTGTTTTAAACCCAAACAGATAAGTTTTAGCTTTTATTTTTAAAAAAAAATACCAAAAATTTCTTTTTTGTTTGTTAATATAATATATATAATAAATAACATAACGTTTAAAATCTTGTTAACACCAATTGTACAACCTAACAACAAGTGAATACTAGAATGAACGAATTTGCTGATTGCGTTATCGACTCAAGTAAAGAGGATGTTCCATCTTCTTCCTCCGCTCCGTTGTCGGTTAGTGCGGTTTCTGTAAAGACTATACCATTTTGGCGGGCAAGTCCGCAAGCGTGGTTCCTCCAGCTAGAATCGCAATTCGATCTAGCAGGAATTAAACATGACCACACCAAATTTAACCACCTGTTAAGTGCATTAGATGAGAGTGTTTTTAAAGAGATTAGTGACATAATTGTAAATCCTCCAGAGTCTAAAAAGTATGTTTTTTTCAAGGAAACGTTAATAGCGCGCCTTTCTACCTCCGAGCACGTTAAACTAAAGCAACTCTTAAATGAGTTGACTTTAGGAGATTCTCGTCCTTCATATTTATTACGAGAAATGAAGACGTTGAACTCAGGCAAAATCTCGGAGGATATATTAAAATCTTTATGGCTACAAAGGTTACCTGGAAACGTACAAGCCATACTAGCATGCAGTCCAGGCACCTTAAATGATTTGGCGATTATGGCCGATAAAATTTTGGAAGTGAATAGTCAAACTGAGGTGTATTCGGTATCAACCGAATCAATACCAAAAGTTTCTGTAATCACATCACTACAAAATCAGATCAACGAACTGGCAGAAAATGTCAAAAGAATTTCTCGTTCATCATTTCGACCTACTTATCATAACAATATGGAAAGGTCAAAGTCTCGAACACAATCTCGTAATCGTAGTCGTTCTAAAGGTAAAGAGTGGTGCTGGTACCATTACAAATTTGGTACAAAAGCCAACAAATGTACTCAACCGTGCAAATTCACAACCATTCCCAAACATTCGACAAACTAATTGGTCAGTCCCCATTAGCGACGGGGGAACTGGACATACGCAAAAGTCGCTTACACATTTTTGATAAATCCACCAACAAACACTTTCTGATTGATACCGGTTCAGATGTTTCCGTCATCCCAAAATTCAAAACACAATTCATTAACCCTGATGGTATGAAACTTTTGGCAGCAAACGGATCAATAATAAACACACATGGTAGAAAATTACTAACCATTGATTTAGGCTTACGTCGAAATTTTCAGTGGGAATTTATAATAGCTGATGTTTCCAAGCCCATAATCGGTGCTGATTTTTTACGAAAGTATGGATTGTTAGTTGACTTGAAGAACAGGGTACTCATTGATCCCCTAACTTCAATTCAGTCAACCGCTAAAACAATTAGAGGAGTTTCAGAATCACTAGCAATTTATTCTGACCCTGCTATCAATCATCAAGTACAGAAACTGCTCAAACATTTTAATTCTATTTCGACAGAAAGCAATTTCACAGCTCAAACTAAACACGATGTACTGCATTACATACCCACTGAAGGACATCCAATAACTTCTAAGGTTCGTCGTTTAACAGGTGAAAAGCTCACCGCAGCCAAGAAGGAATTCCAATTCCTATTGGAGAAAGGAATCTGTCGACCATCCGATAGCCCCTGGTCATCTCCGCTTCACTTGGTGAGGAAAAAGAATGGTGAATGGAGACCATGTGGGGACTATAGAAGGCTTAACGCCAGAACAACTCCCGATAGATATCCTATTCCTCATATCCAAGACTTCGCAAATCAATTGGAGGGCAGTACGATATTTTCAACAATTGATTTAGTCAAAGCATATCATCAAATTCCTGTCGCAACTTCTGACATACCCAAAACAGCAATTTGTACCCCTTTTGGGCTCTTTGAATTTACCAGAATGACTTTCGGATTGTGTAATGCCGCACAAACTTTCCAAAGATTCATCCATTCTGTTTTACGTAAATTACCATTTTGCTTTGTGTATCTGGATGATGTTCTGGTAGCCTCTAAATCTGAAGTAGATCATTTAGAACACCTTAAGCAAATCTTTTCAAAATTCGATGAATATGGTTTATCCATTAACTTAGAGAAATGTAATTTCATTGAAGAGGAGGTAAAATTTTTAGGACACTCTGTTTCAATTAATGGAATTAAACCACTGCCAGAACGTGTTGAAGCCATAAATTCAATGAAACTCCCAGAATCGGTGAAGGAGTTAAGACGTTTCCTTGGAATGGTAAATTTTTACCGGAAATTCTTAAAGAACGCCGCGTCCATTCAAATGCCGTTAAACAAATTTTTAACAGGCAACAAAAAGGACGGCAAGAAAAAGGTAAACTGGACAGAGGAAGCGGTCAGGGCTTTCGAAGCAACTAAGAAACAATTATGTGAGTCTACCTTACTAGCATTCCAATCTGGTAGCACTCCATTGGCTTTAGTTGTTGATGCTTCAGATATAGGTATTGGAGCGGTCGTACAACAAAAATGTAACGACATTTGGCAACCATTAGGTTTCTTCTCCTCAAAATTATCTATCGCACAATCAAAATACAGTACGTATGACCGCGAACTTTTGGCAATGTATTATAGCATTAAACATTTTAGATTCCTGTTAGAAGGAAGAACTTTCACTATATTCACCGATCATAAGCCATTGGTATTTGCTTTCAACCAAAACCCTGACAAAGCTTCACCAAGGCAGACTAGACATCTCGATTTCGTAGGTCAATTCTCCACCGATATAAGACATATCTCAGGCAAAGATAATGTCGTGGCTGACACATTATCAAGACTCAATGAAATAAATATAATGGGAGCCATAAATTTTGAAGATGTAGCTGACGCACAAAATAATGATCCGGAACTTCAATATCTGATTCAACATTCTTCTCTTACAATAATTAAAGTTAAATTAATTAATTCAGATAAAGAAATTTTCTGTGACGTCTCTGGAAACAGAATGCGTCCATATATCCCGAAAAATTTTCGTAAAAACATCTTCGAGGCAATACACAATTTAAGCCACCCCGGAAGTAAAGCATCAGTTAAACTTTTAACAAATAGAGTCATTTGGCCATCAATTAAAAAGGATACCAAGGAATGGAGCAAAAACTGTATAGCTTGCCAAAGAGCCAAAATCTCAAGGCATGTAAACGCTCCCTTGTCCGACTTTCAACATGAGACAGAACGTTTCAACACAATCCATATCGATTTAATCGGCCCCTTACCAAGCTCTGAAGGTTTTAAATACTGTCTCACCATAATTGACCGATACACGCGTTGGCCGGAAGCTATTCCCATCGAAGATATCAGCGCGGAAACAGTAGCATCCGCATTATTGAAAAATTGGATTGCCAGATTCGGGGTGCCATCAACCATACTTACAGATCAAGGCACACAATTCGAATCGTTATTGTTCAAAGAAATTTCAAAATTATTAGGTATAAAACGTTGTCGTACAACGACGTACCACCCGCAGACAAATGGTTTTATTGAACGTTGGCATAGGTCGCTCAAAGCATCGCTAATGTGCTATGAAAATTCTCAGTGGACAAAATACTTACCACTTGTCCTCCTAGGTTTCAGAGCAATCAGTAGTGACGAGTTCCAATTTTCTCCCGCAAAGCTGGTCTATGGAGAAAATTTGCGTTTAAAAATTTTCATTTTCAAAGATTTAAAAAATTGTCCTTCTGTTTTTATCCGAGTAGACAGTTCTCGACCATGCTTACAACCTCCATACCAAGGTCCATATCAAGTGTTAGATAGAAACGAAAAATTTTTCAAAATTCTTGTAAAAGGTAAAGAGATTAACGTTTCCATCAATAGACTAAAACCTGCATTTATGAACTCGTATTTTTATGAATCTCAAAACACCGCATCTAATTCAAATGAACATTCTCGTAACATCAGAGAAAGATCAAATTTGCCAGTGTCAAATAATCTATCACCAAACAAGCGAATAAGTATATTTCCACAGCCAGTGCAAGGAAAATACAATGATTCGACACACAATCACAGGTCGGATCCAACAGAAACACAAAATTCACCAATGCCCAACGATAGTTTAGATCAAACTCTAAGGTCGTTAGTGCCAGAGCACAACAATCAGACACAACATATCCAAAGAAAAAGGGTGTCTTTCCGTCCAGCGCTGGAGAACCCTACAACTTCTGGAAACCCAAACAAGATAAACAGAAATATTAATCAGACAAATATCGATAAAAATAATCCATATAAAAAAAACCAAACCCAAAAAATTACTTTTACAGAAGACGGTAACACATTATTTCCCTACAGAAAATCAAGAGCTGGACGAACCATTAATCCTCCTAAACGTTTCGCTTAATCCTAAGGATTAGCTAGCGGGGGAGTAATGTGGGGACACATAATTCAATTAATTATTTTAAAAAACTTTTCATTTTATATTTATAACGTTTTAAGTTTAGGTTGCGTTCGAGCAATTTATATTCACAATTCACTTGTTGTATGAGTTAACAGAGTAGGCTAGAATTATTTTGTTTCTTTTCCATTTGAATTTAAGAAAAATATTCTGTAAAAAATCAGTCGAATTTGGGTCTTCAACCATTAATCATCTCTTGTAAAATTAATTAATAAAAGTATCCTAATTAATAAAAGTATTCTAATTAACAAAAGTATTCCAATTAAAGAAAATAAAAATTTGCTTGTTTTTAAAGTCCTTGAAATAAAAGGCAACATTTTAAAGTCCTCTGGAGCTTACACTCTCGAGGCAAATATTGACAGGAAGGATTGAAGTTATAGGACGACATCCAGTCCTAAATTATCGAAGTGAGGACGCTGTATTAATACCGGACAACACGGAACAACAGCTATATCCCCATAGTATTTCCTCCAATTCCCAAAATTTTTTTAGGTCGTCGCACAAATTCAAGTTCACATGGAAACTTTTCGGATCAGCAAATTTATGAGACGAAATGGACGTTTTACCTATTATGATCCATCCAAATACAGTTCGCTGGCCTATTGGCATGTTACTTGCTCCCTTTGCAATTCCATCGGCAATGATGAGTGGATAAACATCGGCTCCCAATAAAAGATCTATGCGTCCAGGTCTATTAAATGTGGGGTCGGCGAGTTGCGGTCCTTCCAAATGTTCCCAGTTTGTTCTTCTAATTTGTTGGCTTGGTATTAAATTTGTAATTCGCTTTACAATAAATGCATCAACTCGAATTCCATCAGTGTTAACATCCTTTGGTGTCAATATGAACGTTGTGCGTGATTTGATTTTTTCCGCAGAAATATTTCCTATGCCTCTCACATCTACCTCCACCGGTTCCTTTGGCAAACGCAAAGATTGTGCAATATATTCAGTTGCGAATGACGTTTGCGATCCTGGGTCAATAAGAGCTCTACAAACTTCCCTGTGTCCTTGTGGTGATATAACAGTGACCAATGCAGTAGCTAGTAAAACGTGTTCAGCTCTAGACGACTCATTTACAACAAAAGACTTCGTAGTGGTCGGGGATTCAACATTTGTTTCCACAACTAACGATTTTAAAGAAGTTTTCGATTGCCTTTCTTCGATTAGCTGATTTTCGGAGGTATTCTGCTCTTTGTGGAGTGTCGTATGATGAGATTTTTTACATACAAAACATTTTGACTTGCTTGGACATCTCGCGGCTAAATGACCCGTACCTAAGCAATTAACACAAAGGCCCTTTGATTTTATCAAATTTAATTTCGCTTGATGATCAAAACTTAAATATTTCGGACATTGCCTAAGAACATGAGATTCGCGACAGAGTTGACATGATGACATCGTTTGTACATGAAAAGCTTGAGGTTTTCGCCACGATTTTTCTTGAATTAATGAGGGTCTTATTTGCTGTACAAAAGGTCGTCCCTTTGAGTTAATAACTTCCAATGTTCTAAAACGAGCTTCGATGAATTTTTTGAGGTCATCCCAATTAGCAAGATCGTTCTTCGCGCTAAGTGATTGCTCCCATAACTCTAAGGTTTCGTAAGGTAATCTTTGACCGATAATATACACGAGAATGGGGTCCCAAGTAGTTGTCTTTAATCCGAGGTTTTGCAAAGCTGCGATACATTCCGACGTTTTATCAAGAAGACACTTTATGCCGTTTGCAGATTCTTGTTTAACAAATTGCTGATTAAATAATACGTCGAGTTGAGCTTTTACTAATATTCTCTTGTTTTCGTATCTTCCGACTAAGGTACTCCAGGCCCGCTCGTAATTGGCTGTAGTTATAGGAATATTAATAAGAAGATTCTTTGCTTCACCTGTCAAGTGTGCCTTCAAATATTGTAACTTCTGCACAGGCGATAAATTCTCATTATTATGAACTATGGACATAAACATATCGTAAAATGGAGTCCATGTCAAATAATCTCCAGTAAATGTCGGAAGAGAAATTTTGGGAAGCTTAACTTCGTCTTTATTTGAATGCACATGAATAATTTTCGTCGAACTATCATCTGCTTTTGATGAATTCTCGGTGTTTTGATTAGGGTGATCACGAGCGAATTCACTAGCAATTTTAGCGTATGCATCGAGATAAAATTCTTCAATCCTTGAATAGATCTCATTACAAAAATACCCTCCTGTTTTCTTAATTTCATCGGTGGCTAACAATATTATTTCCCTGTGACGGACTTGATAATAAGAGCTTGATAATAAGAGCTTTTAGCACGCCGCTCTGTACCGTCTTTACGATAATTACGCATAAAAATTTCAAGCTCATCTTTAATATTGCATTGTAGCTTTATTAATTTATCCATATTCAATTGACTGTGTATATAAATTGCATGCAATTTAATGAAATAAAAAAATGGAACGAACTCACCAGATCGTTATAGGGATTTCCAACCTTTTCAGCAATTTATGCAGGAACTTAGTCTCCACAGCAATTAAATTTGATTTCAGCACAAATTAAAGCTTTGCGTTGTCGCAGCTGTTTACTTCGTTCAAGCCGCGCGAATGTTTCTATGTCCACGACACCTTTTCACTTTTACTTTTTGGTTTTGTTTTTTATCAGAGTTCACTTTATCACTTTTAAGAGTTCAATAATTACCGTTATCCGGCTCGAAGGACCATGTACGAATTCCAAGGACTGTATAATTATATTTCAACCGATTTCAAAAGAATAGTACCAAAAAAAATGTTTGTCCAAAAAACAACCTCTGCCGTGATCAGGATTTGAACCAAGTCCAAACCGCGCCGTGAGCCAAACACTTAACCAATGCACCAAATGTTTTTTCGAACAGTTTTGGGTATAAATTAATAAAGACACTTGAAGTTCACTTATCTGTATTTCACAAAGAAAATTCCAATTTCACATAAAGTTCTTCATAAAGTTCACTTGAATTTATTTCAATTTAGCATCAAAAAATACACTATAATTCAAACGAATAAATACTCCGAAAATGATTTCACTTAAATTTCAACTTAAAGAAAGAAAATAACCGATTTCAAATTGACTAATTTCGATTAGAAAAAGCTTCCAAAATTTTGATTTTGCCGATTTCGAATCCAACTTGCCTTCACGATTTCCAAAACCCGACTCTCCTTCGACTTTGATTTCAACCCTCCAGAACCTAGTCTGATATACTATTATTACCAAATATGGTCATGAACTAGGATTTGAACGAAATGTTCTCGAATCTTTACCATTTATGGTATGATTTCAAAACCTATTTCCCCTTCAAATGCTCGATTTTTTATATGCTGTCCTTTTCGTGTTCTTAATTCGCTTCAACTTATCGACCGTCTTTTATAGACTTTAATTATTAAAAGTTGGCATTAGTGTTTTTAATCTGTGACGCAAGTTGTCAAATATGGGAGATTGACCCAATTTTGGTAAGTAAATATTTTGATTTTCTATTTGTGTTTATGTTTATAGATTTAAGGTGGATTGATTTGTTCTGTGCAAGTTACTGATTTAAATTTGTGTCGTGAAATCATTTTCGTCGTGTAAGTGAAATCTAAGTTGATTGTTTACATTATTGGTGTTTCAAATAAATTAATTCTATTTACTTTCAGAAACTTACAAAAGACAAAGTATGCCGAAATATGTAGGAGAAAATTAACAACATTTTTCAGATAAGTATAAATTATTTATAATATACGACAAGGTTCTTTGTTTTGATTTTTTCCAGGTGACGATGACGATGATGATGATGATATGCGAATCCAGTTCCAACAAGGCTATATTCGTATGTTTAGTTAAGCAGTTGTAGCATAAATTGTGTTTTGCTACAAGCTTTTTCTTATCAGCAATTAAAAGCTGTCTGAATTTATTGCATTTTGACATTGTATGTGCATCCTTACATATTAGGCAGGAATTTGTAAGTTGACAGCTTCCGAATTTGTGTCTTTGAAGACAACTAAAACAAAATGTCTCGTTTGACATTTGGGTTTAAGCTTTGAAATTTTCTGCAATTTTGAAGAGTGTGATAGTTTTTGCATACGATGCATTTTATATTTTCGTTGACATGATAGTTGTTTGTCTTTCGCAGCGTATTGGAATAATTTTGTATGTTTGGATCAGATATGGCTTCCAATGTCCGAAATCTAGATTCCAAAAATTCATACATATCATTTAATTTGGGCAGATATCTTTGTTTAGAGACGTCCTGTTCCCAAAGTTTGTGTGTTTCATGTGGTAGTTTCTGTACCATTAGATAAAGAATAATGGGATCCCAGTCGTTTGTAGAAATGTCTAATGCATTCAGTTCATGAATGCATTCCTTGGTTTTATCCAATAAGTCTTTGATAGACCTTTTCGACTCAGTTTTTATTGTAGGCTGATTAAACAGTTCCTTCAACTTGGACGATACCAATATTCTTTTGTTGTTGAACCTGTTAAGTAACATTTGCCAGGCTGCTGCATAATTCGTTTCCACCATGTCAAATTGTTTAATGATACGCTCTGCTTCTCCGTTTAAGCAAGATTTTAAATAGTGTAGTTCTTGCACATCTGGAATTTTGGCGTCTGTGTGTATTAAAGATGTGTACATGTCGTGGAATGATCTCCATGATTTGTAATCCCCATTAAATTTGGGTAGATCAATCCGAGGCAACTTTACGTCAACTTTTCCTCCAAGCTGGCTTTGAGTTGCTGTTTTAGTTTTGTCGACCAAGTTTTCTGATCTGGTTTTCCTTTCTTTTAGATCTTCCAGCTCTCCATAAAATTCGAAGTATGTCCCTTCAAATTCTTCGTATAATTTTTCATCTTCATATTTGATCTTCAATTCTGCGATGGTACTTTCTTCATCATCTGCTATGTTTATAGCAAAATGATTAATTTTAAACTCTGTCCAGAGACTGGAGATGTCCTTTAATCGTTTGGATAAATATGCAGGCTTCCTTCGTGAATCCCTTGTCTTTTTGAAATTTGTATAAGCTTGATCAAGGGACTTCTTTAAAGTTCGTTGAGTTTTTATTAATTTGTTCATGTTTAAGAAAAGAATTATTAGTATACGGATACGCGGATTTAATTTTTTGCCACTAGTAAAACTTCTTTCAAAGAAAATGTGTTTGGCCTATGTCATCCGGCTCGAAGGACCATATGTTACAGCCTCTAATAGCTGTAGCATAAAATTATAAGCAGGTGCCGGAACTATAAGGAGGTGACTAGGCTTGAAACACACTTTGATTGAAAACAAGTCTTTTGTAAATGTAATTTCAATGTTTTATTTGTAATTCAAGTATATAAATGAAATCATATAATAATAATAAAAATAATACAATACAAGAAATACTAATTCAACAAAATATAAAAATAATAATTCAAAAATAAAGAGTAATCCAAAATGATACGTAAAAAGCAATATCTGCAAAAGAGAAAAAAAAATGACTTAATATCTCCCTTTTAAAGAATTCAAATTTTGTTTAATTTTACTAGTGGCAACACAATTAAAAGACCATTTAACTACGGACCAAAACCAGTAGTAAATAGCGTTTGATTATTTTTTATCCCGAAATGTATTTTGTTAGCTTTAAAATTACGTCAAGTCACGTTTCTTGGGTAGAAACCTCAAATTAGCAACTTGAAGTCAATTTCTTAGCCTTTTGACGTTTTACGTTAAACAATTATTCGGCCGACACCAGAACAAATGTTAGTATAATTTAAATTTTTTGATTATAAGGATTCATTTAGTTATTACCAAAATGAACGAGATTAATGTAAAACCGGAATAAAAGTGGAATGGAGTTTATTCGGTGTAAACCAGAATAAAATATGAAGGAATTTATTCGGCGTAAAACCAGAATATTATAGGATAAGTTTATTCGGTAAAAAACCAGAATAAAATAGGAAAAAGTTTATTCGGTGTAAACCAGAATAAAATGGAATGAGTTTATTCGGTGTACACCAGAATAAAATAGGAAAAAAGTTTATTCGGTAAAAACCAGAATAAAATAGGAAAAAAGTTTATTCGGTGAAAACCAGAATAAAATAGGAAAAAAGTTTATTCGGTGAAAACCAGAATAAAATAGGAAGAAGTTTATTCGGCGTAAACCAGAATAAAATAGGAAGAGGAATTTCTGCGTTGAATACCTGCCTTGAACTCGGTCGATACCAGAATAAATGTTAGTACAATTTATATTTTTGATTACAAGGATTCACTTGGTGTATACCAAAATGAACGAGAATAATGTAAAACCGGAATAAAAATGGAACGGAGTTTATTCGGTGTAAACCAGAATAAAATATGAAGGAATGTATTCGGCGTAAAACCAGAATATTATAGGATAAGTTTATTCGGAAAGAACCAGAATAAAATAGGAAAAAGTTTATTCGGTGTAAACCAGAATAAAATGGAATGAGTTTAAACGTTTATTCGGCAAAAACCACAATAAAATAGGAAAAAGTTTATTCGGTGAAAACCAGAATAAAATAGAAAGAAGTTTATTCGGCGTAAACCAGAATAAAATAGGAAAAAGTTTATTCGGCGTAAACCAGAATAAAATAGGAAGAGGAATTTGTGCGGTGAATACCTGCCTTGAACTCGGTCGATACCAGAATTAAATTTTTCAGCAACTGCAGCGGCTTTTATACGATTTTTCTCCTATAGGAGTGACTAGCGCAGCATTGCTGTCAACAAGTGCAACAGAGCAAGATTGCACTGAGCAATAAGTTAAAGTTTTACTTATTGACGTATAGGCGGCACTTTTGTCGTATTGTTAGTCACTTTAAGTTTAGTGACAGAAGTGTCTGTGCTGTCAAAAAACAGCTGATTTTATTTGTGTGTTTAGTTAGCAGGAAGGAATTTGCAGGATTTTGTTCAGATAAGTATAATTATTTATTTTTAATAATTATTGATTCTTTGTTGCTTTTTTCAGGATTAGGAGGAGAGCTTTGAATGCCGGAAAATTATCACCGTGGGAATTTGGATTCTGGACTTGGACTGGATGAATATAGTAAGTTTGTTTAGCATTGAAATTATATTAATTTCATTTCTTTTTAGGTAAATTTTATGTCGACTTGCGACAACACCCGTCACAGTCCTACTGCATTCCAGGTCGTAGTATCTACGACAACATCGCCGTAGCAAAGCATCTTTTCGCCTACCATGAAAAAACTGGTTCGCAAATGGCCATGATCTCTTTGGATCAAGAAAAGGCGTTTGATAGCGTCTCACATGAGTATCTACTAAGAGTGCTCGATAAATTTGGGCTTCCGTCCAGATGGATTGAGATCATCAGTGGTCTGTATAGAGATTCAGTGATTCTCATAAAGCATAATGGGCATATATTGTCTCCTATTCCGTTTCGTCGGGGTATCAGGAATGCTTTATGACTTTTCACTGGAGCCGCTGCTAGTAAATCTTCGTCAATCGTTGAGACAATATTCAATTCACTTACCATACACTACTATAAGGCCACTTGTCCTGTCCTTGACCTGTCTATATTTGTAACGGAAGATGATGCATTTCCAGTCGCTCGTAGGGTTTTCGAACAATATGAGCGATTAGCACATTTTTCATGCGCCAGAACATACATAACAATTTGGGGAGGTGCAGATGGTTGGAGATAAGGGAAAGGTCAAAGGTCAAGGTTGATGATTGTTTAGTAAGATAAGGCACCTGTCGGCCATCTTGGATTTTCGGTCTTGGAGGTTACAATTGAGAGATAAGGAAAAGAGATAAGGATTGTCGGCCATCTTAGGAGCAGAAGAGAGATAAGGATGTCGGCCATCTTGGATTTTCGGTCTTGTAGGCTACAATTGAGAGATAAGGATTGTCGGCCATCTTAGGAGCAGAAGAGAGATAAGGATGTCGGCCATCTTGGATTTTCGGTCTTGTAGGCTACAATTGAGAGATAAGGATTGTCGGCCATCTTGGATCTTGGGTTTTCGGTCTTATAGGCTACAATTGAGAGATAAGGAAATGAGATAAGGCTTGTCGGCCATCTTGGATTTTCGGTATTCGGTCTTGGAGGCTACAATTGATCTTCTTCTTCTTTGATTTACACCTGGACTTGGATCTGGACCTGGATTTAGGGTATTCGGTCTTGTAGGCTACAATTGAGAGATAAGGAAAAGAGATAAGGCTTGTCGGCCATCTTGGATTTTCGATTTTCGGTCTTGGAGGCTACAATTGGTCTTCTTCTTCTTTGGGGATAATTGAATGGAGTTTCGAAGGTCAAAGGTCAAGGTCGGTGATTGTTTAGTAAGATAAGGCACCTGTCGGCCATCTTGGATTTTGGGTTTTCGGTCTTGAAGGCTACAATTGATTTTGTTCTTTGATTTGTACCTGGACTTAGATCTGGACTTGGACTTGGACTTGGATCTGGACCTGGACTTGGGTATTCGGTCTTATAGGCTACAATTGAGAGATAAGGAAGAGAGATAAGGATGTCGGCCATCTTGGATTTTGGGTTTTCGGTGTTATTGGCTACAATTGAGAGATAAGAATGTCGGCCATCTTGGATCTTGGGTTTTCGGTGTTATAGGCTACAATTGAGAGATAAGGAAAAGAGATAAGGATTGTCGGCCATCTTGGATTTTCGGTTTTTGGTCTTAGAGGCTACAATTGTTCTTCTTCTTCTTTGGTTTGCATCTGGACTTAGATCTAAACCTTGGATCTGAACCTAGATTGTTTAGTAAGATAAGGCACCTGTCGGCCATCTTGGATATTGGGTATTCAGTCTTGGAGGCTACAATGGATGTTGAAGATAAGAGTTTGTTGTTTTGAGTCTTTAATTACGAAGCACAGCTTTATCAGCTAAATGAAATAACATGAGGCGAATTTAATTGGATTGAAGATAAGAGTTTGTTGTTTTGAGTCTTTAATTACGAAGTACAGCTTTATCAGCTAAATGAAATAACATGATGCGAATTTAGTTGGAAAAACAGAATATTGCGTAATAAAAGATTTCACCACTTTGAGTAAATAGATGAAGATTATTTTTTAATTTCTTTTGCAAATTCTTATTTCTATGATATCATTTGTTTTCAAGCAAGTTTTAACATGTTTTTCTGGTCGAGCTGTGATTGATAAGCGAGCTGGTGACTGCATAGAAATTAATAATTTGGCGACAATGTTAAGGTCGTTGGGTGATAAGGTTTTGTAGATGAATCTGACCTCGTGCTGAAAATAAGAGTTTGTTGTCTCGAGTTTTTAATTACGAAGTACCCCTTTATCAGCTATGATGCGACTTTAATTGGAAGCAGAATATTGTAACCTCAAACTTTAAAAGATTATCATGCAATTTCTTTTCCATATCTAAATATAACCATTAATTCGAGGTTATATTATTAAATAATTTCGTGTTTTATGCAACTAGCAAGTAAGTCATTCCACCGATTACGTCATCTGGACCTTGACTACTAGTTAATATAACACCATTGAGGAATAGTTAAAGGAATTTCTGTAATTAAGGTAAAAAATCTGATGTTTAAAAATAACATGCATCGCTTTGCATAAATCCGTTAATAAGTAATAAACGTCTAGTCGTTAGCTAGAATGGCTTCTTTCGGTACTTTGGAGAGGTTTATCATGTGAAGAACTTGCAAAGAAAATAAATATCTTTCCATAGCCTTAAACTTCGTTTCTTTATGATTCAGCCGTGATAATCTTAATAAGGGAAACCATTGATTCGTAACTATGCTTTAAATTTATATCAAACTAGCAGCTACCAAACCCATATAACAACCTTGAACTGCAGAAGAAATGAACAAGATCATTGCCGTTGTTGTAGCACTTTCTAAAAATTGCCTCAAAACTGTGAATTTAGACTAGAACAAACAAAATCGAAGTAGCTGAAATGTCCTCTTTCGATACTTTAAAGAGATTTATCATGTGAAGAACATAAGAAAATAAATTTCATATATGCTTCATGTAACAATAGACTCAAATTGTGATTTCACAGAGTTCAGTTTACTTTGAGTTTGTCACTAATTTTGGCAAATGTCAGCTTCCGGGTTTGTTGCCGTTGCAGCACTTTATAAAAATAGACTCAAAAACTTTGAATTGGGCCGATAGAACAAACAAAATCGAGGTAGCTGGAATGGCTTTCTTTTGGTAATTTAGAGAGATTTATCATGTCAAGAACTTAAGAAAATAAAAATCTTTTCATAGCCTTAAACTTCGTTTCTTCTTTTTTCAGTCGTAATAATCTTAATAAGGGAAACCATATTTTCTCTTGAATCGTAATTATGGTTTAAATTTATACCAAACGGACAGCTAACAACCCTATATGACATTTAAAATTTAATTTTTGTATGCGTCATGCAACAATAGACCCAAATTGTGAGCTCACCAAGTCAAACAAACGAAAAACTACTATCCCAATGACCTTTTCAAAATTTATAGAGAAATACAGCTGAACCAATGAAAGAAATTTAAAGCGCATTAAACTGAGGCTATAATATTCGTATTGAAAGCTTTCTATAGGAAAAAGATGATGAAGGAATTTTGAATCCAAAACAATTTTTCTACAAAATCAAACCTCGAGTTATAAATCTTCTTGAAGCAAGTTTACAGAAAATCCTCTGAATTAGACTCAAGGAAATTGATATGTTACTTAGAAGATACATTTCATTATATAATCCATTATAGAAATCTCCAAAAAGTAGTTTAAAGTATGAATTGAAGTTTTCATACATTCATAGAGCTCTTTGATTCAGACAATGGAATTGATTAAAACTCATACATTCATAGAGCTCTTTGATTCAGACAATGGAATTGATTAAAACAATATATTGATCTTAGTACTTTGCATAGATCAAAAGCTGTTAACACTTTCTGATCTTAAGCTCTTATGATGGAATTTGTATTTATCACGAGGAATGACACTAATTTTGTGATCTTAACAAAAAGTAGTTTAAAGTATGAATTGAAGTTTTCATGCATTCATAGAGCTCTTTGATTCAGACAATGGAATTGATTAAAACAATATATTGATCTTAGTACTTTGCATAGATCAAAAGCTGTTAACACTTTCTGATCTTAAGCTCTTATGATGGAATTTGTATTTATCACGAGGAATGACACTAATTTTGTGATCTTAAGTATATTCAAATGTTCAACAGATGCTTACTATTGTCAAGACTTATTCTAATATCACCATTAAATCTTTTGGTTGAAGCACAGTTCGGTTTACTAAAATTATCACAGTTTAAAAAATTATTAACTTTATTTTTGGTTTGTCTTTTACTTTGTTTGCATTAGCAAGTATAAACATGTATTTGAAAAAGGATATACCCCAAACAAAATGTGATTACAAAATATCAAATTTCTTCGAAATAAAATCACTCGTAATTCACTTAATCAATTTTTATTTAAAATCGGTAGAGTTCTATTAAATCTTCCTGACATATCATTATTTTATATAATTAATTTACATATTTCTAAATCCTGGTATTTCGTCCATTTTGTTTTCGATAAATTTTAAATTGCAATCTTCATCCATCTCATACACAGTGTTGTTGATCTCCACTGTTTGAAACTCTGACTGCGGTTCCACTGATTGATGATTTTCGAAAATGAATTTTACAAAGCATATTGTCAATACAAGAACATCTTTTTGTCTCTGAAATTCCTCCATTTTCTGAATTATAGGCTGTGTTACTTTATTTAGATATTCCTGTTTAATATCACCATCCTTAAGATTTGTATTAAGTTCGATGTTTTCAAATTTGTATTCATTACATCGATTGATGTATTTGAATCGTGTTATAACCCGAACAGGTTCATATACACCATTTTTTAGATATTTTTGAATGTGTTCTTGAAATTTGTTTAAGTAATGTTCTTCCAGTAAATACTTCAGCGCATTTATTCCGAAAGACAGTTGATTATGCACCGCTAATATCATTTCATCCCATACTGGGGTGAATTGTATCTTAAAAGTATATTGTTCGCGAGGAGTCTTTACGATAGATTTTCCTTCCATTTTATTTCTGTAATAACATTTTTTATTTACTACGCATACCTGATCTTCCTTCCTTTCCTGAATCTGGTCTATCTAAATATTTGCCTCAGCTTTTATAGCAAGTATTTTACCCCCCACTGGAAATTTTTAAAACTTGAACTGCTTAAAATTAAATTAAATTGAAGATTTCATTAACGTTATTCCCTTAAATAAAGTGTTATATATCAATGTCAAAGGGAATTTTTTCATCTGAGAATAAAACGATTGAATTACAATGTTTAGATTCCATTCGCTGCGAGTTTAGATACTTTAAAAAACAAACAAAAATCTGAATGATGAAGACTTTAGAATAATCCATAATGAATTTAATGAGGAGAAAGGGGGGTTTTCATATGATTACTTAAATTCTTTTGATAAATTTAAAATGAAGCATGTGTGCCCCTCAGGACTTTTTAATAAACTTAGCAATAAGAAGAAGAATATCAGCATGTCGTTAATGTATGGAACAAATTTGATTCTAGAAATATCTGAGAAAATTTACAATTATATTTAAAGTGTGATGCTTTATTGCTAGCAGACATTTTTGAGAATTTTAGAATAGTATACATAAATATCTATGAGTTTAACCCGAATCATTATTACACAACACCAGGATTGTCATGGGATGCTATGTTAAAACACATCCAAATTAAATTAGAATTATAGAAATGTATTATATAATTTCATGAAAAGCGGTATTCGGGGAGGTTTAACACAATGTTCCTTACGATATTCTCTATCTAATGAAAGATTTTGATTTTTTTAAAAGGGTTAAAATATTTGGTTTAGATTGATGTTATTAATTTATATAGATGAGTTATTTCGGAGTCACTTCCATATGCAGATTTTGTTTGGATAGATAATTGTGATATTGAAGATTAGGATTGAGAAATTTTCCAAATATCTTTTAACGTGTTCTCAATAATATAAATTCAATATTTTTTTTATTTCCAAGCATGTTTTAACATGGAGAAGGGATATTAAGATAGCTACAGAATGGGAAAGTTGAGGTAACCATTTAGGTCTTCGTGTTTTAATTGCAAAACCCAATTTTCATAGTACTGCGCAATTTACAATAAATATGGCTGCAGTAGAATTAAACAAAATAAAAGTGACGTATAACAAACCAGTTTATTTAGGGTTTATAGTTTTTGAAATATCAAAATTAAATTAGAATTTATAGGTTTAAAGTCTAACATCGTCCGGGCTATCCCAATCCTCCTCTAAATGATTAGCAGCATCAAGCCGGGTCCTCATCTCGAGGGCCAGCGCTTCGACGCTGAAAACTGATATAACACACCTCCTTCCGCTAACTGAGTGATTAATTAATATAATTTTAAAAACTAACCGTTCGCAACCCCGTCAAATTCTCCGAATATGGAGTGGCCACTTCGCACCACTCAGACTCCCATCCTAACCTATAAACCAGGTTTATCGGGGTTAGCGGAGAATTTACCAGCTCCTGCAGCCGCTCATGAGGATCCTCGTAATCCTCTGGGATATTCAACACCTTAAGAACTTCTTCTATAATTCTCTCCATTTTGGTGAATGTTAAAACTCATAAGTGATTCATTGCTTAAATAGTATCCGCTTATCTCTATTCATTTTTCATATTTTTTTGCTCGCCTATAAAACTTATTTGTTGATTAACCATGAAACTCTCATTAGACTTATTTTTTAATCATTCCATAAAACTTCCTTCAAATTTAATTAAATGACCTCCGCTTATCTTTATAGAATTCTAAATTTAAATTTAAATTCTTTACATATGATTTGAAAGGAATTGTGGTGACCAAAAAATATGAAAAATGCTTATCGATAGTTAGCTGCTACTGAAATTATATAGAGATAAGCGGGGAATCGTTTAATTAAATTTGAAGGAAGTTTTATGGAATGATTAAAAAATAAGTTTTATGAGAGTTTCATGGGTAATCAACAAATAAGTTTTATAGATGAAAAAAAAATGTGAAAAATGAATAGAGATAAGCGTTTCCACCAAAGTGTTGGTATTAGCTATTAAATCATTATTCATCCCATGCTTATCGATAGTTAGCTGCTACCGAAATTATGTAGAGATAAGCAGGGGATCGTTTAATTAAATTTGAAGGAAGTTTTATGGAATGATCAAAAAATAAGTTTTATGAGAGGTTCATGGGTAATCAACAAATAAGTTTTATAGATGAGAAAAAAAAGTGAAAAATGAATAGAGATAAGCGGTTCCACCAAAGTGTTGGTATTAGCTATTAAATCATTGTTCATCCCTTTTCTTTTATAGTATTATGAAGACATCAAGTCCCTTTCCGTAGCACCCCTTACACATTGCGCTATCGCTACATCATTTTTGTTTGCTTTTTATATCTCAGAATAGTCGAATATAATTCACTTTTCAACGCCTAAAAAACCCGACAATTGACAGCAAAATTCAAAGATTGAAATTGAGAAAGATTATTTCCTTATTAACGAAAAATTTTATAATATAACGATAGGTCTATGTTAATTGCTTTTTATGAAACAACCTGTAAATCTTTGTACAGCAAATATGACTTAAAAGATAATACAGAACTGATGGTTAAATAAAAGGTACTAGAGCTTCAAAGTATGCATAAATTATAAGTTAACTGATTTATCATGACGGCAAGAGCGGATGGTCAAATACCTGATTCTCATTTATTAGGTCGAAGAACAACTTTTATCAGCTCTATGAATAGCTATATCAGGTCTATAAACAGCTATATCAGGTCTACTATCAGCTTTAGCAGGTCTATGAACAACTATATCAGGTCTATGAACAGTTATATCAGGTCTACTATCAGCTTTAACAGGTTTATTACCAGCTTTAGCAGGTCTATGAACAGCTATATCAGGTCTACTACCAGCTTTAACAGATCTATTACCAGCTTTAGCAGGTCTATGAACAGCTATATCAGGTCTATTACCAGCTTTAACAGATCTATTACCAGCTTTAGCTGATTTGTTTTACTAGATCTTCTAAATTTATAGCGAAATGTATGTATCGATTCCTTTTCGATAACGTCCTTTCTTCAACAAACTATCTTTATCGATTACTAAATAGCCATAATTGTCTTTCCAGCAAACACTGCAAATTATGTTGCTTATCAACTAAATGAAAACAGTTAGACAAAGCCGGCTCCCTGGAGACACGGGATATAAAAATTAATTAAATTGTTTTAATTAAAAGTCATGGGAATCATAATATGATTAGTCGCGATTTTGTTTTTCTTACATGCTATCTGTTATTGTCAGAAATCGACCTATTACTTTATCTCCTAGCGAAGTTAGGATCCACTAATTGCATACACCAAGTACATTCAGGGTATAAAATTGAAATCAAAAAATGAAATGTAGAAGAAATCGGCTCATCAGATATCAAATGTAATATTAGACTCCTGTTACCATCGACTAGAGTCATGTATGTCTCTAAAATATCATTTGGATCCATATAGAGAATTGGGAGAGGTGAAGTTAAAATAAACATATATTTAATAGAACTTTTTTCCATTTATTTACAAATTTAAGTAATATCCATTACTAGATGTTATTTTTGTAAATATTAAATTAAAATAGTTCCCATTTGCTAGTTTCCTAACAACATAGAAGCCTCCATCGTTAAGTTTCTCGATTGTGCGGTGAGTAATTTTAGCGCTGTATCTCGGCGGCAGAAAAACTTGGTAATTCTCTAGTTCTAAAAGGATCCTGGGCCCATACTTCGTTGTTACATTGCTGCATCCTATGATTTTATACTCTAACAACTCTTCCATGTCTTTAACTGCAATCGTAGGTTTAAAATTTGCAGAGTTCAGTTCTTCGAGCACTTCAAAGTCTTCGATGACTGCTTCATTGATTATTGGTAGCTGAGGCATGTTAGATTATTTTAATTTCACTAGGAACACGAATTTCATGTATTTTCAGTTTCACTGATTGACTTTACATTGAAAACTAAAAATTTAACTAAAAATACTTGGCTTTTATACTCGAACTGATATTTAATCAAAGATAAGACCCTAACAAACAAAATTCTTATAACAGCAATTTCCTTTTAAATGTAAGCTGTTTGACATGTTAAAACATGCTTGGAAATAAAAAAAATATTGAATTTATATTATTGAGAACACGTTAAAAGATATTTGGAAAATTTCTCAATCCTAATCTTCAATATCACAATTATCTATCCAAACAAAATCTGCATATGGAAGTGACTCCGAAATAACTCATCTATATAAATTAATAACATCAATCTAAACCAATTCCGGAGCTATGGAAGCTTAACGTATATTTGGGAAAAATCGCAAAAATTATCTTTTAGATCTAACTTGATCTACAAAAGGTCAGAAAAAATCGAAAAGTATCAACCTAGATCAAGGGTTCAACCTTTCAATTTCACCAATTTTCACGGTATGCATATCATTATTTTACATGGATTTTTGATGATTAATAAAAGCAACGCAATGTGTAAGTGGTGCTACCGAAAGGGATTTGATGTATTCATGATACGTACTATAAAAGGAGAGGGATGAACAATGATTTATTAGCTAATACTAACACTTTGATGGAAACGGTTCAACTTCACATAGGTAATTACTGTTTCATGTTACATGTTTCATGATTCATGATTCATGATTCTTGTTTCATGTTTCGTGTTTATTGTTTTATGATTCATGTTTATTGTTTACTGTTTCATGTCTTTTAGACTTGATTCTTAAATAAGATCAATATGGATGAGAATCTTACTAAGGAAATAGCGAGGGTGCGAAATGCCATCAGAAAAAAGTTTAAAGCTCTTAAGATGGGAAAAATGGAAACAGAGACTCAGCTAGAGCAAACTTTTAAGTCTATCACCAAGCCGCTTGAGACACTTGTATTGAGAACACGTTTAAAGATATTTGAAAAATTTCTCAATCCTAATCTTCAATATCACAATTATCTATCCAAACAAAATCTGCATATGGAAGTGACTCCGAAATAACTCATCTATATAAATTAATAACATCAATCTAAACCAAATATTTTAACCCTTTTAAAAAAATCAAAATCTTTCATTAGATAGAGAATATCGTAAGGAACATTGTGTTAAACCTCCCCGAATACCGCTTTTCATGAAATTATATAATACATTTCTATAATTCTAATTTAATTTGGATGTGTTTTAACATAGCATCCCATGACAATCCTGGTGTTGTGTAATAATGATTCGGGTTAAACTCATAGATATTTATGTAGAATTAAATTTGTTCCATACATTAACGACATGCTGATATTCTTCTTCTTATTGCTAAGTTTATTAAAAAATCCTGAGGGGCACACATGCTTCATTTTAAATTTATCAAAAGAATTTAAGTAATCATATGAAAACCCCCCTTTCTCCTTATTAAATTCATTATGGATTATTCTAAAGTCTTCATCATTCAGATTTTTGTTTTGTTTTTTAGAGTATCTAAACTCGCAGCGAATGAAATCTTAACATTGTAATTCAATCGTTTTATTCTCAGATGAAAAAATTGCCTTTGACATTGATATATAACACTTTATTTAAGGGAATAACGTTAATGAAATCTTCAATTTAATTTAATTTTAAGCAGTTCAAGTTTTAAAAATTTCCAGTGGGGGGTAAAATACTTGCTATAAAAGCTGAGGCAAATATTTAGATAGACCAGATTCAGGAAAGGAAGGAAGATCAGGTATGCGTAGTAAATAAAAAAATTTTATTACAGAAATAAAATGGAAGGAAAATCTATCGTAAAGACTCCTCGCGAACAATATACTTTTAAGATACAATTCACCCCAGTATGGGATGAAATGATATTAGCGGTGCATAATCAACTGTCTTTCGGAATAAATGCGCTGAAGTATTTACTGGAAGAACATTACTTAAACAAATTTCAAGAACACATTCAAAAATATCTAAAAAATGGTGTATATGAACCTGTTCGGGTTATAACACGATTCAAATACATCAATCGATGTAATGAATACAAATTTGAAAACATCGAACTTAATACAAATCTTAAGGATGGTGATATTAAACAGGAATATCTAAATAAAGTAACACAGCCTATAATTCAGAAAATGGAGGAATTTCAGAGACAAAAAGATGTTCTTGTATTGACAATATGCTTTGTAAAATTCATTTTCGAAAATCATCAATCAGTGGAACCGCAGTCAGAGTTTCAAACAGTCGAGATCAACAACACTGTGTATGAGATGGATGAAGATTGCAATTTAAAATTTATCGAAAACAAAATGGACGAAATACCAGGATTTAGAAATATGTAAATTAATTATATAAAATAATGATATGTCAGGAAGATTTAATAGAACTCTACCGATTTTAAATAAAAATTGATTAAGTGAATTACGAGTGTTTTTATTTCGAAGAAATTTGATATTTTGTAATCACATTTTGTTTGGGGTATACCCTTTTTCAAATACATGTTTATACTTGCTAATGCAAACAAAGTAAAAGACAAACCAAAAATAAAGTTAATAATTTTTTAAACTGTGATAGTTTTAGTAAACCGAACTGTGCTTCAACCAAAAGATTTAATGGTGATATTAGAATAAGTCTTGACAATAGTAAGCATCTGTTGAACATTTGAATATACTTAAGATCACAAAATTAGTGTCATTCCTCGTGATAAATACAAATTCCATCATAAGAGCTTAAGATCAGAAAGTGTTAACAGCTTTTGATCTATGCAAAGTACTAAGATCAATATATTGTTTTAATCAATTCCATTGTCTGAATCAAAGAGCTCTATGAATGCATGAAAACTTCAATTCATACTTTAAACTACTTTTTGTTAAGATCACAAAATTAGTGTCATTCCTCGTGATAAATACAAATTCCATCATAAGAGCTTAAGATCAGAAAGTGTTAACAGCTTTTGATCTATGCAAAGTACTAAGATCAATATATTGTTTTAATCAATTCCATTGTCTGAATCAAAGAGCTCTATGAATGTATGAGTTTTAATCAATTCCATTGTCTGAATTAAAGAGCTCTATGAATGTATGAAAACTTCAATTCATACTTTAAACTACTTTTTGGAGATTTCTATAATGGATTATATAATGAAATGTATCTTCTAAGTAACATATCAATTTCCTTGAGTCTAATTCAGAGGATTTTCTGTAAACTTGCTTCAAGAAGATTTATAACTCGAGGTTTGATTTTGTAGAAAAATTGTTTTGGATTCAAAATTCCTTCATCATCTTTTTCCTATAGAAAGCTTTCAATACGAATATTATAGCCTCAGTTTAATGCGCTTTAAATTTCTTTCATTGGTTCAGCTGTATTTCTCTATAAATTTTGAAAAGGTCATTGGGATAGTAGTTTTTCGTTTGTTTGACTTGGTGAGCTCACAATTTGGGTCTATTGTTGCATGACGCATACAAAAATTAAATTTTAAATGTCATATAGGGTTGTTAGCTGTCCGTTTGGTATAAATTTAAACCATAATTACGATTCAAGAGAAAATATGGTTTCCCTTATTAAGATTATTACGACTGAAAAAAGAAGAAACGAAGTTTAAGGCTATGAAAAGATTTTTATTTTCTTAAGTTCTTGACATGATAAATCTCTCTAAATTACCAAAAGAAAGCCATTCCAGCTACCTCGATTTTGTTTGTTCTATCGGCCCAATTCAAAGTTTTTGAGTCTATTTTTATAAAGTGCTGCAACGGCAACAAACCCGGAAGCTGACATTTGCCAAAATTAGTGACAAACTCAAAGTAAACTGAACTCTGTGAAATCACAATTTGAGTCTATTGTTATATGAATCATATAAAAAATATTTATTTTCTTATGTTCTTCACATGATAAATCTCGTTAAAGTATCGAAAGAAGACATTTCAGCTACTTCGATTTTGCTTGTTCTAGTCTAAATTCACAGTTTTGAGGCAATTTTTAGAAAGTGTTACAACAACGCCAATGATCTTGTTCATTTCTTCTGCAGTTCAAGGTTGTTATATGGGTTTGGTAGCTGCTAGTTTGATATAAATTTAAAGCATAGTTACGAATCAATGGTTTCCCTTATTAAGATTATCACGGCTGAATCATAAAGAAACGAAGTTTAAGGCTATGGAAAGATATTTATTTTCTTTGCAAGTTCTTCACATGATAAACCTCTCCAAAGTACCGAAAGAAGCCATTCTAGCTAACGACTAGACGTTTATTACTTATTAACGGATTTATGCAAAGCGATGCATGTTATTTTTAAACATCAGATTTTTTACCTTAATTACAGAAATTCCTTTAACTATTCCTCAATGGTGTTATATTAACTAGTAGTCAAGGTCCAGATGACGTAATCGGTGGAATGACTTACTTGCTAGTTGCATAAAACACGAAATTATTTAATAATATAACCTCGAATTAATGGTTATATTTAGATCTGGAAAAGAAATTGCATGATAATCTTTTAAAGTTTGAGGTTACAATATTCTGCTTCCAATTAAAGTCGCATCATAGCTGATAAAGGGGTACTTCGTAATTAAAAACTCAAGACAACAAACTCTTATTTTCAGCACGAGGTCAGATTCATCTACAAAACCTTATCACCCAACGACCTTAACATTGTCGCCAAATTATTAATTTCTATGCAGTCACCAGCTCGCTTATCAATCACAGCTCGACCAGAAAAACATGTTAAAACTTGCTTGAAAACAAATGATATCATAGAAATAAGAATTTGCAAAAGAAATTAAAAAATAATCTTCATCTATTTACTCAAAGTGGTGAAATCTTTTATTACGCAATATTCTGTTTTTCCAACTAAATTCGCATCATGTTATTTCATTTAGCTGATAAAGCTGTACTACGTAATTAAAGACTCAAAACAACAAACTCTTATCTTCAATCCAATTAAATTCGCCTCATGTTATTTCATTTAGCTGATAAAGCTGTGCTTCGTAATTAAAGACTCAAAACAACAAACTCTTATCTTCAACATCAATTGTAGCCTCCAAGACTGAATACCCAATATCCAAGATGGCCGGCAGGTTCCTTATCTTACTAAACAATCTAGGTTCAGATCCAAGGTTTAGATCTAAGTCCAGATGCAAACCAAAGAAGAAGAAGAACAATTGTAGCCTCTAAGACCAAAAACCGAAAATCCAAGATGGCCGACAATCCTTATCTCTTTTCCTTATCTCTCAATTGTAGCCTATAACACCGAAAACCCAAGATCCAAGATGGCCGACATTCTTATCTCTCAATTGTAGCCAATAACACCGAAAACCCAAAATCCAAGATGGCCGACATCCTTATCTCTCTTCCTTATCTCTCAATTGTAGCCTATAAGACCGAATACCCAAGTCCAGGTCCAGATCCAAGTCCAAGTCCAAGTCCAGATCTAAGTCCAGGTACAAATCAAAGAACAAAATCAATTGTAGCCTTCAAGACCGAAAACCCAAAATCCAAGATGGCCGACAGGTGCCTTATCTTACTAAACAATCACCGACCTTGACCTTTGACCTTCGAAACTCCATTCAATTATCCCCAAAGAAGAAGAAGACCAATTGTAGCCTCCAAGACCGAAAACCGAAAATCCAAGATGGCCGACAAGCCTTATCTCTTTTCCTTATCTCTCAATTGTAGCCTACAAGACCGAATACCCTAAATCCAGGTCCAGATCCAAGTCCAGGTGTAAATCAAAGAAGAAGAAGATCAATTGTAGCCTCCAAGACCGAATACCGAAAATCCAAGATGGCCGACAAGCCTTATCTCATTTCCTTATCTCTCAATTGTAGCCTATAAGACCGAAAACCCAAGATCCAAGATGGCCGACAATCCTTATCTCTCAATTGTAGCCTACAAGACCGAAAATCCAAGATGGCCGACATCCTTATCTCTCTTCTGCTCCTAAGATGGCCGACAATCCTTATCTCTCATTGTAGCCTACAAGACCGAAAATCCAAGATGGCCGACATCCTTATCTCTCTTCTGCTCCTAAGATGGCCGACAATCCTTATCTCTTTTCCTTATCTCTCAATTGTAACCTCCAAGACCGAAAATCCAAGATGGCCGACAGGTGCCTTATCTTACTAAACAATCATCAACCTTGACCTTTGACCTTTCCCTTATCTCCAACCATCTGCACCTCCCCAAATTGTTATGTATGTTCTGGCGCATGAAAAATGTGCAAAAATGTGACGTCAGACCTCGATTTCCCTCACAATTTAACCAATTTTAAGGTGCACCTTGCACATTTGCGCCAGAACATACATATTTATACTACTATTACCTCGTCCATCGTGCATCTGTTAAAATCAGAGTGCTTCGAAGAAGGCTTCGTAAAATTTTTACAGGCGAAAGTCGTTGACGCCTTCTGGGGAGGAAGACGATGGGTCGCTGAAAGCACGCTCTGCCGACCAGTAGCGGGGGGTGGTTTGGGTCTTACAGACATGGTCGTGAAATTTCGTTGTCTTCAGGTACGGGCATTCTAACGAGTGTTCTGTCAAAGAGATAACTTAATTTCGCAGCTGTGGGTAAGTTCTATGGGGGGTAGCGGCGCAGGGCAGCACTACTATCCGCTCTCGGTTCGCCCACCATATCCGCATGACTGGTCCCAGGATATGATCTCCACGATTACAACCTGGGGCAGAATAAGACCAACATTTCATTTGCGATGGAATGAACTTGGGTACGGGGATTTCTCAGCAATTCCGATCAGGTTGAACCCTGAGTTAGTAGATTCGGTGTTTAGTAATGCTGGAGGTGTAACGGCCGATACAGGACAACTCACAGTTCTTGGAGACATCATTGATGCTTCTGGGAACACACTTATACACTCCCACACAACACAATTACACGAATTGGTGGATACAGCCCGAGAGCTTTTTAGTCGTCTCTCTACTAGGGAACCTAGCACTGAGGTGATAAACGCATTCGTAACGAATCGACCACCGCACACGATATTCAGTACACTCAAATCACGTAGGCTGCGCGAGCTCCTCGTAGGAGTAAATCCTACGGATACCTTAGGGGTTAATAGACGGCGCGCACATCTTGGGGTAGACATGGGAGTAATGGGGATCATAACTAGCAGAGTCATCTATAGTTATCCGTCCAATTACAGAGACTCTGATGTGGTGGTGAAGGATGTGGTGGTGAGGGAACCCTGTTCCACAGATACTTCACATGCCCGACCTTGTGCGACATTAATAATCTTGTTCGCGATATGTGCCAGCATATCTGCCCGACATTCAGCATTACAAGAACGTCATTTTTACTGGGGCCAAGGACATGTAACCAGGTAAATTGCTTGATAAGCTTTATCTTAACACTTGCTAAATCGACAATTCATCTGTACTGCATGCGGATCGAGCCTGGGCAACAGCCCACTAACCCACAGTTTCACACACACGCACTTAAGAACCACTTCGTTGCCAGATTGAAGTGGCGATTACGCCTAGAGTTCATGGCAACGAAGGCCGACACATTCAACTGCACCTGGCAACCTTTATCGTCGGTGCGGAACGGAAGCCTCGTCTTTCACTGGGAGTAACAGGCCGCAGACTTGCAGCAGCTTGTCCACGAAGCTTCTCTTCGCTTTGGTATTTCTGCAAGTGCTGCGGGAAGGACAAGTCTCACGTTGGAATCGTAGAACTGGGAGGATGATGGGAGCAGTTTGCAGACGTGAATGACTCTGCAGACTGGTCCCGCGGGACTCTAATCGGTTCGAAATCTTTGTGCGTTCGTTTAGAACATGTTTGGATGAGTGCTCCCGGAGGACTAGAAAAGTGGCGAACGGCTCTACGGAGAGGGCATTTGCTTGGGAGCAGTGGTTCCCGAAGTAGGAACTTTGCCCGGTGCTGCATCTACCCTCTGGGAACACTCAGACAACCATGTTCTAGTTTGTTTTTTCGGTTTCGGTTCATTTTGTTCCTTCGTTTTAGGTTAAGCTCTAGGTTCTGTTTCGGATTCTTTTCAAAATTTTCCCGAACTTTTCTTAGAGCTGGCACTCGCTTGGAGGCATTTCAAAATTTCTTTGTATTTTCTTTTTTACAGGTTTTTGCCTTCAAGTTTTAGAGTCCTTTTTATTTAACCTATTTACAGTAACGTAGTATATTGAGTTATTTTTGTTCTGTTCTTTTTAATGTTTATGTGAATTTTAGGGTAGCTAGTTTTTGTAGGATTTTTACGCTTTACAACGATTGTGCCAAATAAAGAGCCACATATACATAAAAAAAAAATTATTATTATATCGTTGGAAGAGAGTGAACGTATAATTTTAACCAGTGCCAGAAGTGTCAAAATAGATAGAAATAAACCACGGAATTTTCTGAAAAGTAGCTTATTTCACAGTTAAAGGACAAATCTTCAAGTGAAGTTAGAAAAATATTGAAAGTGTTGTAAAATAAGACAATAATTATTTACAATAATTGTGAAAAAAGTTTGCAAAAATCGCAACGCAAACAGTTGTTTATCCAAGCAAAATAAAAATTCTCGTTGCCTAGCAACGGTCTTATTAATTTCGGCCTTCTTGCATCTAGTAGGCCAGAAAATATTTATTTTGAATTTTCAAAAAGGAAAATTTTAAATTGCACCGGCTGGTGCCCTCAAACATGAGCGGCAGTAGCAGCGACTCTGGGGGGAAAAAGAAACCCCCCAAAATGAAGAAAACGAAGACGTGTGAACTCAGAGCCCGCAGAGCCCACTGAAAAGGCTAAAACAGGGCCCACTGAAGAGGCCATAGAAGGACGTTTAGTGGCAAGCAATGTCACTGTGGCAGCAACTATCGCGACTGGCATCGCGCACCTAAAAGCGACATCCGTCGCTACAACAGCTCCAGTGCCAGCGACTGTCGTCGCTTCAACAACAGCGGCAATCGCCGCCCCAGTTCCAGCGACATCCGTCGCTAAAACTTCTGCAGCTACCGCTGCACAGACATCAGCGGCATCCGCCGCCAAAGTACCAGCAGCAACAGCTGCTAAAACCTATGTGGCAATAGCCACAAAACCAGCGTCATCAGCAGCCCCGCGACTAAGTGAAGTCGTGAAAGCTGCTTCAAACGCAGCGCCACCGCCGAACCCGGCACCTGCTTTACGCCCAATTCTTTCGGGTGCTAAGAAAGCCGGGCCCGGTAAACCAGCGCCACATCAAAGAACCCCAGCTAATATAGGCAGGGTAGTAGCAGGATCCAGCTACGCCCAGCAGGTGAGTAGAAGTTCCTATAATAAGAGTTCATTTATTACTGTAGATGGTAGTTACGCAACTCCTCGTCAGCCCACAGCTGATTTGGGGAAGTCTCGACCGAAGTCTCCTGCGGGTCTTCAGGGGCTTTTTGACGTCCAGTGACAAGACGACAGGTACGGTATGTACTTTGAGCACCTCCGTGGAGTCACTCAAAGTGCATACCTTCGAGCCATGTCGCTGGTCATCCCATTGGAGAAAGTATTCTCCTTTGGTCTTGTTGGACGCGGTATGGTAGAGGTGTATACCACCACCATTGATGCTGCCACCAAGCTTATGCTTGAAGGCATTGATGTGGGTGGTAGACACCTCCAACCGTACCCAGTAACGGTGAAGCCGACGATAGTAGTCTTTTCACGAGTCTCACTCCGGGCTAAGCCAGAAGACCTCGAATCCTTCTTACGAAGGTTCGGTAAGGTTCAAGGCAAAGTCCGTGCTGTTCCGTTATGAATTGGGGATGAAGGTCTTGGTCGGGGCATTCTCACCTCCAGTCGGGAAGCATACATCACTCTGAACCAGGGGTGTGTGCTTCCAGACGGCATTTTGCTGCGGATTGCCCCAAGAAATGCGTGAGCGTGGCAGAGGTTACTGTGGAGAGCATCTCTGCACCAGCAGTGGCTCTAGTAGCAGTGCCTACGCCCAGTGCAGCGCCCGTTCCGTTGGTGCAAACCGCAGCAAAAACGCCTGAAGAAACTACGGAGATAACGCCGAACCTGGCTGTAAACGGTACTTCGCCTACGTGAAGAGAAGTCGTGAGCTCGGACGAGGAGTTCATCAAAGTTTCGGATAGGAAGATGAGGATGAAGAGAAAGTCGAAACAAAGGCCCGATCGAGAGGCAATGCCGCCTCCACCCAAAAAGGTGCAGGGAAAGAGGAGTGCCTCTGCGGAGGAGGTCAATATTTCCTCTCCGATTGCGGCACCAGCGGAATCTGCGGATCCCACTGATGTTTTGTCAGAGAGCGAGGTGGTATCCGCTATGGAGACGGCTGGTCCTATTCAAAATGGATACGAATCGTGCGGTAGTACCGCCTCGATGAGTAGCCGCTTTGAGGTGGACCCCGAACTAGAAGAAATGCCTAGGGAGAAATTGCGCTCGCTCCTCGACAGCCTTCATTACAAAAAGAGCGGCGAGAAGATTCTCAACATATTCAAGCGAGAGCTTGGGGATCCATCTAGGATTCTTCCCCAATTAAAGCTCTTGATGGCTGCGGCAAAAAAGCGGGGCAAGTATAATGAGGTGTCGAGGTGCGAGCGACTTTTCAACAAGGTCTCGGATATCCTCGAGGATCGTCGCCTCGACAAAGCTCTTCATCCGTAGAGTCGAACAATCATGGTTTGAGTTCGAATATTTCCTTGAATGTGTAAAATAACATCGATTAATGCTGCGGGTCTCAGTGCACCCACATGCTTGCATGCAATATTTGGAGACATAAAACACTGGAACACAGACATCGCACTAATACAGGAGAAAAATTTTACTCAAGACACCTTTACACAATTACAACGGAACACTATCTTACAAAAAGGTTACACAGTTTTTGCCACACCAGCTCCTCGTAGAGGATCTGGTGTGGCAATTGCTGTGTCCAACAGTTTCACACTAACGTCTCCTGTATTCACAGACATTTGCTCAGGTTTCGCGTCTTCCTTAGAATTTGTCTTGCGAGACAAAACACTAAGGATAGTTAACATGTACCTGCCGCATGACCAGGATATTGCAAGACAGGTAATGGACTCTGTCCTGTTGCATATTGCGAACTTCGGTGGTGAAGTTATCCTTGGGGGTGACTTCAACTGTACACTGGATTCTGCACTCGACCACCATTCTGGAGTTGAACTCAACTCAGAGAATGCGGACGATTGCGGAACCTAGTCAGACAGCTCAACCTTGTCGATGTCTACCGTTGGCTCAACCCAACGACTAGGTCATACACAAGGGTTTCTCGAAATGTCCATGGTAGCTTTTCGGGCTCGAGGATAGACAGACTTTACGTCTCGTCTAGTCTTCTTAGTTTTTTCGATAGTGTCACTCATGAAGTGTGCTCACTTAGTGATCACCTTCTTGTCGTGGCGACTAGCACTTTGGTCGAAAAGCGAACTGCTTACTGGAGTTTCAACAATAACTTGTTGAATTCAGAGCAGTTCATTGAAGAATTCATACAGTTTTGGCATCAATGGCGAGAAAGGAAAAATGACTACGCGAACCTTAGTCATTGATGGGATGTTGCAAAGCTTCAGATTCGCTCATTTATTGAGACGAGATTCAATCGAAGCAGGTATATAGCATCGAGTTTGACGGCCGAAGTAACCCGGATTGGTACGCTTCTGCCCGCGCAACCAGAGTTGCTCTCGCAATACGAGAGATTAAAAGAACGGCTGAGAGCACAAAACTACAAGCACAGCTTGGAGTTTGTACTCCGAAATCAGTCGTGCTGGTTGCGAGAGGGCGAGTCTCCGACCTAGTTCTTCTTCCAGACAACACGACGACGTACCGCTTCTTGTGTAGTAGATTCGATTCTTGCCGAATCTGGGCAACTCCTACACGGAGACGAGCTTGCGGATTATATCTGAAACTACTACACACAGCTATATGCTGTGCCGACGTTGCCAACATCTACGTCTACGGCTGAATCCTTCCAGTATGTTCCTGCTTTCTCTAATGAAAGTAGAGAATTCCTGGACAGAGCTTTAACCCTCGACGATATGCTTACCGCTACGAAGGATCTTCGCCATCATACCTCTCCTCGTTATGATGGTCTAACTCCAGAATTTTTTCTACGCTTCAGGAATCTTTTGATTCCAGACCTATTGGAGGTCTTCAGTTCTGCAGTGGTTAGACATACCGAATTTCCCTCAAGTTGGCGGAAATCCGTTATGCGTCTAATACAAGAAGGGAGAAGGGAGATCTTCAGAGGCTGGGAAACTGGAGGCCAGTTACGTTGAGCAATGGCGACTACAAGATAGTTTGCAAAGCACTCGGAACGATATTAAGCTCAGTGATAGCTTCGGTAATACACCCGGAACAGTCGTACTGCATACCAGGTCTTACTATTTACGACAACATCGCCGTAGCAAAACATATTTTCGCCTACCACGAAAAGACTGGTTCACAGATGGCCTTGATCTCGCTAGATCAAGAAAAGGCGTTTGATAGCGTCTCACATGAGTATCTACTGAGAGTGCTCGATAAATTTGGGATTGAGATCATCAGTGGTCTGTATAGAGATTCAGTGATTCTCATAAAGCATAATGGGAATATATTGTCTCCTATTCCGTTTCGTCGGGGTATCAGGCAGGGATGCCCGTTGTCAGGAATGCTTTATGACTTTTCACTGGAACCGCTGCTAGTGAATCTTCGTCAATCGTTGAGACAATATTCAGTACACTTACCATACACTTCTATAAGGCCACTTATTCTAGCGTATGCTGATGACCTGTCTATTTTCGTAACGAAAGAAGATGCATTTCCAGTCTCTCGTAGGGTTTTCGAACAATATGAGCGATTAGCGGGCGCTAGGGTTAACCTAAGCAAAAGCTAAGGCCTATGGTATGGAGATTCTCGCCTCGGCATACAATGGACCAATACTTGCTTGAAGTATGCAGGTGTGTATATCGGGCTCGATGGTAAAACACGTAATCGCCGCATGGCTCTGGAGAAACTTTCCGGAGAAGTGAATTCGTGGCGGACTAGATTGTTCCCCCTTTCGCTGAAAGGACGTGCAGTCGTTGTCAATTACCTGATTACCTCGTCCATCGTTCACCTGCTTAAGTTGGAGTGCTCCGAGGAAGGCTTCGTTAAACTTTTGCAGGCAAAAATTATTGACGCATTTTGGGGGGGGGGAAGAAGATGGGTCGCTGAAAGCACGCTCTGTCGACCAGCAGCGATGGGTGGATTGGGTCTTACGGACATGGTCGTTAAAACTCGTTGCCTTCAGATCAAAGCATTCCAACGAGTGTTCCGGTGTGAAGACAGCTTGATTTCTCAGCTGTGGGTAAGCGCCTTGGGGGGTGCCAGCGTAGAAAAGCATTACTATCTGCTTTCAGTCCGCCCACCCTATCCGCACGACTGGTCTCAAGAAATGATCTCTACGATCACGACCTGCGGCAGAATAAGACCGGCATTCCATTTGCAATGGGATGAAATTGGGTACGGGGATTTTTCAGCTATACCGATCAGGTTAAATCCTGAATTAGTGGATTCGGTGTTTAGTAATGCTCGAGGTGTAACAGCCGATACAGGACAGCTTACAGTTCTCGGAGATATCATTGATGTCTCTGGGAACATACTAATACACCCACATACAACACAATTAAACCAATTGGTTGTTACAGCACGAGAGCATTTCAGCCAACTTAGTACCAGGTCGCCTGGCACAGAGGTGGTGAACGCTTTTGTGGTAAATCAACCGCCGCACACGCCATTCAGTACACTTACATCACGTCGGCTGCGCGACCTCTTCACAGTTTCGATACCTGCAGAACACAAAGGTATCAATAGATGGAGCGCACATCTCGGGGTAGAATTGGGAGTAATCGGAGGGGTGACTAGCAGAGTGGTCTACAGTTATTCGTCCAATTATAGAGACTCTGCTGTAGCATTCAAACTGCTACATCATAGCCTAGTGCATCCAAATCAGCTGTCGCACATTGACCAGAGCGTTCAAGGAGTCTGCACGGTTTGTGGGGGTGAAGGAACTTTGTTCCACCGATACTTCACATGCCCGGCCTTGTGCGAATTAATGTTACTGGTCCGTCACTTGTGCCAGACAATCTGCCCGCGTTTCGGCATTACTCGAACATCGTTTTTACTGGGGCCAAGGACATGCAGCCAGGTGAATTGTTTAATAAGCTTTGTTCTTACACTAGCTAAATCAACAGTTCATTTGTATTGCATGCGGATCGAGCCTGGGCAACAGGCCACTGACACACAGATACACACACGTGCACTTAGGAGCCGCTAGCGTCGGTACAGAATGGTAGCCTTGTATTTCACTGGTGACAATAGGCCGCAGCCTTGTAGCACCTTATTCACCGAGCTTCCCTCCGCTTTGGATCTGCTGCAAGTGCTGCGGGAAAGATGAGCCCTACGTTGGAAGAATTGAACTGAGGCGATGATGGGAGCAGTTTTCGGACGTCCATGACTCTGAAGACTGCTCTCGCGGGACTCTATCGTCAAAATTTTTAGTACGCTCACCTGGGACTCTTGAAGCGGGGTGCTCCAAGGAGACTAGAAAAGTGGCGAAGACGTCTGCGGAGAGCGTCGCTGCTTGCATGCCAGTAGGTATTCTCGATGTAGCGTCTTCGCCCGGTGCTGCATCTACCTCCGTGGATCATTCAAGCTCAGTAACCAGATGACTTAAATTCATTTATTTAGGTCTTTTAGTTTTTTAAAACATATTTCACACAATTCAAAATTTATAGAATACTTTTCGGAACTTCCACTCACCACTCCACTTACTTTTCTTTTTTCACATTTTGGCAGGTTTTATCTATAATTTAACAAATTTGAGTCTTTTTTCGTCCTTCTGACATGTTTCAAGTCATTTTTCTACTTGTTGATATGTTACTGAGCCTTTTGCGATTTTGTGATATGTTTTTGAGCCTTTTTGCTATTTTTTGAGTCTTTTTACAGTCATATTTTGTGATTTTTGTGCCTTGTTTTTATAAACTTTTTGATGTTTTTACATTTTACAGAGTAGTTAGGGAGTTTTTTAGTTTTTATACAATATACATACGATTTATAACGATGAGCCTATTAAAGTAACATATATACATAAAAAAAAATTATTATTATTTCTTTATTAACACGGCCAAAGCCAGAATATAAAAACCTGTACCGGAGCTGGATAGCTAAGCGGCTTACAAGAAAGCTATTGACTTATTGCTAATACATAAATTATGCTTAATTTATTGTAAAAAAGATCGGACAGTATGACATGTATCGAGTATGACTGCTTTTTGTATGTTTTGGATTATACTTTTAGAAATACCTAGGCGTTCAAGGTTTCTTTGGGTAGCCTTATGTACTAGTCCAACCGATGAGATTACTATTGGAATTACTTCAACCGTTTGGAGGTCCCATTGTCTTTTAAGTTCATTTGCGAGCTCTGAATATTTATTTATCTTTTCTGAGTATGCCCTCTGGATGTTTCGTGATAGGGGAACAGCTATATCAATGATGAAAGCATGCCTGGTGCTTTTGTTAACAAATGTGATGTCAGGCCTGTTGCTGTCACGTGTCTGGTTGGTGAGTATTGTCCGGTCATAGTATATCTTTATGTTGTCAGTTTCTAATATGGGTGGTGGATTATACTCATAATATCTTTTCCGAGAGCCTGGAGCATTGTTTACTTCACATAGTTTGATGTGTACTATTTTTGCAACGTTGTTGTGACGCTTCAGGTATTGGGTATTCACAATTGAGCTGCAACCGGATATTATGTGGTCGATAGTTTCTCCCGGCTCGTTGCATCTGCGACATACATCTGGTGGTGAGTTTGGATCTGCTATGACATACCTCAGATAGCTTCGTGTAGGGAGCACCTGGTCCTGAATTGCGAGCATGTATCCTTCAGTCTCACTGTAAACATCGCCACGTGATAGCCATAAGTTCGACGAAATAAAGTCGACATTCTCGCTATGTAGGTCGTGGTAAAATCTGCCGTGAACTGGTTTACTAGCCCATTTTTGTTCCTTGCTTTGTAAATCGATCGCATTAGGCGTATACGTGTTATAGCTGAGGTTAAGAGGAGTAATTCTGTCATCAGCCAAAACCACGGATCGGTGGAGAGCTGTATTTGAAGTTTAGGTGAAGAATCTACGCATAGATGTAATTTGCTTGTCATATAGGTAGTACAGGTCTAGCAACCCTCGACCGCCCATGTTTCTTGGGATAGTTGTTCGCTCAACGCATGATTTCGGATGATGGTTGTTGTGCCGCGTAAGCGAGGTCCTTATCAACCTTTGAAGGTCATGTAGGTCTGTGTCTGACCACTTGATTACACCAAAGCTGTAGGTGAGCACAGAGATTGCGAAGGTGTTGATGGCTTTTGCAAGGTTTTTACCGTTTAGATGAGATCCCATAACTAGACGTAGTCTCGAGGTAAATTCGGCACGCAGCTGTTTCTTGACTGTTTGGTGTTCTATTCGTCTATTCTGCTGTACCCCAAGGTACTTGTACACCTCGGTGTAATCCATTTCCGCTATAGAAGCAATCGGCTGTTCTTCATTTGTTCGTGTTACAGGTTTGTGTTGTTCTGTCGAATTGTGAATCCATATTGTGTTTGGTTAAGGAGATCACTCAGCGGATTCAAGGCCAGGCAAAACCAGAAAGCGCTAAATGGATCACCCTGGAAGATACCAGTTTCAATCCTGATCTCGTCTGTTGTTACAGTCTCATTTCTGCATGTTAGTATAATTGTTTTTTCCATCGCTTCATGATTTGTTCGAGAAACCCCACTATATGATGATGGACTTGGTACGTTCGGAGGATCTCAATTAGCCACGTATGGGGTACACTATCGAAGGCCTTACGATAATCGATGTAACAAATCTCAAGGTTAAGCGGCTTGCTCGTTGCCTGTCCCAGTATTACAGAATCTACTATTAGCTGCTCTTTGCATCCCCCCCTTCTGTTCATCCGCAAGAATGTTGTTAACCTGGCAATGATCATATATTACATTGTTAATGCAGCCCATTAGCAGTTTATAAATTGTGTTTAGGCAGGCGATTGGTCTATACTTTGATGGATCCTGACAATGAGTTGTTTTTGGCAGCAGGTAAGTGACACTATGTGTAAGAGATGAAGGGACAGTTTCGGGGTTCAGTATAGCCCTAGTAAATAAGGCGGTCAAAGTTGGATGTAGTGCCACAAACTTTTTATACCAGTAATTCTGAATCTTGTCGGGGCCCGGGGCTTTCCAGTTGTGGGCCTTTGACAACACTGCCCCAACATGCTCCACAGTGACCTCAGAGAACTCCATGAGTGGTGTTGAAGTGTGTTTGCGCTTGAAATCAGTGATCCATGCAGCCTGACTATTGTGTGCTTTTGGTGTTGACCATATGCTTGACCAGTCCTTGATTTGCTGTCTATCGGGAAGCTCTTCATGTTCATTGTTGTTTTTCGATCTTAGTTGCCTATAGAACTGCTTCTCATTTGTGTTGAATAGCCTGTTGTTTCGTTTTCGCTGAATTGCGATTAGATATTTCTGTCTTCTTGTCGCTAGAACTGATAACTTTTGTTTTAGCGTATCCATTACTCTGTTAGGAAGTTCCTGGTTAGATTCGAACCTAAAATGCCTGTTGTGATTGCGGCATATTCGCTTGACTTTATTCGCTAGTCTGTTGGATTTATTACCACTCAAATAGGCTGTGATTCTATTGATCTTTTGGCGAATATTGTCTATTTTTTCATCCAGTCTACGTAACCATGAAGGTATTGATGTGGCACGTTGTCTCCTGGGGGGATGATCTTCATTGCTGGTTTTGTTTGAGTACGCCTAGGATTTTAGTGACAGAGAGGGCAGCACAAAATGTTAAGGTTTGGAGTTGCTCGAAGTTAGTTTCATTATTCAGTAGTGGCGGCAGTATGTCGGTATTGAATATTGTTATAGTCTTCGCTGCCTTGCAGGAAGTGTTAATTTTAGGGATGTTTGGTCTGGCGTTAGGGGAAATACCCTCGTAAAGCACCATCAAACGGTTGAAAATTTCCCAGACTTTTTCAGTCTCTGTTAAATTAGGTAGTACACTATTATTGTTGGAAGGTCCCTCTTGATTGATTTCAGGTTCCATTATGTCATGTTGGGTGTTAAGGTTTCGTTGCGGGTGTTCATTATTTGCATCTGCAGTGGCTGACGTTTCCTGCGGAGCATGAAGATTTAGCTCTGATCCCTGGTGGTCTGGGATCTGGTGGTCATCATATGTAGGAGCTGCAATTCGTTCTTGCTGTGCTTGTTGGTCTTGGTTGCGATTCGCTAGTTCATTGGCCACGCTTTCTTTAATTATTTGTCTTTTGGATGGTGATATGAGGTTATTTCTAAAGATCAGACGTATTTGATCTGCTAATCTCTGTTCAGTGACTATTATGTTGGGGTATTGGGCAGAGAAAAGTTCATGAAGTCTAGCACGATATCCTGTCATATCCGTTTCAAGGTTTGTGATTTTGTAGTAGGCGCTTAGTAAGAATTCATTTGTGCTTAATGTCCATCGCATGCGCTGTCTTGGTCTTCCAGCCTGTGTGGTTGCTGCGTCTTGGGGCGCTTGCAAAACAACTACTGGCTGACTGTTAGGTTGACTATTGTTCCCAGAGGAGTTTGTTCAAGTCGGGCCACTTCCGGCCTGGGCTGAATCCGGAGGGTGGCCTCTGGAATTACCATTTCGCTCCGGTCCGTCGTTGGGGGTCTCAATCCGATCCGAGGCAATTGTATTTCTATTATCCATGTTTACTTTTTGTTGCATTTTATACCTTGCTGCCAGGTCTGTAGAACAGCCGCTCCTACCCTGGAGTACAGACCTGTCACTGCGACGACAGCACCAGCTGTCACTGTGAAGACAGCACTAGCTGTCACTGCTACGACAGCGCCAAAAGGAGTGCCGAAATCGCCTAAACTGGCGGATGTCGTTAGAGCTGCGTCGAAAGATGCTCCAGCTCCGACCACCATCATAATGCGGCCGAGTCTATCCGGGGCGACGAAAGCCGCATCCAGCAACACAGTGCCAAAGGGAGCAGCACCAACCAATTCAGGGGTAGTTGTAGGCAGTAGCTACGCCCAGCAGGTAAGTGGTAGCTCCACTAGAAGTGCTTTTATAACCATTACAGGTAACTACGTGACTCCTCGTCAGCCCCCGGTTGATTTAGGCCAGTCTCGGCCTAGATCAGGCGCGGACCTTCAAGGGCTTTTTGACGCCCAGGCAGGACGATAGGTACGGTATGTACTTTGAGCACCTCCGTGGAGTTGCACAAAGTGCATATCTGCGAGCCCTGTCACAGGTCGTCCCATTGGAGAAGATATTCTCCTTTGGTCTGGTCGGACGCGGTATGGTGGAGGTGTATATCGCCACCATTGAAGCGTTCACGAAGCTGATGCTTGAGGGCATCGATGTGGGTGGTAGACACCTCCAACCGTACCCGGTGACAGTGAAGCCGACGAGAGTCTGCTTTTCCCGGGTCCCACTTCGAGCTAAGCCAGAGGACCTTGCAGCCTTCTTGCAAAGGTTTGGCAAGGTTCACGGCAAAGTTCGAGCTGTTCCATTGAAAATTGGGGACCAAGGTCTGGGCACGGGCATCCTCAGTTCTAGCCGGGAAGCATACGTCTCCCTAAACCAGGGATGTGTGCTTCCAGAGGGCTTCTTCTGGAGCATGCTCGGGTCCAGAAATTGGACTGAGGTGAGCACCGAGGCAAGATGTTTCGCCCGCCATCAGGTAGGGCATTTTGCTGCAGAGTGTCCCAAGAGGGAGAGGAAAGTGGCTGAAGACGCTGTGGAGCGTGCTCCTGCACCTGCAGTTGTACCACACTAGCGCCTTCGCCCAGTGCTGCGCCTGCTCTCTTGGAGCAAACTGCAGCAAAAGTGCCTGAGGAAAGTACTCCAGAGACAACTCCGGTCCTGGCTGTAAACGGTGCCACCTCAACACGGGTAGAAGCAGTGAGCTCGGATGAGGAGCTCACCAAGTCAGGTCAGGAGAAGAAGAAGAAGAAGAGGCGCACAAAGCGCAAGCCTGACCAGGAGGTTATGCCTGCACCTCCGTCAAAGAAGGTGCTGAGCAAGAGGGGGGTTTCGGCAGAGGAGACAAAACCTGTCGCTCCGAGTGCGTCTTCGGTGGCATCGGAAGATGTCACTGATGCCCTCTCAGACGTCGAGGTTCTCTCCGCTACCGAGACGGCCGGTCCAACTCAGAGCGGCTACGAATCGTGCAGCAGTACCGCGTCGATGAATAGCTGTTTCGAGGTGGACCCCGATTTGGTGGAGGTGCCGAGGTCGAAGCTGCGCACGATCCTCGACAGTCTCCACTACAAAAAGAGCGGAGACAGGATCTTGGCTATACTCAAGCGAGAGCTTGGTGATCCGGCCAGGATCCTGCCTCAGTTATTGCTCTTAAAGCAAGAGGCAAAGAAGCGAGCTCGCTATAATGAGGTGTCGAGGCTCGAGCGCCTCTACAACAAAGTAGTGGATGCCCTCGAAGAGCAGCGCCTGGACAGGGCGCTTCTTCAATAGAGTCGTACACTCATAATCTGAGTTCAGCTTTCCCCTTGAATGTGTAGGATAGTCTCTCTGAATACTGGGGGCTTAAGTGGACCTACACGTCTACACGCAATTTTTGAAGACATAAAACATTTTAATACTGACATTGCAATCTTACAGGAGACAAATTTCACACTCGACACATTTACACAACTCGAACGAAACACTATATTACACAAAGGTTACACAGTTTTTGCCACACCAGCTCCTCGTAGAGGATCTGGTGTGGCAATTGCTGTGTCGAACAGTTTTCACTACCGTCTCCTGTATACACAGACATCTGCTCAGGTTTCGCGTCTTCCTTAGAATTCGTCTTGCGAGACAAAACACTAAGGATAGTAAATGTGTACCTACCGCATGACCAGGATATCGCAAGACAGGTAATGGACTCTGTCCTGTCGCATCTTGCGAACTTCGGTGGTGAAGTTATTTTTGGGGGTGACTTCAACTGTACACTGGCTTCTGCGCTCGACCGCCATTCCCGAGTTGAATTCAACTCAGTGAACGCGGAACCATTGCGGAACCTAGTCAGACAGCTCAACCTTGTCGATGTCTACCGTTGGCTCAACCCAACGACTAGGTCATACACAAGGGTTTCTCGAAATGTCCATGGTAGCTTTTCGGGCTCGAGGATAGACAGACTTTACGTCTCGTCTAGTCTTCTTAGTTTTTTCGATAGTGTCACTCATGAAGTGTGCTCACTTAGTGATCACCTTCTTGTTGTGGCGACTAGCACTTTGGTCGAAAAGCGAACTGCTTACTGGAGTTTCAACAATAACTTGTTGAATTCAGAGCAGTTCATTGAAGAATTCATACAGTTTTGGCATCAATGGCGAGAAAGGAAAAATGACTACGCGAACCTTAGTCATTGGTGGGATGTTGGAAAGCTTCAGATTCGCTCATTTATCGAGACGAGATTCAATCGAAGCAGGTATATAGCATCGAGTTTGACGGCCGAAGTAACCCGGATTGGTACGCTTCTGCCCGCGCAACCAGAGTTGCTCTCGCAATACGAGAGATTAAAAGAACGGCTGAGAGCACACAACTACAAGCACAGCTTGGAGTTTGTACTCCGAAATCAGTCGTGCTGGTTGCGAGAGGGCGAGTCTCCGACCGAGTACTTCTTCCAGACAACACGACGACGTACCGCTTCTTGTGAAGTAGATTCGATTCTTGCCGCATCTGGGCAACTCCTACACGGAGACGAGCTTGCGGATTATATCCGAAACTACTAAACACAGCTATATGCCGTGCCGACGTTGCCAACATCTACGTCCACGGATGAATTCTTCCAGTACGTTCCTGCTTTCTCTAATGAAAGTAGAGAATTCCTGGACAGAGCATTAACCCTCGACGATATGCTTACCGCTACGAAGGATCTTCGCCGTCATACCTCTCCTCGTTATGATGGTCTAACTCCAGCATCTTTTCTACGCTTCAGGAATCTTTTGATTCCAGACCTATTGGAGGTCTTCAGTTCTGCAGTGGTTGGACATACCAAATTTCCCTCAAGTTGGCGGAGATCCGTTATGCGTCTAATACCCAAGAAGGGAGATCTTCAGAGGCTGGGAAACTGGAGGCCAGTTACGTTGTGCAATGTCGACTACAAGATAGTTTGCAAAGCACTCGGAACGATATTAAGCTCAGTGATAGCATCGGTTATACACCCGGAACAGTCCTACTGCATACCAGGTCGTACTATTTACGACAACATCGCCGTAGCAAAACATATTTTCGCCTACCACGAAAAGACTGGTTCGCAGATGGCCATGATCTCGTTAGATCAAGAAAAGGCGTTTGATAGCGTCTCACATGAGTATCTACTGAGAGTGCTCGATAAATTTGGGCTTCCGTCCAGATGGATTGAGATCATCAGTGGTCTGTATAGAGATTCAGTGATTCTCATAAAGCATAATGGGCATATATTGTCTCCTATTCCGTTTCGTCGGGGTATCAGGCAGGGATGCCCGTTGTCAGGAATGCTTTATGACTTTTTACTGGAGCCACTGCTAGTAAATCTTATATTCAGTTCACCTACCATACACTACTATAACGCCACTTATTCTAGCGTATGCTGATGACCTGTCTATTTTTGTTACGAAAGAAGATGCATTTCCAGTCGCTCGTAGGGTTTTCGAACAATATGAGCGATTAGCGGGCGCTAGGGTTAACCTAAGCAAAAGCCAAGGCCTATGATGTGGGAGGTGGCGGAATCGTTCAGATTCTCCTCTCGGCAAACAATGGACCAATACTTGCTTGAAGTATTTAGGTGTGTATATCGGGCTCGATGGTAAAACACGTAATCGCCGCATGGCTCTGGGGAAACTTTCCGGAGCAGTGAACTCGTGGCGGACTAGATTGTTCCCCCTTTCGCTGAAAGGACGTGCAGTCGTTGTCAATTACCTGATTACCTCGTCCATCGTTCACCTGCTTAAGTCGGAGTGCTTCGAGGAAGGCTAAACTAAACTTTTGCAGGCAAAAATCATTGACGCATTTTGGGGGGGAAGAAGATGGATCGCTGAAAGCACGCTCTGTCGACCAGCAGCGATGGGTGGATTGGGTCTTACGGACATGGTCGTTAAAACTCGTTGCCTTCAGATCAGAGCATTCCAACGAGTGTTCCGGTTTGAAGACAGCTTGATTTCTCAGCTGTGGGTAAGCGCCTTGGGGGGTGCCGGCGTAGGAAAGCATTACTATCTGCTTTCAGTTCGCCCACCCTATCCGCACGACTGGTCTCAGGAAATGATCTCTACGATCACGACCTGCGGCAGAATAAGACCGGCATTCCATTTGCAATGGGATGAAATTGGGTACGGGGATTTTTCAGCTATACCGATCAGGTTAAATCCTGAATTAGTGGATTCGGTGTTCAGTAATGCTCGAGGTGTAACATCCGATACAGGGCAGCTTACAGTTCTCGGAGATATCATTGATGCCTCTGGGAACATACTAATACACCCAAACACAACACAATTAAAAGAATTGGTTGATACAGCACGAGAGCGTTTCAGCCAACTCAGTACCAGGTCGCCTGGCACAGAGGTGGTGAACGCTTTCGTGGTGAATCAACCGCCGCACACGCCATTCAGTACACTGACATCACGTCGGCTGCGCGATCTATTTGTAGATGCGTTACCTGCAGAACACTTAGGTGTTAATAGATGGAGCGCACATCTCGGGGTAGAATTGGGAGTAATCGGAGGGGTGACTAGCAGAGTGGTCTACAGTTATCCGTCCAATTATAGAGACTCTGATGTAGCATTCAAACTGCTACATCATAGCCTCGTGCATCCAAATCAGCTGTCGCACATTGACCAGAGCGTTCAAAGAGTCTGCACGGTTTGTGGGGGTGAAGGAACTTTGTTCCACCGATATTTCACATGGCCGGCCTTGTGCGAATTGATGCTACTGGTCCGTCACTTGTGCCAGGTAATCTGCCCGCGTTTCGGCATTACTAGAACATCGTTTTTACTGGGGCCAAGGACATGCAGCCAGGTGAATTGTTTAATTAGCTTTGTTCTTACACTAGCTAAATCAACAGTTCATTTGTATTGCATGCGGATTAAGCCTGGGCAACAGGCCACTGACACACAGTTACATACACGTGCACTTAAGAGACACTTCTTTCAGGCTGAGTAAAAGACTCCGTCTCGAGTTTCTGGCAACGAACGCCGACACATTCAACTGTACCTGGCAGCCGCTAGCGTCGGTGCAGAATGGCAGTCTCACTTTTCACTGGTGACAATAGGCCGCAGCCTTGTAGCATCTTGTCCACGGAGCTTCTCTCTGCTTTGGATTTGCTGCAAGTGCTGCGGGGAAAGTTATTCTCCCGTTGGGAGAGAAGAACTGAGAGGATGATGGGATCAGTTTGCAGATGTCTACGACTCTGCAGACTGGTCCCGCGGGACTCTATCGCGTTCAAAATTTCTCGTACGTTCGTCTAGAACACTTAATGCTGAGTGTTCCGGGGGAGTAGAAAAGTGGCGAACGTCCCTGCGGAGAGCGTTTTATGTTTGCACGCAAGCAGGAGTTCTCGATTCAGTGACTTCTCCCGGTGCTGCGTCCATCCCCGGGAACACTCAGTGTTCAGTGTTCTAGTTATCCAAAATTTTCGGTTTTATTTTCGGCTATTTTTTCGTCAGTTTAGGTTAAATTTAAAATATTTCCAAAATTTTAAGGAACTCTTCCTGGAGCTGCCGCTTTCCTGGTGGCTTTTAAAATTTGTTTTTGATTTTTCTTTATACTTTTAAATTAATTTTGATACTACGCGGTTTTTTGCTGTTGTTCTGTTTTGTCTATTGTTCTTCTAAGTTAGTTTCTTGTTCCTGTTCTTTTATTGTTCTTATTATTATGGTTTCTTTTTGTCTCTTTTTATAGAATTTTTACAATTTACATTTATAACGTTTTTGCCAGAATAAAGTGCCATAATTACAAAAAATTATTATAAGTGGACGTCACCCAAAAAACCAATTACGGTCGGTGCCCTCGTACTACTAAGAGACGAAAACTTACCGCCTTTGAAATGGCTGCTGGGTCGTGTAACAAGCGTATTTCCTGGAAGAGATGGAGTACCAAGAGTAGCAGAAGTTAAAACCCTATTTGGGCTGTACCGACGAGCAATCGTGAAGCTTTGTCCTCTTGTTGAATCATCAGAATGAAAATACAATATATTTATAAACTTGCTTATGTTATTGCTTTACAATTTATGAAATACAGCCAACAGACTGCAAGGTTTGTTTTGCCTATTAATGCCAACGCCACTGTTCATCAAATAGAATTTCTCTAGTTCGAGCTTCCCGTAACAAGGCATATGATCAATATACATTATATAACTCAAGCTAGCGGCAAAAAGATCGGCTACTAAGCGGAGTGAGGAGTCCGCTTTCTTGCTAAAACGTGTTCGAATACAATTCCGCGTGAAAAAAAATTAGAGAACACTATAAAGAAGGGTTTTACATGAGAGTTGCTAAAAATTGTCCAATTGGTCACTTCGTGATTGGTCCAAATACGATATGAGTCTAACGTCGAAGAAAATTAATCAAAAACCTGAACCCGGAGAGCTTATTTCAAGCCCGGCGAAACCCAGAGAGGTAGTAGGCCTATGCTTCGCGACCACACATTTGATATGCAATACCATGTATGTAAAGTCACCTTCGATTATCGTAACATTGTAAAATTAAATAATAAAATATATAAATTCAAAACATTGTGTATTTCACTTTGAGAGTATGTCTAGAATGTACTTTATCACAGAGTCTTTATTGAGTATTGTCATATGATCAACACCTGGGAAACTATGCATGGAAATATTTTGTTTTTGGAAAGGCCTCCAATGTATACATGCTTCCAAAGATCGTAAATTTACTGTACCATCACCATCGCCCATTGCAAGTTTAGGTATTTCTCCAGCAATTGAATCTTTTTTATAAATGAGCCTATAATAAAAAATATGCATTATTTTTCCAGTTGTTTATCTGAATCACCTTTCGACTGTTGGAATATTTGATCCGTAAAGGCAATGCAACTCAACATCTGGAGGCCCAAATTGCAATGAGAATTTCATTGTGTCCTGTCTCATCTCCCATCCATCCATATAGTTGATGTCACTTAAGATATTAAAGTAATGACAAAAATAAAACATGGAAAGTTTCTAAATACCTACTTGAAGTAGTCCTGGAGCTGAGACATTGTGTACTGTCTTGAAGGAGTTTCGACAAGAACTTCATTGTCTTTCCAGAAGTACGGAGACGGAAGCAACCATGCTAAAGATGGCGAAGTGATCTGTTCTGACCTCATGGTTTTGGCACTTAAAGCTAAAGAACCCAGATCGTCACCTTACATGAAAATTATTTTCTAATTACTTCTCTAAATTATAATATTATCATAACAAACCCATCGCGTAGACTTTTACTGCTTTTATACTGCCAGCCCATGCACCCGCTAAACTAATGACTCTAGCTATATGTCGTGTCTTCCATTCCTTCGACAGATTTTGCAGAAACAATAAAGTCATCGGGCTGCCCATGCTATGAGTTATCAGCGTAACAGGTGTCTTGTCATTTTGTTGAAATGTTTCCTCGACCAGCTCCTTCATATCAGCAAACCACTGTTTGTTTTCATCTAATGTAATACACTCATTGACTCACAGAAGCAAAAGGTCTACGACTACAGTCAAGCAAAAGGTCTCGTACACCTCTTAGTTTCATAAGGAAAAGTATATAACTTCGACAATTATAAAAATTAATTTATGAAATTTAACTAAAAATGTAAAGTAATAAATAAAATTATCTTAGTACATTATAAAATATGATTTTTGAAAAAGATAATAAATTAAAATGTAACTTTGAGGTTTTCGAAAGAAATCGAGGAAGTGTTTTGGTGCGAGTTTTTAAGGTGGCTTTTGAATTCGGTAATGTAAAGTTTTACAAATATAATATATATATATATATATATATATATATATATATATATATATATATATATATATATATATATATATATATATATATATATATATATATATATATATATATATATATATATATATATATATATATATATATATATGTATATATATATATATATATATATATATATATATATATATATACGTATATATCTTAAAGTATAATTAAAATCAAAGCGCATAAAAGTTATGTTTATGGTGATCTTTTATATTCCAACAAGATAATGACATCACACTTAAATCGTATACTGCAAGGGAATGGTTATTATATAACGTGCCCAAACAACTTCATACAATCCCACAACTACGGGATTTTAATTCCATTGAAGGAAGGAATTAAAGCGATCAACTTAAAGAAAAAACTGAGTAGGAATGGGGTAAAATAACTCAAATTGCTACAAAAAAAATTATGGATTCAATACATCTACAAGCTGCTATTAAATCTAACGGTTATTCTACTAAATACTAAATGTTAGAAATGTTTACTAAATTTTCAATGGTCACGATTACGTCAGTGGGATATAGGCAGACTTTTTTATTATCTTATTTAATTGGCTTTACTTCTTTCAATTATTTGATTCAAGCTAAACTAAATTTTTTATCTTTTTTATGTTTTGCAATGTACCTACTAAGATTATTTTAGCAAAATTTTAATATTATATTATTAATTTGTCAAAATTATATACTTTTATTTCTGAAACTTGGGCGTACAAAGACTTTTTTGTTCGTGTTCTTCTAATCTGATTTTACTTACTTGGTGCCTTTCGGAAATCATACGGGGCTCCACGAAGAGAACGTTTTCTTTCATAACCAAGATTTACGAGAGCATTTGCTATATCTTTAAAATAAGCTCCAGTCGATGCATGACTTGGGTCTATCCACTCGACAACTTCAGGATCCCCCCAGCCCGGGATTCGAATATCAACGCCTGGCGAATTATGAGTAGTTCTTGTTATATTATCATAGTAAAGTTTAACATTATCGATCCAACAGTCAATGATAAAGGGAACAAGAAGTTCCATATTAAGCCAAATGTTAAACCAATTATCTGAATGCTTTTCGCAAACATAATGAACCACACTAGGCTTATCTAGTTTTGCCTCTACTTGGCTTCCACCATCTCCAGGAACTGAAAATAAACTAAAATTATACCAAATTTAGTCCATATTCTCACTTACCAAATATAACTGGCGATATGATATGGTTTTCTCTCTTAAAAACTGATTTTCCTTGAACAATAAAACACATCAAAACGGAACAAAGTAGATATAAAACCGTTAAATTGCCCATAGGCTATAGTTTTTATAATATCAGATATTAAATTAGATACAAATGTTAACCTAATTACAGATTCCGCGCTTCACTTACGTTCTTCTTAGAACTGCATATGCAACGGTAAAACTAAGTAATATGTTATCAATGTAAGGTCGTGTTGACGCAGTAGTTTTAAAAACAAATTAACTTTATAAATTTTAAACATGCAGATAACCTTGGCGCTCATAGGGAGACAACAGAGAACGGACAGTTCTACTATCTCCTAATGTCAATGGATTGGTATGTTTATACCAATGACGTACGCCTAAAGGCCGAAACACAATGCGAGCAACGCAACATTTTACGACGTAAAAGACGCTGTCATTTGATTTCAAAAACAAATGAATTTATCGAGTAATGCTGACAACACAACATTTGGGCAAAGACTACTTAAGGCCATTCTACATCCAAAAGTTCGGCTTGGTCGTGGGCTTCACAGCTCAATTCAACGCTCATATTTCTACATTGGAAAAGTTCAGCGTGATTTTTGACAGGAAACATATGATTGGAACGGCTTTTAAAGTCACTTCATTTTGTGTTTGAAATCGTTTATTTCTGAAAGTATAGTAATAATATGCAAAATATAGACATAATTCTCAATTTTTACTTTTTGTTACATGAAATACTTATCAAAACAATTTTCAAGTGAAGGAATTGGTAACATTGATTTGGGTTATTAAGTTGGCTCGCCTGCTTTTTGAGCGTCGGCTTTGAAATTTCTCAAAGCTGGAACTGACGACCACGCCGACGCCCACGACCAACCCGGGATGTAGAAGAACAATTCATTTAACACGTAGTCAAAGCCCACGACCAAGCCGAACTTTGGCCTTTACTACTAGGGGTGTTTTCGATTTTGCTTCGGTGTTAACACTTGTGCCTTGAAGAAGCAAATGCATGTTCGAGATTGCGGTGCCATGACTCGAGTTTTGCTTCGGATTGTTCGTTTTTGCCACATTTTGCCATTGGTGCTAGCACCGATTGCCCCTGGTTTGGACCAGGAACAGCTGTGACACTACTTACACAAATGAAGTAGATGAGTAAAAATAACTGGCATTGGGCTTGTGTGCTGCGATTTTTTATATTTAATTAATTGTTTTTACTGTCCTGTTATAATAAAAACGAGAGAAAGTGAAAAATCTTTACTCTTTCCCAACCAACCAATAATTATAATAAATATAATTGCTGAAATTGCTAATTTTTTAATAATCTCCATAATTTTCAATTGCAATTTGACAGCGGGTGGCACTAATAAACTCGAACACAGGGTTTCGCACTTGGAAGCAGATGACACTTTGGTGCAGGGTCACAGTAACTCCAGTTGTCACCGCTTTGTAAAAATGTAATGGTATAAAAATGTACCAAAAAGTACCATCAATAAAAAAAATTCATGTGAATCACATGACAGAGTTAGTTACTTGTGTGCATAAGAAACTTTCAAACTGTCAATGTATCGTGATCGACGATGATGACGTTAATTTATGTGGAAAGACAACCAACGCCATCTATACGACCAAATGAAAAGTAGTTCTCATCTGTTCAAGCTTAGAAAAAATCTAATCCAACTTTTCAATTGCATAATTTATTAATATATGTATCCCCATTTGCCAACAAATTGTCAGAATTGCAAATCACTATTTTCACATATTCTCCCGAATACATTTTTAAATCAGATCACTTCATATTTATCGTACAATTTGTTGTATAATGCCGGCAATTAGAGAAAAATCTAAGCCAACTCTTCAAATGTAAAAGTTGTCAATAGATTTGTCCCCATTTACCAACAAAACTCGAATCACTAGTACCACATATTCTCACAACATCACAAAACTATTATATTATTACTTATAATAAAGTTAAACGTAATTTCTTTCCCTTTTTAATACAATTGAGAGTTGTTTACATCTGCTAGGTTGAGGAGCAGACGTCATTACTTCCCTCCATTTGACAGTTCTTTTGGATATTGCCAATATATTTTGACCGGCGATAACTCACACATAATTAAATAGATCTAAACGAAACACCGACACGATCACGATCACGACATTATCTCACAAGTTAATTTTATCATACACTAATTATTTCACTTAAATAATGTCTGAAACTCACACAATATTACTTTAAAGTCCGAGGCGAATTAGCCGAAATTTTCACTTTAACTAAAAAATATATACACTAAAAAATATACACAATGTCACAAAACTTTTACCGCAAATTACTCTTTATACGTTTTAGTTTTAGTTTTTGGTTAGATCGATTTTAAAACTTAATCACACTTCTTATAATTAAACAAAACTTCGGATGACAGAAATTAAACTTTTTACGTTTTTCCTCATACTGTGACGTTACGGGTCAAAACTGGCTCTACCTTACGGCCTGTAGTAATCAAGATGGCGTTGGCTTGGATTTGAATTTTGGGCTACGTTCAGTTACGTTGTTTGATGTTTATAATGCTTGTTTTGTTTTTATTTGTTCGTTGGAAAGGTGTGGGAAGGGGACCCAAAAGTACGTCGCAATAACTGACATATAGCTATGGACCGATCGTATGTTATTTTATTTTGAAACAACTTTTGTTACCTGTAGTGGGAAACCTTTTTTGCTTGCATTTTTCTTTCGAGTATTCTGCTAACACTGTCAAGAGAAAAAAACATTAATTGCCTTCCCTGCAATTATTTTTGAGATATATTTTTCCCTGTACTCCTCGTATTTCTTAACATAAAATTTAGAAATAAATGGTTATTTTCCTCTGGAATGTGCTTAACCAGAATGAGAGCGGAGATAATTTCCTGTACATCCGTCTATTTATATTACATATGCTTTCTTGTTTTGTATGTGACACCAACCAACGCCATCTTGATAACTACAGGCCGTAAGGTAGAAACGATGACGTCAGCTTATGAGGAAACAACACCAGCGCCGTCTATACGACCAAATGAAAAGTTGTTATCAGCTGTTCAAGTGACAGCTTAGAAAAAATCTTATCCAACTTTTCAATTGCATAATTTATTAATGTATGTATCCCCATTTGCCAACAATCACTGTTTTCACATATTCTCCCGAATACATTTTTAAATCAGATCACTTCATATTTATTGTACAATTTGTTGTATAATGCCGGCAATTAGAGAAAAATCTAAGCCAACTCTTCAAATGTAAAAGTTGTCAATAGATTTGTCCCCATTTACCAACAAAACTCGAATCACTAGTACCACATATTCTCACAACATCACGAAACTATTATATTAGCACTTATAATAAAGTTAAACGTAATTTCTTCCACTTTTTAATACATTTGAGAGTTGTTTACATCCGCTAGGTTGAAGAGCGGACGTCATTACTTCCCTCCATTTGACATTTCTTTTGGGTATTGCCAATATATTTGGAATGACGATAACTCACGCATAATTAATTAAATCTAAATGAAACTTTCTCACGATATTATCTTACAAGTTAATTTTATCACACACTAGTTATTTCACTTAAATAATGTCTGAAACTCACACAATATTACTTTAAAGTCCGAGGCGAATTAGCCGAAATTTTCACTTTAACTAAAAAATATATACACTTCGCCACTTGAATGTCACAAAACTTTTACCGCAAATTGCTCTTTATACGATTCACTATTAGTTTTTGGTTAGAACGATTTTAAAAGTTAATCACACTTCATATAATTAAACAAAACTTCGAGTGACAGAATTTCGACTTTTTCACGTTTTTCCTCATAGTGTGATGTCACGGGTCACAACTGGCTCTACCTTACGGCCTGTAGTTATCAAGATGGCGTTGCACCAACATAAGAACGAAATTGTATTTGCTGGCAGCAATTTACAATCGAGAATTTAATCGAAAATATTTTAGATCGGCGGGCACTCCTATATCTCAAATAATGAATATAATAAATATTGAAGTGCCTTACACGAAGTATAACATAGCGATTATAATTAAATAAATTAAAATTCGCACTTTGGAACAGAATATTCCCAGTCTTCATGTTGCTCGGTCCGAAATTACGAATTTACCTTTTAGAGTTCAATGCAATGTCATCGTTTAAAGATGCTAGTGATTCGAGTTTTGTTGGTAAATGGGGACAAATCTATTGACAACTTTTACATTTGAAGAGAGAGAGATTTTTCTCTAATTGCTGGCATTATACAACAAATTGAACGATAAATATGAAGTGATCTGATTTTAAAATGTATTCGGGAGAATATGTGAAAACAGTGATTTGCAATTCTTACAATTTGTTGGCAAATGGGGATACATATATTTATAAATTATGCAATTGAAAAGTTTGATAAGATTTTTTCTAAGCTGTCACTTGAACAGCTGAGAACAACTTATCATTTGGTCATATAGATGGCGCTGGTTTTGTTTCCTCATAAGTTGTGGTCATCGTTTCTACCTTACGGCCTGTAGTTATCAAGATGGCGTTGGTTTAACCAAAGATTACTTACTACTAGATAACCGGCTCCCTGAAATACCCAGCTAGTCTTGAAAAAGTAACACTGGCACCACAGTAATACGAAATATATCCAGATTTTAAAGTCATAAGAATATACAAGCAAATAAAAAGTACAGGTAGTGTGCAGTCATTTACTCCTGTCAAAATTATTTTAGAGAATCACTTATTCCTGTTAAAATTCTGTTCTCATCCGAAGAGAATTACATACCGCCAAATTTTGTCGAAGAGAAAAATTCACCAGAAAGTACGACCAATAGAAACAATTCATGTGAATCACATGACTGAGTTAGTTACTTATGTGCGTAAACTTTCGGTGTATTCTAATCTTTTAATAAGCGAAGTACTTTTGATATTTGTAAATGCATATATGAAACGTATACGTGTTTCTTATCCACATAAATCTAAAGAAGGTATATAGAGAAAGTACCGCCAATATGGCCCAGGTTCGTTAAACTGCACGAAGAATCTTCCCTCATCCGGTTTTTTTAAAGTTGGCTGCTCTACCCTTAAATTAAGTATGGCGCAGTGCTGTGGTACAACATTTACGCGAAAGCACGAAAAACTCAACTAATTACATGGTAAATGTCACTATGACGGTTCTAAATCACCTAAAATTAATAAAATCTAAATCAAAATTAATAAACTTACACTTATTGCACGATAATTCTTCGATGTAATCGATTCAGTCTTTTCAATGTAATTCGCGCGCGCACTTTACCGAAAGGAAAATAAACTTTCGCGCCATTTGTCATTTGACAGCAAATTTGTAAATGTACATGGTGCGCGAAAGGGCACGAAAAATAGCGGAAATAGTGACCATATGGGAGGGAAGAAGTTTTTGTTTTCTTAATTTGGTATATCGAATTGGCAGTACTTTCTCTATATACCTTCTTTACATAAATCTATTATATAGTAAATCTAAATTATTTAAACAAGTTATTAAGCCTAAGAATCCCACCTTCCTTCGTGAGTTTATCAATAGGGTGCCACATGGAAGTTTTAGGTCAGATACGTATTGAATAGCGTTACTCACAAAGTCAATTATCGTTCTATGATTATGCCTTCTTTTTACTCTCGCATTCGCTAACTTTCCTGCTATTGAGAATATCGAAAATGTCGTTTATATTCTTAATAAATATTGACAATGCTTTACTACCAGCAAATTCCCGCATTTGTAGAACTTCTCTACAGAAATCCAATGCGTCTGCCACAGAGCGGCTGAATGTTTGGACTGCCAGCCTAACTTTCATTTTCTGCTGTGTAAAGTAAATATGGGATCTTCTGAGTTTATCACCCAAGTGTAATTGTTCTTTTTCTTGCAGCTCAACAAGTTTTTCTAGGTAAGCCCATTTGATCTTATCACCATTAGAGTCAATTATTATTTTCAAATCGCCGAGAGAATTCCTTATAAGTTTAAACATATGGCAAGGTTCGGGGTACACACATAATCGATATTTCTCCCATTTATATGAAACGTATTTGCAGAAGCCACGTTTTTAATATCACATCCCAAAAGTTCGATTGCAGTCAGGTTAACCGGTGCGCCATCACAACATAGACCAATAATCTCAGCCCCGGTCTGCAAAACACTTTCGCAACACAACACAATTAAATTGTGTTTTTGCTCCGCTGTTAATGATGCAATGGGGAAATACCCTAATGGAATTTCCCATACTCTGTTTAAACAAACAGCCATACACACTAAAATTTGTGTGGCCATTGTATCATTTGCTCGTCCGTCGCCGACATCAATATAGCCATATGAAGCATGTCCGTCCCAATCCACATGTTGCCTTATATGGATTTTGTCGAAGACTATGTTAAGGAAAAGCTTCTCCCCATTATTTTTTGCTTCATCGCACGCGAGCTTAATAGCAGTAAAGGCTTGCTTTGTGAAACCTGGGTTGCAGTGAACGTTCTCATACCACTTTATAAGGGTTCTGGAATGTGGCAAACAATTATCAAACTTCTCTCTAACATAATCATATGCCTTGGGAGAAAGGAAGTTCAAATTCAGGGCAAAAGACCGAATTTGGGAATCATATTTTTTTTCTACTTTCTTGCCTTTCTTCAGTAGCTGACGTTGAAATATTTTCCAATTTGGCCCCACTATATCGGAGAGGCTTTCATAGCCATCCTCGCCAATTAATTGTTTTTCCTTAATATGGCTAAGTAACTCTAATTTAATATTTCTTACTTTTTTAATATTACTTCTTAGCTTTTGTTGTATTGACTTAATCTTCCTATTTTTTTTAATAACTACTTGTCTTAGCTTGATTAATTTCTTATGCCTTTTTAGATCTCTTTCTACTGTGTTCGTACCAGTTTCTTCTTCAGATGACAACATACACTCAGCAATACTTAATAACTTATCGTTATTATTACTAACCTAATTTTATTGATGATTTTTTTGTATTAATAATTATGCAATAATAAATATAAGAAAATAAAGAAGCCCCTAAAAATGAATTAACATGGTCAGTAAATTGGAAGAGGTATATTAATATGTATAAAACAAAGATACCAAATCAGCTTCTTCACAGTCAACATCACAGATATTTTTTCCATTTTCAATGGGTCCTCCAGAAGATACATGCATATTTTCCACCATGGTATTCTAATGAAAAAAATTATGATTAAGATTTAATTAAAATAATTCCTTATATATTTTCCTCAAAAGAGTCATTTAAGGCACATGACATTTAATTTTCATCCTCATGTTCGCGTGCTCTATGGTCTGTGTCCAATACCACAATTTCTTGCAACACTATCCCTGGTTGGTCGTTTGTAATTATATTCTAGAGAAATGAATACCTTTGTACGTAAACTTTATATTTGTTACCTCAACTTAATTACCTCAGCGGGATGACTGTTCTGCTCATCAGGCCTAATGTAACACCCCTCAACAGTCCAACTAGTTAAGGCAACAGTTTCATCCGCGGAAGCAGACATTTGCCGTGGAATAGTTAGGTTCTAAAAGAAATTGTAAATAGTAAATTAAATCATTATATGGTATATTATAATTACCGTGCTATGGGAACTACAAATGTTGCATGAATTGTTATCATGATGTGGTATTGCATTTCTTTTTAAAACTTTTTTCGTCCTTGCACTTTTTATGTCAAATAAGTGAAAATGAATTTCACACACATTGCTAATTTCTGATAGTAGATAATCCGGCCTTCCAATGCCCGTTAACCAATCTAATAAAATAATTTCCTCTTTCGGAAATCTGCATAATAAAAAACATTTAAAATCAAATTTATGGTACCCTCATGAAATTGACCGCCACTGAAATCAAGTTGGGGGACAAAAATTCCAAAGTCTCAGATGTAAACAAACTGAGAACGGGGACAAAAACTTTAATTTTTCTAGTTACCTAGATTAAGTCTTAGCAGTTTTAATTAAATAATATAATAATAAATATATAAAAAAACATATTTTCAATAGCTACTTGCCTAAAAAAAGATATTCCACGAGTCCATCGTCGATTATTTTTGTAACAATGCACTGCACACTTCATTTTAAAAATCTGTCTTTTAAAGTCTATAAACTGTCTCAAAACTTATAAACATAAATCACTCCACTAGTATAGTCTCACGCAGAACTTATGACAAATATTTTGCATTGGGATCTGTCAAAGATAGGGGATCTGTCATCGAAATAGTGGACACGTACCTCACCTAGCCAACAAGTTAAATGCTTAAAACACGTATAGTTATATATTCTAAGGCCCTTCCTTTCGTTCTTTATTCGTAGGCTAGCAACTTGTTCACTAATGAAAATGAAACGCGGCCATGACACCTGTTTCGTTCCGAAGCGCACGTCATTTTTAATTTTCATGCGCTTTTTCCTATCATGTTTCCCACCTCGCCCTTCGTCATTGTTTTCGTGCAGAACGTGCGCTTAAAGCACATCGTGTAATCATGGCAATAAGAATATGCATGCAAATAAAGAGTACAGGCATAGTATAGATATGATATAGTAGACCAGCTTCGAACAAATCTGAAAAAATTTCCTGTCACTTAATTTCATTTTTCATTTAAATGGTAATGTCCCTGAGAAGAAATTACCCAAATGGGAAATCTCTCAGTCATTTTGTATGTAGTTGTAAATGTCATTTCGTCATTGAGTTTGACAATTAAAATGGAAGTAATTGACCATACCGAAGATTTTTCATTTTGAAATAAGGATATACAGTGTTGCGTACTATAGTAACACTCCGGGTTCAACGTATTCAAGCGACGAAAGATGTCGACAAAATTGCTGCAATAGAACAGCAAGAGGATACTGAGGCCTTTGTTAAAAAACTTGCATTCTGGAGTCCCCTAAAGATGTTATTTGCGAAACCAGTCGAAAAAGTTATGAATTAACCGAGGAAGGAAAATCTGTTTCAGAAAATAGGAGTCATGAGGCTGCAATTTACAACTTGGTCCCATCGGAAGACATTGCACAATCAGAACTGATGAAGACATCCCCCAATGCAAAGGTCGGTTTTAGCAAAGCAATGTCACACGGATGGATATACCTCTTCTCGCGCCCTAGGTTCTATTTCAGATGTTGAAATATTGAAAAAAGTTTTTAAATTTGCTATGTCGGTAAGTAAACATCAAGCACCTCATATTTTTACAAAAACACGGAAACCACTTTTAGAATGAAGTGCGTGCACAAGATTCAATTTTCGTTGTCGTTGCTGTTGCAATAAACCCTAAAGGACGCAATATGACTTGGGAATTCTTTATGGAAAATGCAGATATGTTGCTGGAACAATATCAGGTATGTATTATTCTTATCTTTTTAATATTTGGCGTTTACATTGAATTCTCTGCAGAGTGGCTTTCTTCTTGCTCGACTAATCAAACATCTAACAGAAAATTTTGCAACAGAAGAAAAAGCTAAAGAAATTGAGGAATTCTTTAAGAAACGTGAATTTCTTGGAACAGAAAGAACATTTTATTCAACGTTTAAAATCGGAAATCAACAAACCAAAGGTCAACATTATTACCGAAATACAAACCTCAAAGAAGGAAAACAAAAAATGTATTTTAGTATCTTATTCGCAGCAAGCACAACTAATTCTACAGATGAAATCACTGAAAATCTGAGGAAAACTATTCAAGAAAATTTAACTTATTTAACACATTTATTTATTTCGGTTCCTAGTACAGATAGAAGTTCTCTTGAATTATTAGGTATACCTAAGTATGAGCCTAAATCCGATTCAGGAGATTCCAACTTCCAAACGCCTAAACAATCTCCATCCGAGAGCGAACAAGATGAAAATTCTGATGTCGTAGATGCGGTCATAATAAATGGTTACTCAAGTAATTGTGACCAAGGCGGCAGTGGTGACTTTAGACGTTCTTCTCCTCTTCCAATGTTATCGGTTTCTACAGGTCATGAAAGCAATAGCGAAGATAGCAGCCTAAGTGATGGTGATCGCACGCTTGTTGAGTCAGCACCTCATTATTCGAGTCATGTGTCAAGCACAAGTCACTCGCCACAATTATCAAGACCAGAAGAAGAAAATGGAGAAAAACTTGTATGTAAACCTATTCTATCGCACGAAATAAACAGTGATGATGATGAAGACATGGAACTAGATAGTGGTCTTTACTTTCGAGCATATAATATCAGTGAAAATAATCACAAGAGTAGATTGGTTAACGGTCATCTTTCAGATTTAGACGATAACAAGGAAAAAATTGATAAGCAAACTATGTTGAAAGTTTTCGTAGACGATCGAATTAAACTTGGTTCCTTTAAGCGAGCATTGGAACCTTTTATAGGTATACCTGCAGAATACTTCAGAATTGATCGAAAACAGACTGAACAACTGAAGCTAGAATGTACAAACTTGTCTGAAAGTTTGAGTACATTTAAGGATGGAGAGCAAGTAAAAATCGGATTGGTTCGAAACTTAAAGAAAGGTGAGTGCAAGGCAAAGGTACATTACTTGAAGTTAAGTGAACTGAACAATGAAACTGGAATACTTCCGATAATTAGTGAATGGATTTTCAAAATTGGTATCCAAGTTGTTAAAACAAAAAAAAGTGAAAGGAATTCAGTCCGCATTCTAGATGATGATCATCATTTAGCAAACGAACGCCGGTTATCTGTAAATTGTGAGTTGGTCGTCCAAGAATGCGACGAAGGTATAAGTACGAACACAAATGAAGAGAGTCTGACTTTATTTGTGCGAAGGTGGCGTCCATCATCTTTAGAACTTGGACCATTTCATGAGATTACATTGGAAAAAAATAGCGACATTAAGAAAGTATTATCTTCAAGATCTTATATCCCTGAGAATAAAATTGCATTTTGTAGCGTGAATAGCAGGTATCCTTTTCCTTGTACAAACATATCGGTTCTAGATATCAACAATTCTTTGAGTTGGTTTCCAAATTCAGCAACTTCCGAGAACTTTCATTTGTGTAGCTGTAGAATGGGGCAGTTTATTTTTACAGAGATAATACGGAACAATTAAAGGATTTGACTACGGAAGAACGTCATGAATTATATCAAAAAGAAAAAGCTCGTCTTGAACGTATTGGTGGTACCTCGATGTCAGAAATTAAATCCTAATTTTCCTTTTTTTATACAGTTGCCAAAAATAAATTTCGATAAGTATAAGGTTGTCCTTCCGGAGTCCTCTAAAGATAACAATAAAGCTTCAAATATTATTTCCGAAGATACTGTACGAGGTAGACTTTTTGATCAATCGAAACCGGTCGAAAAAGTTATGAATTAACCAAGGAAGGAAAATCTGTGTCAGAAAATGGGAGTCATGAGGAAGACATTGCACAATCAGAATTGATGAAGACATCCCAGAATGCAAAGGTCGGTTTTAGCAAAGCAATGTCACACGGAAAGTTGATTCAATTTCAGATAAAGTTAAGGAGAACTTAGTAGCTATTTCCAAAGGCGATTACAAACACATCTCGGATGGTGTTAAAAACGAATACAAGAAAAGAAAACTTATACAAGAAATTGTAATAAAAAGTTTCGTCGCAACAAAAGGTTCCGAGTTCTCTACGACTTTGCAAAAATTGGAAACTGATTTAACTTCAGATATGCCACCTGTATGCACTGTTGAAGATGATGGCCATTGCGAGCGTGACGTTTTGTTTTAGGAGGCTGCTGCAAAACAAGAGCCATGGACATACCAAAAACTAACCGATGGTCTAATTTACATATCTGAAGACTTCGGGTCCATTGCAGTCACTGACGAAACAATAGATAGCAGAAGATTATCTTTAGTGAACCTAATTTAAGTCATAGCTAAGTCCGGTAAAAAAGAAACTTTTAAATCATTAGGAATAATTTATGCTATACTAGCCATTGGAATATATGATTAAAATTAAAGTCGAATAAAATGCATCAATGTTTTAAAAAATCATTTACTTTATTCAAATAACGTAGAAGGAATCACAGTAAAAATAACCTCTGTTAAAACTATAAAGTTTAGTTTTACACGTTACTCGAAATCTCTACTTAACCTAGTCATGATTTATCTGCAACTTTTTAATGATATCATTGCCCTCTTAACCAGCAGTCGAGGAAACGAGTGAACAATTTTAGAGATTTGAAGGAATAAGTAAAAAACAGCGGTGCTCTAAGAAATCATTTACTTTATTTGAATAATGTATCATTAAATTACGGCTAAAAAAACTCTGTTAAAAGTACAAAGATTACGTTGTGCATGTTAATCCAAATATCTACTTAACCTAGTCATGATTCATCTATAAATTTATAATGATATCATTACCCTCTTTATTGGCAATCGAAGAAGTGCCTGAATAACTTTTCATATTGATTTCCATTGCAGTCAACGCACTCGATACATGATACAAATTCTCTGAAAGGATTGTGTACACTTCCAATAGCTCAGTATCAGTCTTTGATAGAATAAATAAATCTATAAGGTGAAAAATGTTTGATGATTCAGAATTTAGCAAATAATTGTATACTCACCACTCCTGTCTTTGATAATCTTTTGAGAGTAAGTTTAAAATAAAAGATAACTCATTGGAGGTTAGGGCGTCAGATTGACCGAAATTTAAGTTAGAAGAGGTCATTTGATAAACCCTTTTATACTGACGAGTATGTGAGATTGCCGCTGACCACTTTTGATTTTGGATTATTTCAACTAATGTGTTTTCAAATTCTTCGCGATTTGTCATGGGAAGTCCAGGAGATGGTGTTGGAGTACTTTCGCCTTCCGTTGAGGTTAAAGTATCTAAAGATTCCATCTCGGCATCATCAATACAGCGTAGCAATGCTCCCCGCACCGTTAAATAAAGGTCGGAAATATCTTGCATCTAGAAAAATGTCACGTCAGTATGCATTCTTAAAAAAATCAATCAACTTACCTTATCATTTTGCTTTAAATTATTAATCACACTTATAGCAATTTTGTGATTGGATTCAATGAGCAATAAGAGCTGAAACATTAATTTGTATAAAGCTCGTCCAAGATCTAACAATATTTCAGCTGTGGCCGGGTCAAAATTAATAAATTTTCCCGAACTTGATCCCTCTTGTACAGTTGAATCAACTTCTCCGAACAAAATTGGCTTGTTTGGCGATGTTTTTACGGAATCCAGGCACTGGAAATCAATGTAATTAAAATGTAATACTTTAGCGTAACAACCAAAAATTATACCTCCAATACATGATCTTTACGATCAAAGAAAGTTTCTTGAACTTCAAGGACATTAAATCTCAGACTCAAACAAACGAGGTGTTGTAGGTTAGTTAACAAGATTTTATCTAACTTACGCGGATAGAGCACCTCCACCTTTTGCATGTCCATCTAACTTTGTTTAAACGAACCAATATCTACTTTTTCTTTGAACTTGAGAGCTTGAGATTCACAAGCCTATCCTATAGTTTGGCTTTAAATTATTAACAATCTATCACATAATCTTGCTCGTATTACTATTGCGTTTGATACTGCCAACATTTCTTCAAACAACGATTCTACTTGCTTATGTCTTCCACTAGTATCAACAATTTTCATCTCGAACCCTTCTTTCTTGAACATTTCTACACTATCCTGGGTTATAACGACTGGATCAACTTCTGTATAACTGCCAAAGGACGGTATTCGCGCTTTAGTTGCATTTTGTTTGATTTGTTTCGTAGGCACCAGCCCGCAATGTGTCAGCGCAGACTAAACAAGACTTCCAATTTTCTTTTGATAGCGATAAGCTAGTTTCTTGCAAGACGGTTTTTCTCCAGAACTTTGCAAACCTATAAACATTACAATATTGGGGCGTCCTTTAATGGGTTTTTATGGTTTAACACCAGGATCTACAAGCAATATATTCTGTTCAATATAAATCTATAAATTTTAGCAAAGTATGTACCTTAATCAATTCCTTGAAGACTGCAGATTGAATCATTCTTCGTATGTTGAGTTGTTTGTTGCTAACCCCGGCTGTTAAGTTGCTAGATCCTCCACGAATAGCCTAATATAATCGTACAGGAGGCATCATGTTGTGTTTGTTTTGAATTTTTAGAACTGTCAATTACTTAACCAACACATATGTCCGCTTATACGAATTAATCGACGAAAAGGGAAATTTCTCTTCTGAGAGTACAAAATTGATTCTCGCTCACTAATTTTTGACGGATAGCATTTACTTCTTGGAATTTTTTGACATTTAGGATTTACTTTTCCATACAAAATTGCAACAACATTGCCAAACTATTTCGTTCACGTTTGAACAGGGAAATTTAAGGAGCTGTTCTTCTATATGGTATCTATTCTAAGGTACAGGTAGTGTGCAATTCATTTACTCCTGTCAAAATTATTTGAGAGAATCACTTACTCCTGTCAAAATTCTGTTCTGAACCAGAAAAAATCACAGCCTTCTCTCAAAACAGTACCGCCGAATATTGTCGAAGAGATAAGTGTACCAAAAAGTACGACCAATAAAAAGAATTCATGTGAATCACATGAGAATAGTTATCTGTGTGCGTACGAAACTTTCAAACTGTCAATGTGTTCTGAACTTTTAATGGCAAATTTGTTAATGCACATAAGAAAAGTATACTTGTCTCCTACCCACAAACTCTTCCGGAAAACAAATTTTTAGTTCTGACTGCAGGGTTGCCTGATGCGGGAAATATAGAAAAGCAACCAAAAAATGGTCACTACTTTGTTCGAAGCCGTTTATCTAGTAATAGTAATCTTTGACAATTGGTCTGTTTTCTTGCTCTTCATGCAAAATATGTTCGTGTAAAAACCTACTTGACTGGTGAGAGAAATTTCAAGCAAGAAAGAAAAAGTAAAGAAACATTTTCATGATAATTCATTTTAAAAAGAAGAAGAATGAAACTTTCAATCTAGAAATTTAAGGCCATTCTACATCCAAAAGTTCGGCTTGGTCGTGGGCTTTGACTACGTGTTAAATGAATTGTTCTTCTACATCCCGCCTCGGTCGTGGGCGTCGGCGTGGTCGTCAGTTCCAGCATTGAGAAATTTCAAAGCCGACGCTGAAAAAGCAGGCGAGCCAACTAAATGACCCAAATCAATGTTACCAATTCCTCCACTTGAAAATTAATTTGACAAGTATTTCATGTAAAAAAAGTAAAAATTGAGAATTATGTCTATATTTTCCATATTATTACTATACTTTCACAAATAAACGAATTTCAAACACAAAATGAAGTGACTTTAAATGACGTTCCAATCATATGTTTCCTGTCAAAAATCACGCTGAACTTTTCCAATGTAGAAATATGAGCGTTGAATTGAGCTGTGAAGCCCACGACCACGCCGACGACCAAGCCGAACTTTTGGATGTAGAATGTCCTTTATGTATTTTGCTGAACTATGGCAAACGTTCTAGGAGAACAATTAATTGTGATGTTTGCAGACATATTAATTTTAAAGTTTTTCAATTTAAAACAAAAATTTTTCACGATGAAACACCAAAAACTTTCGCTAATTTTAGGTCTGTTCTTTACAGCCACTCCGAGTAAAAAAGAGCCAAAAAGACACTAACATGTATTAAACTGGACTGACTTATAAGCTTTCTCATATGGGTACAATTTTACTTTCAGTGGAGGAAAACAATTTTTAATCTCCAACGTTTACTGTGAATTTGCAGCCATTCAGAGTAGAATATAATAACCAAAATATACGAAGAGACATATTTAATTTTAATCTTCTATATTGTTGTAAGGAAAATGTAAAAATCATTGGAATTACTGGAATACAAATTATAAATAAAAGGTTGTTTTAGTCTGGATAATGCTTACCCAGAAAGAGATGTAAGATGATTTTGAATATTGTCATCTATTTCTAACGCCAGCATTTAATAGGCGACATGACGTTCGCAATTAAGAAAACCATGTTGAAAAAAAAGATGCTTACCCAGAAAGGGACAACTAGCGAAAAGTGATACCATTTTTTTGAAGAAATTTCATGGCACCAGTCACTCCAGTATTATATATCTCAGTGCAAAAAGAGCCATTTGCTACTCTAGTCGGTGTTCTTTGAGAAAAGAGTAGAAATTCTTCTTTGAGAAAAGAGCAGCAATCTAGAGTGTTTAAGAGCCAACTTTTCTGCTCCTACTTTAAACAAGGTGCAGCTTTCTGACGTTTAATATCAAGTTATTTGAACTTTTTGACGTTTTAGATCGATCTATTTGGAGGTATTTGATCTTTTATCAATTAAGGGTAAATTAAAAGCATTGTTTTACAAAATGCATAAAGTTAAAATGGTTAATTCGTTTGGGAAAGCTATTTTGTGTATCAGGCTCACCAAACACCAAGAAATTGGAGACAGGTTTATTATTATTATTATCTTAAACTAGAAATGTCAGTCAGCTGTCAACAGTGCATTCTGGTTTTGCTACTCGGATTGGAGCAGAGCTCTGCGCTGCTATTTTATTTCCTGCTCTTTATGGCTCCGAGCCGAGATCTACTCTACTCGGAGTGGCTCTAAAGAACAGACCTATTGAAATTTAACATTCGACTAAACGTGCAAGAAAATGGCGGATTCGCACAAGCTAAATTCTACGGGTAAATTCTTGCAAGAGGGTACCAGGAAAATACCCTTCATTTCGATCTTTCACGAAAATCAGGGCTTGTTCATAAGCGCGATGCGACTTCGTGCGATTTTTTCGTTCATCTCACTTTTTGAATACTTTTGTTTCATTCTGCGATTATTTTTCATCGTATGCCCGTTCACAAGGTTGACGAACGAAAATTTGTTGTTTACATTTGAATTTGCACATAATTAGTGCTTTTAAGTAATATATATCATTCTAAATATAAATATTAACAGTGAATCGAGATCGCGAATTTTAGCTAATGTTGTTAATAATTTTTTTAAGGAAGTAAAGCGAATATTTGTTTTATTGCTATTTCCTCATTTGCTGTAAAATAATAATAATAAATATTTATATCTAATAACACATATTACATACATATTATATTTATACAAGCCGTTTTTCATTCAACAAGCTCTTTTCAAAAAGGTAAACAAACCAATTATGTTTGGTTATGTTCAACAATCGCACCAAATCAAGAGCATTGCTGCGATTATTTTTACAATCGCAGCGACGTTAGACAAAGCCAGCATGTCAAGTAACAGGTATATGACTTCAGCCAATCCATAGAATAAAGAACTAGAGGAAAGGATATCATTCGAAAAAATGTAACCATTTTGCTATATGTAGTAGAACCTAAGCGATGTGTGCGTTTTGAACATGAAAGTAGTTAAATTATGCTTGTATACAGGAGGGGCCAACTCATTTTGATAATCTTTTAAATTAGGTGTTTTTAAAATATATTCTTATAACACTTTTAATATAATATTACTTTGGCCGACCATATTTTATTAATTTACTTAATTTTACTATTTAAAAACACTTTGCTTATGCCCCCAAATATTTCAGTACTACGGAGACGACTTTGATTTCAAGGCGACATTCGGTCCAATTTGACATTTCAGGCGACATTCCCCCTTAACCCACTCGCCACTTGGGCAAGAAGCAAAAATGCTTATCACACGTACAGGGTTTTTACTTAAGATAGCCTTTCCTCTCGTTCTTTATTCTAAGGTCTTAAGCTACGGCAATATCAATTTTTTTTTCGTTAATACTCTCTCCTTAGAATATATAACTACAGGAAAGGCCCTCATCTGTGTACGTGCGATCGGCATTTGGCTTTTTGGCGAGGTGAGGACGGAGAGCTCTTCTCCTTAGTTTTCGAACTGTCAAAGTGATTATCGTGAATTGTTTGATGGTTTAAAAATTTTGTTTTGTAATTCCACATAAAGTTCCGAGTGTTTTTTACTCTTTATTTTTGTGCAATATATTAGAAAACTGTAAAGCTAATAGCTTTCAACTTTTTGAACTCTAGACAGTGTACTTCAATAGTGAAATTGTTGAAATGAAGTGCGCGGTTTTGTGTTGTGCAAACAATCGGCGTTGTACACGTGGAATATCGTTTTTCGGGTAAGTTTTGGATTAAAATAATGTTTTGTTAGTTCTTAAGCTTGATATCATTGCATTGACACGCTAAGAACAGCAACGGAACGTAAAGAAAAGTGAAGTTTTCTTGGCGTTCTTAGTTTGTTTACATTTTCCGTGATCGAATTTTTTGCTTCTCCTTAGCTAACCCAGTGGCTCGTGATTTAACTTTTATAAAGGGACACATAAAACTTAAATTCGTGATTAAAATGTTTAAAAGTTTTTATTTAATTTTGTGATATATATTCGCTAAAAAAAGAAAATCTTTCGCAATTCCTTGAGGCAATGGTAAAATGCGATTACGCTCTAATTTCCGAATTATTTTGGTCCACCTCTAGAAATGTCGCTGTTTTACTACTGCCATGACGAAAACAAACACAACTCAACGATTCAACTACATCAAGAAAAGTGCCGAGGTTTTTTGGCTTATGAGCCTTTCCTTATAGTTATATACTCTAAGACTCTCCCAAATTAAAAATTCCTAAAACCGTTACACGAAATACTTGAAAATTACTATAAATTAATCACAAAATAGTAAGAAATTGCTATATCTAAATCACAAAAGAATTAAAAATGAATACATTTATTTCACTTAATATTAACAATTACCTTAACAAATCACAAAATAAAAGATTTTTTTATTCTTTAAAATATGCATAAATACCTGGAATACCTTTTTGCTCGCTAATATTCTTCCATATTTTATCCTTTTCGTTGTTATATTTGTAATTCCTGTCTCTTATTGTATAAACAAGGATTAACTCTAACAAACTCTATCAAATTTTCCTCTAACGACATTTTTATGTACCTTCTTTGCTGCGCGCTTCGGCTTTGAAAATCAAACATCAAGTGATATGCCCTTCGGTTTCGGATTTTTTTTAAAGCCGAAGCCGTCATTGTGTTTAACAGCTTTACCATACTTATGTTTGATTTTGACAGAAATCGGCTTCGAATTCGAAGTAAAAGCCAAAGCGGCTATTGTATTATGGCCTTAACTCGAGTCATGGCACCGCAATCTCGAACACGCATTTGCTTCTTTAGTGCCGTACCATACTTGGCTTGTCCTGCTTCATCGCAGTTTGTCCGAGAGAGGGCGTGCAGGGGTGTATAGGGAAATCTGCACGGAACTTACCTATTTATCGTCGCATCGGCACGCATACATTCAAAGCAAGGTTTATTTGGGTTCGGAAAATGCTTTAATTTTACCACTACACACGCTACATTGCGTGTTCTACACAAAATCCGACACGACAGGTGTGCGCACTCGTGCGGACTTCATCGCGCGGAAGCACGACAAGTGTGGGATGGCACTTAAGGGACAAGGGTTAACCTCGAAACAAAATCGAAAACGCCCTATTTATGCTTATAATAGACGTATTTTGTTTCATCGATACTATAATAAGTGCATTAACCTTTGTTTCTAGGAGATGTATTTACGTTTTCTAAACAAACATATCAGCTGCAATGTAGGGCCATATCTCGTGTCAGTAGTACGAGAATACCTTTACAGACGACGGGTAGCTGTCAATTTTGCTAAGAAGATTTGCGGGAGTAGTTAATTTTGCAAGTCGTTTGAAATTTAAATAGGTTGTAAGCATGACAGATATAAAATCAGAGATTGATAGTGATTTAGAGCAAAATTACTCAATAAATAGCAACGCAGACCCGAAAAACATGCAGGAATTGACAATATATGTAAGTATATATAAATTTGCCCCAACTTGTTAAACAAATTTGCCTTTGCAGGTCCAAAACCTGCTGCAAAACGTCCAGGATAAGTTTCAGTCGATGTCTGATCAAATAATATCTCGCATTGACGATATGGGGAATAGAATAGATGACCTGGAGAAAAGTATTGCTGACTTAATGACCCAAGCAGGAGTTGAAGGGCCAGACAAATGAATTTATGTTCACTGCTAAGGCGAAGAGGTTTTTGTTATTTGATACAATTAAGATATATCTAGCTGTCTTATCACAAGTACTTTGTCATTTTATAAACATGAAATTAAAATTTCCAAAGGAAAAACGACTTTTCCAATACAATTTACTTTCCTCGTTTCGTGTTGAAAAAAAAAATTGAATTTAAACTACGTCAGTAAAATTTCGTTTATTTATATGGATACAAGTATAGAGGCAGCTTCCATGGTGACAATTATTGAAATAACTTTGATTCGTGGAGTATTATCTTTTTTAAAAATTTGTTTTTCAGAAAAGGAGAATTAATACCCTTTAAGAATGTATGAGGTGTGCTTTTAATTTTGTTGTTTCATTGATTCGGTATCTTCTGAAGATTCAACATTTTGATCATTTTCTTCAGAGGATTTTCCCAGAGTTGACTTGCTTTGACTAGACGCAGTATTATCATCAAGAGATACATCATCGTAGTATACTAGTGTTTCCTATAAAACTAACTCTTAAAAAATATATATTAAAATTATAATTTCACTCTTACCGCATGTTTCATAGTACGCAGAACGTTGTTGTTCACTGCATTACGCATCTTTTCCTGTTTCATGGAAATAGAAACAGGATGTATTTGGTCCAAGTCATCTGCAGATTTCGAGTGCCGGTTATCTAATTTCCTTTGTTGCGATTTCTCCGTTGACTTCATTTTATTCTTAAATTGCTATAAGGGTTTTACGTTTTATTAAGTATTAAAGTCTTTGATGCTTGATTCAGTTATGCTGCAATCTTTGTTTTAAGGGGGCATTCCCGGAAATAAATTTAAAAAAATCGAAATATTTTTTTACCGTCTTAAGGGCCTTGGGAATACATCTCTCGAACTGGAAGTGCCTCTAAAGTTTGTTTTTTCCGAAAATTCCACTTATTTTATACCAATTGCAAACCTTTGCGAGTGCTTTTCTCGGAACGCAATTTTTCAAAGTGGTGGGCGACATTAAGCGCGGACTGTTGAACCGATTTGTTTTTGTTCTGCTTCATTTTGTTAGTTAAATAATCCTCTATCGAATGACGTGGCAGTTTTTTGATTGAACAATTTTTACCGTTTTACTCGTGCGGTTTCCGTACGCTTTACGGTATATATTTAAATTAAGAAAACAAATCAAATTTTTATTTTAAATCCATCATTATATTTACGCAATCACGCCCACCGTTTTGGATGATTCTCAAGCGGCACCTGTAAACGGCGTCATCTATGTGACTGCACAGAGGAAAATATGAAAGCAACCATATAAAATTGTAAAATATATGAAAATCCAAATAAAAGGTAAAAACCTTATTCTGTTAACTCCTATGGTCATCGAGTGGATGTCATTTGATAATCCCCTATTTTTCCCATGGTTTCTCGGGAATGCCCCATTAAATCCAAGGTATTAAAAATTAGAGCTTCAATTATTACTTTATTGTAATAATATTGTACTTGAAACTAAATATCATGGATCTATTTGGAATTGTTTCTTAAATCATATTTTGTAATAAGTTGAATTATTGTGTTGATATAATAATTTCTTTATTTGTTTGTTTAGAAAATTTAGCTTCTAATTATTAATACTTATCTTAATTTATAACGATTATTTAATCAAATTTAATTTTAACAAATTCAATTACTTTATTTCAAAATAAGTTATAGTTCCTTCATCTTTTTACATTTTGTGACGTGTTAAATAATTTATAAACCTGATATAAATAATTTGCGGACAATGATGAGGAAAAAGATAAGGTGAGTACGAGATAACTTTGGGGACTTTTTACTACTTCAAGGCAATGAGCTAGGGGATTTACAGTATTACAATTTTTTGTAGGAAAAGTAGTCAGGTTTCAGAAAATGCAAAGAAAATATCGCCTGGTTCCTTTAAACAATTGTGGGGCATAAGGCGTCTATTATCCTGACTCTCCGCCTGTTTCAGTTCTGCGTTAACGCTATTGCCACGATTTGTTGAGTTGTGTACTACTATGAACTAAAAGTATTGGCCTATTTGAAAACTTCATAAAAAAGGTGCAAGTGAATTGAATATTTAATTTAAACCAATGGAAAATATTTTTTAATTGCCTTAATCTGTATATCTCTATCTCTGGTTCCCGTAACCCTTGTGGGGCATGGGGCTGGAGAAGAACTTCACCCAATTCGAGACAATGATTGCAAGGAGACCTATAATTTAAAGTGGAGTGACATTTTCTCTGCAACCCCATGGTCTTTTTTCTTTCCTTATGCATTGTCGCGGTCGACTGCTGCTCCCTCACTCGCTGCTGCACCTTCACTTGCTGCTGCACCCTCTTCTACTGGGTGTGATGTCTTGGGCCTGCGTCTGGCTTCCGGTACCGCATCGTCAATTCCTACAACATGCGACGTTGCTGACGCTGTTCCACCATCTAACACGCTGGATTTCACGCTGGTCAACGCCGTTGGACCTGTGTCTGCAGCGGTGGCTTTCAGACCGGCTGAACGTCCACGTCATATTTTCTTGTCACGGTTGCATCACGACACCACTGAGGATGATATCGTCAGCTTCATTTCATCATGCACCGGGACTGATCGGAGCTTAATTGTCTGCAAAAGAATTGATGCACGACGCGGCCAGCAGCGTCGTTCCTTCTCTGTTTCATTTAAGCTTCTTGTACCAGATGCTGTTTTTCATTCGGTACTTTGCCCCGACATCTGGCCACTTAATTCTATCGTCCGTGAATTCATTCCAAGGACTCGCTTGAACGCAACTAGAGCCCGTAATATTCCATCAAAAAACGCATTAGTGAGTTCTCCCTTTACTATGCCAACGTAACCGGACTGCGATCGAAGACGACTCGACTCTTCATTGGCTCGACGAATAAATGTTTCGACGTGGTCTGCCTGACTGAGACTTGGCTTTGTGGAAGAATTGCAGAAGCTGAGCTCTTTGGCTCTGAGTACTTGGTTTCCCGCCATCTTTCCGCTCCTGATGCTCCGGAGGGAGGTGGTATTCTCTGCGCTGTCCGCCATGACATTCCTTGTATGGTCGTTGATGTTGCGGGATCTGATCCCCTAGAATTCATTTGTGTGGTTCTCAAGCTTCCACACAATAATGTTTACATTGCCATGGTCTATATTCCACCTGGACCGCCCTCTGAATACTATGAGTCGATGTCTACTTGTGCTGAAGGACTGTCTGATTTGCTGCTTCCGTCGGATGACCTTATGCTCCTTGGAGATCTTAATATGGCTTGGGTCAGTTGGGAGCGGATAAGGATTGCCTACTACCATCTTTTTCGGCTGCCAGACAGTGGGTGCATTCCAGAATTCACCATGGTAACTACCACTGTGATCATTCGCACAGTTCCGCGTTCCAAAAGTTACCATACTTCCAAACTTACCAAACACCCTGTTCTTAAATTCACCTTTTGACACTTGGTAACATAACCGCACCTAGAATATAGAACGAGAGGAACGGCTATCTTAAGTAAAAACCCTGTACGTGTGATAAGCATTTCTGCTTCTTGGCCAAGTGGTGAGTGCGTTAAGGGGGAATGACGCCTGAAATGTCAAATTGTACCGAATGTCGCCTAGGAATCAAAGTCGTCTCCGTAGTACTGACATATTTGGGGGCATAAGCAAAGTGTTTTTAAATAGTAAAATTAATTAAATTAATAAAATATGGGCGGGCAAAGTAATATTATATTAAAAGTGTTATAAGAATATATTTTAAAAACAATAATTTAAAATATTATCCAAATTAGTTGGCCCCTCCTGTATACAAGCATAATTTTACTACTTTCATGTTCGAAACGCACACATCGCTTGGGTTCTACACATGTAGAAAAATGCTTACATTTTTGCGAATGATGTCCTTTCCTCTAGTTCTTTATTCTAAGTAACCGCATTAACCGCGGAGAATTTGAGGTTGTTTTTCAAAAGTTAATTAAGAGGAAGGAAAAAGAATCTAAATCTATCTATCTAAATTTTAACTGAGTTGTAAAATGCAGAGGCAGGGAAGAAAAGGTACATGAGCATCTTTTAATAAATACATTTGTGCTATTAACGATAACATTTTAGTAATTTGGACAACAGACTCCATCAAATTATTAATTACAACGTCTTAACATGGAGGAACAGTTCAACAACCCTACTTGTAAAAAAAGTAAATTCTTGGACAAAGTAGTTGTTAAGCTAAGAGAAAAACATTATCTATTCCTCGCAAACGACTGCCACTTGAAATTCCGCAACTTACTAAAGTTGAAAAAAAAGTTACTTACAAAGTTGAAACATGCAATATAGGCAGACTTAAAATAGGTATATAATTGTATTTACCTGGACTTGAGTCCTTGAAAGACGAAAATGTTCTCTGAACACTTCCATTGAGTATTTGGGAACCACGTCGCGGACATAATTTTCAATTTTATTTCTTTTATTTCTAATTACTTCTGTTTCCCAATCTTCTTCATTAGACGTTGTTGATGACGACGATTCACGAGGATATTCCTCACAGCAAACATCTATTACAGTATCATACGTTAATGAAGTTGTCCATTTTTCAAATATGCCAAATTAAATGACGTTCTCAAATTAACCAGAGATTGTTCACCACAGTGCAATCTCAACCAATTGGTAGTTCCCAAAGTGGTAATCGTTGTACTTGTGGTAGCGATTACTGATCAAATTTGGAATGCACCCAGTATGTTCCGGCCTTCATGCATTCCATTGCCTCTTGCGGTTTATCACAGGCCTGTAACGTGATGAATGACTCGAGCAGGTTCTTGGATTTGGTGTTCTCATTTGACTCCTCGAGTACTGTCGTGAAGCACTGTCTGTCTCCCCTGGTTCCTGAATCTCGCCAACATCCAGCACTGCATATCATTTTTGGTTTTGATCATGTACTGACGGCATCTTCTGACTCAAGTAATTTTTGTTATAACTTTAGCAAGGCTGATTATTCTAAACTTCTGAATGAACGTTATATTGATAATGCTGTAAAATTATTTTACGATTCTCTTTCTGTTTGTTTTGCTACTTGTGTTCCTGTTTCAAGGTCTCGTGGTTCGCGTTCATATCAGCCTTGGCTCAATAGTTCCGTGAAGAACTTAAGGAATCTGAAGAATAAAGCTTGGAAGCGGTTTTGTTCCTCAAGGAGTGATGCTGACTACTTCACTAACTCCATGTTACGCAACCAATTTTGCTCTGCACTTGATATTTCTTATTCCGACTATTTAGAGAGAATTAAATCGACTTTCCGTGTTGAGCCTAAACAATTCTGGAGGTTCGTAAATTCTAGGCGCAATTGTGATGCTACCCTTCCGTGTTAAGTTTTGGTGATGTCGAGAGCGACGCCCCCTGACGACTGCCAACCTATTTGGCGAATTTTTTGGCACCGCATTTTTGACTGCAGACTGTGATACTAGTGATAAGGATTTTACTCATATGACGAGGTTTGCTCCGACAACTCTTGAAACCAATGACCTTGTGTTTGACGAAGATGCTGTGCTAAAGCATATTTCTGGTTTGGCTGATAGTTTCTCGTGCGGTCCTGATGGTATCCCTGCTTGCTTTGTAAAAAACTGTCGCTTGTCCCTGGTTCAGTTGCCAGTGAGTTTTCGACGAAGACACACGCAATCCAATTTGAGTCTGACAAGTTTTTGTTTTTTTGCCGTCAAATTTTTTCAATTTTGTGAATAGCCGGAATCTAAAAAGGAAGACTGAAAGTGAGTGTACCGAATCGTCACCTTTTGGACGAAATTTTTATAAATTTCTGCCTCTTTTTCGCCGAGAAGTGTGAAAGTTAAGCAAATCTAAAATTCTGAAAGCCCAGTTTCTATTGGCCCACAATCTTTCGGTCGCTAGGCAACCTTTTGCCAAGCGGCCATTAATAAAATCAGATAAATAAAACGTGTTTAACCTCAAATTTTCACGTGGAAAATAGCAGCATCGAAACCAGAGAGGGCAGCAGTAAAATTTCCTACGTCTCGGTTTGTGCCATCAAAGGAGCAACCCCGCGCTAAAGTTGTCAACAGCTGAAAACATCCCAAAACTGATGTTAAATTAAGTTCTTCAACCTTCGACAAATACAACACAATTTCACTGCCGTGGGATAAAATATAGTTTAAAATTTTTTTATCTAAATTAAATATATACATCCAAAAATTATTCAGGTAGGAGAATTAAAACGATAATTATATATTAGATAAGAGAACCACGAAAATTGAATCGCTTATTAATCCTCTTTGATTTTTCTCATCTCCAAGGATAAAAAACTTATAAAGAACCTAACACAACCAAGAAACCTATTTAAACTTTCTTCCTTTTCCATTTTTTCTTCTCTTTCACTACAGCCACATTAAAAGACTTAAAGAAACAGAAAGCACAATACAAAATGGCCTCCTTCGGGGGCCAACTACTTTGAAATACTGAATGAGCCCACAAAAGGCAAAAGAGCTAGGCGGTCAATAACCTAATATGACAATAGCTTCCCGCTTTTACCCCAAGCCCAGACCCCACCTGTAAATAGAGATAATGAGCCAAAATACATTTTGGTAGAAGGAACAGGCCCCGATAAAGCCATACGTCCCAGGAGTGTTTTCTTAATAACCAAAGGACTTGAAGCCGTACCTAAATATTTCTCAAAGGCAACCTTTTTACGAAACGGATCAGTGCTATTACTGGCAGCTAACCCAAAAATTGCTGAAAAATAATAGCAGGTATAGACGTGATCATTACATATCATGAAAAACTTAATTCGTCAAAGGGAACAATCTACTCAAGAGAGTTGGTTAACCTGTCCGAACCGGAGATTCTTGACGGGCTAAAGGACCAAGGTGTAACCGAGGTTGTACAGCTCAAACGGAATATCGACGGACAACAGGGGCCAACCGGTCTGGTAATTGTTACCTTCAACACCTTTAAAACTCCACAATATCTGCACTTGGGACGATTTGAGCGAGTTGAAGTTAGGGAATACATTCCCAAGCCCATGCGCTGCAGGAAGTGCCAATATCTTGGACACACACTAAAATGGTGTGAAAGCCCAAACGAATTATGTGAAACCTGCGCCGAGACGAAGCCTCATGAAGGAAGCTGTCAAACAATCTTTTGTGTCAACTGCAAAGTTGACACCTATGCTTCAAACGACAGGAATTGCCCAAAATTTGCTCTCCAAAGGGAATTTTTAAAAATAAAAATACAACTAAGATGTACGCTGTACGAGGCCAAAAAACATTTTTACAAGTTGAATCCAGGTTTTGGTTCACAAAACTCTAGTTATGCAAAAATGATCTCAGGAAACAACACTAAAGAAATTGACCTTAAAAAAAACAAACCCTTGCAGACACTGACACTTGCAGATAAGCAACAACTCAGCAAATGGCACCCAAATTAAACAGTCAAACGCAGCAAATAAAGTCCGCACCTCAAAAACAACAAATACAAGATATACAAAAAAAATTCGAAACTTCCACGTAACCAAACCCAGAAATCGAAGCAGTCAGCACCAAAAAAATAAATGAACAAACTAAAACTATAAAAAACATCAGAAGAAAAACAACAAACAACTTGCAAAAAGCAAACAAAATAACAAAAAACTCTATTTTTAAAAAGAAGGATTTACTACAATTAAAAAAATCAAAGCCAAACCTGGACTACGTCGCCGAAGTCCTGGTTCTGCCAGCCGAACAAATTAAAAATTTCCCCCAACCCCCCGAAACGCAAAAATCAGAATCTATCACAACCCCAATTCAAACATTACAAGATCCCTCTCCTACACCTAGTGAAGATGTCATGGAAACTGCCTAAACAATCAATTGACTCTATCCTGCCCGCCACCCACTAGAGGTCTATGTATCCTTCAGTGGAATATAAGAGGGTTATATAATAATTTTCCTCACCTTCAAATCCTCATTTCTCTGTATCGCCCTCACGCTATCCTCCTGCAGGAAACAAACGTCCTGTACGGAGAAGAGCCTGAACGGCTCGGTTCTTACTTTTTCCTTGGAAATAGTCATCTCAGAGACACAAGCCATGGAGGATCAGCATTCCTAATTCATGGCAGCCTTTCTTATCAAGAGATAAGCTTAAATACGCCTATCACTGCATGTGCCGCTTCTTTAAACACCAATCCAAGAATAACCCTCCTAAGTTTGTATCTTGAGCACGGGTACAGAATCATGCCGTCCGACCTAGAACAAGTCTCTCGACAACTCCCCCGAAATACCATTTATGGTGGAGACTTCAATACTCACAGTCCACTCTGGGGCGGTGATCGCTGGGATCGACGGGGTAGACTGATAGACGGCTGGGCCACGGAAGAGAATGATACCTTAATGATACCTCCCCCACACTTTTCTCATCGCGCAACACACTCACAACGGTCGACCTCACTTTTGCCCCTTCAAACCTTGCCCTATTCTTAAATTGGAGAACCCACAACAACCCCGAAGGTAGCGACCACCTTCCCATAATAATCTCCACCGACATGCACGTTGCAAACCACAAACCACTAACGAGATTTATTGAATCCGTTGCAGACTGGGAAAAGTATGCGGCGTGCATACAAACCCAAGCTGCCAGTCGCATACCCTCAAACAACATTAATAAAGAAGCGAACCAAATAGCCAAAATAATTAGAACAGCTGCAGTCTCTTCCATGCCGTGTGTTACCCCTAAACAACGCTCCCAACCTGTATGGATGAATAATGATATCCTCTCTAAGATTAAAATCAAAAACAGGGTCTGGAGAATTTTTCGGAGGCACCCGACGGTGGCTAACTTGCAAATTTACCGTAGAGAATCGGCCAAAGTCAAACGAGAGATCAAGGAAGCGAAAAGACACTCTTGGGAATTTTTCACGCAATCAATCGATACAAATATCAATATCGCCGACGCATGGAAACGAGTTAAATCATTCTCGAGCAAGAAGAAGCAAAACCTTATTGCCAACTTAACGACAACCAGCAGGTCCATAACAAATTCTATGGAAATTGCCAACGAATTTGCCAAGACACGGGCAGAATATTCGTCCGATACTAATTTCTCCCAAGAAATTTTAAACGAAAAGCAAAATTTTTCCTAAACGGATATAGCATACAGCCCCGACCCCCTCCGAAACCTCATCGAACCCATAACTCATTCTGAACTAAGTGGAATACTTAGCTCCTGCAAAGGATCAGCACCCGGGATAGACAATATCTCTTATGGAATGCTCAAAAACTCCCCTGTTGATTTCAAATTTAGAGTCATTGCACTCTACAACTCCATCCTGGAACGAGGAGTCTTTCCGCATAATTGGAAAAACGCTATACAGATTCCTATTCATAAGAGGAAAAATTCATGGTTTTCGGCCAGGGAGAGGTACTTCCTCTCTACTACTGGACCTAGAGAAACATTTGAAACGGGCACGTGCTCAAAAACGAGATAGCTATGTCCGCTCCCTAGATCTAGAAAAAGCATATGACCGGGTGTGCAAGCACCAAATAGCCAAACAGCTTGCAATATGGGGAATCGATAGCAAGTTCATCCGCCTCATCGTTCATTACTTGACACACCGATCTTTCCAGGTTAGAGTCAACGGCCACATTACTAATAGGCATAATTTAAAAAATGGCATTTCACAAGGCTCTCCACTATCCACTTCCCTTTTTAACACGTACATACACTCCCTCTCACAATCCCTGAAATAAATCGACCAGTCCACACATTACATCTATGCAGACAACATATTAATAACTGCAAATAACCGCCAACCAATGGAAGCACTAAAACAGGCGCTGACTTGTACGGATAGCTGGTGTATGGCTAGAGGTGCAAAAATCCCCAGAGAAAAGGCGGAACTTTTAGTAGTTTCGACCGCTAGAAACACAACGAGGCATCACCTTGAAACTGCAGAAATGACAATTGAGTCCCAGACGAAGTGTAAAATACTAGGCATCACCTTTTCTAACAAAGTAAAATGGGGAGACCATATTCAATACATTTTGGAGAAGCTTGGAAGAATTGTCAGAATCGCGAAAGCCCTGGCGGCACGTAAACGTGGAGCTTCAGTTGCCACTACCATCTGCATAATCACAACTCTCATAAACGGAGCAATAAATTATGCTTACCCCTATACGGAACAGCTGCTAAATCACTCCTGGCAAAAATCCAAATAAAAATAAATAGCATTCTCAGAATAGCGACAGGAGTCCTAAGAAGTACCCTAGTAGAAGCACTTATTGTTGTTGCAAGGAGTCTGGTTGATCCAGCTTACCCGCATCACAGAACCATCACCGAACACCTCACAAACCCCCCGACCAAGCACTACTCTGCACTATATATATCCTTAAAGACAACCTAATCCCTAGGAATACCCATACCTTACTGCCTACCCCAATTACCTCATTTCGCCATCTATAAGGCGGTTACTCTGTCGTATGACAGGGGACTGGATGTGGTTATATATACGGATTCTAAGGCAGCTCTATTAGCAATATTAAATAAAAATACAAAGGAATTCATCAACAGGGCCACAAGAAAAACTATGGAACAATCCCCGACAACAATACGCCTAAGCTGGGTACCGGGACATTCGGGCATCACGGGAAATGAATTAGCGGATAGAAAGGCTGGGGAAACTAATCATCCAGAAATGGAAATTCACATCCAACCTTGTGAGTCCCTCCTAAGAAGAGCAGCTAGGAAGCAAATCCAACGACTCAAATAAAACAAGTGGAATAGCCAAACAACTTTTTTGGCAAAGCATTGGAAAAGTGCAAAGCCTCCCTCTCACAACCACAATCTTCCAAGATGGATGGGTATCAAGATTTTCCGACTAAGAGTGGGTTACACGAGGCTGACCCACTCTTACCTATTTAATAAAGCACCCAGACCCGGGTGCGTTGAGTGTCAGACCGAACTTACAATACAACACATACTGACAGACTGTACCCAAACAAGACGCTCAAATGATGGATTACCTTTACCACTCCTATCCGAACTTCTATCATATACCTAGCCCAACCCCCTTATATCATTACCAACCAACATTAACATCCTGAAGGAGATTTAAACATTTCCCCTTTCCTCACCCATAACAGAAACTTTAAAATAAAAGTACATAAAAAAAATTGTTTTTTTTTATTTAAAAAAAAAACCAAATCGGATGTACTAATGTAATGAAACATCAAGCGGTAGCATGAGGATATGAATTGGATGGAGGGATGTGAGAAACACAACTAAGTCTGGGCTCAAAACCAAAAGGGATAGGGAAAGGTCCGAGGAACTACTGGGGTGAGCGTATAGATAACCGTGCAGGCTGAGTTACGTTGCCGAAGAAGCGAGGGGCCCGCCTAGTAGCCGTACTAAGCTCGTCGGATTGTGCGGGGGGGGGGGGGGGGGGGATCTTGCCTCCTCCTTTGACTCACTCACCCGACAATTAATTTGCAGGCTCTCTTTGAAACGAAACTCCAGACTATGGGAACGCAAACGGAAACTAGGGATACTGGGTAAAAACCTGGAGAGAACTAACAGGAGTTATGCCACCTAACGGTGAAGCCACCTCAGCCCACAGTGTACAAGAAACCAAGAGCCCTTTGCTTTAGATATGAAGATAGTGTGCAACCCAGCACTTTCATCCGGAACGGTGAAACATGATCATACCTCCGTAGTCGGAAGACAAATCGAATGCAGTCGTTGAAAGCAACTTCTATTTTACGCGCGCAGATGCTATCCAGCTTCGGGAAGATCATACTACCAAAGGTAAAATGGGGCATAATTAACACCTTATCTAATCTTAAACGTGTGTTAACAGGTAAAATGCGTGCCGAGAGCCACAGCCTACGAAGGCTAACATAAATCATGCTAAGCTTCCTTTTAGTATTGTCACAGCACTTCATATGTTGATTCATAGTAGTCCCGAGATTCTTAACTTTTTCTAGAACTGGTAGCGAATACCCGTTTAAGATCACCGACGGAATATTAGACGGATCAATTACACTGTTGGAGAAGATGATAAGTTGCGATTTCCTAGCGTTAAGCTGCAATCGATTATAATGGGACCACGTACATATACTATCAAGGTCGGAATTAATACGTGCTTCACAGTCCTCAATAAGTCCCATCGGCCGGCTTAAATATAATTGTACATCGTCCGCATAGAGATGAATAGTCGAGTCGCGGATCACCGACGGCAGATCATTAATAAATAAACTGAACAATAAGGGACCCAAAATTGATCTTTGAGGCACGCCTTGCCTGAGATATAGCCGCGAGGGGAATGTGTTGTCAACCTTAACCTGTTGCGAACGACCCGAGGGGAAATTAGTAACCATTTGCACTGCCATTGTGTCAAACCTAAAATATGAAGAAAGTTTGCGAACGAGAATAGAATGATCAACACAATCAAAAGCCTTAGAAAAATCAAGAAGAATTAAGGTAGTTAATTCATTTCTATCAAGAGCGCTTCTTATGTCTGAAGAAACTTTGAGAATGGCAGTTTCACAGGAGTGATAGGCTCGGAAGCCAGACTGCCAACATGTTAACAAGTCCTTATAATAGTTGAAGTTGAATAGTTGGTGTAGTCCTTGTAATAGTTGAAGGGTTAACCGTAGCAAATTCATACATCCATCCGCGTTTGGCTGGGCACTTTTTGCTTATTTTGGGCTCTTGGAGAGACTTTTCAATAGCACTTGCAATATCGTTTAAGGAATCATCATCTTTCCGATTTCTGGCAGAAATTAAACCAGTCATGCTCCCCGCATATCTTAGGGGTTCCTTTATTTTACTCATTGTTCTTCCCACCTCTTGATTATTAGATGATTGCAGTCTGCACAAAATTTTATAGTTTACCTTAAAGCTGATTTTATTCGATATGATCTTGTTTATTTTATTTATCTATCGATCATTTATTAAGGTAAACAAAACCTGCACCTCGACACTGTGTACATTTTTTTCACGAAATTTGCACTGCACCTTTTGACGCTTGCACCGTCAGACGGTAATATTGAAGATGTTTACACTATGAATTCACTATTAAAAGCGGTGAAAATAACGCAAAACCCGTGCCTGTCTTCCTTGTTCTTGCTGAATTGGCTTTTCGGACACTATCAACCGCTCCTTGGAACTCCTTAAAAGCCGTATGTACACTCTGCACCAGGGAGATGCTTACTTTGTTACTTTGTTTTCGTTTTTTTGCCCATTGCTCAGCCGTTCCGTTGTCTCCCAGCACAACCAGTTTCACAGAACAATGGCCTGTGGCGTGCTCGTCGCTATGTTTGCGTGGAGTACAGGGCTTTTTATTGCCTGCTTACTGGCGTTAACGCGACAATTTTGTGCTCACATAACAGGGCAGATTCTCTTCCAGTAAATCATACAAAGTTTTAAGGAAGGGAAGCGGAATATGTGAAAAAGAGGAGGGGCACAAACCCACAAAAAAACCTTTATTGGGGTTAGTCCGACAATTAATTTGCGGGCTGTTATATCGTACCCCGCCGTGCTCTATGAGAGCGAGATACACTCCTTTAGTCTTTGAATTTCTGGTACTTTTCTTTTGATTTATAATTAATTTTTCACATAAAAATGTTTCCAACACTTTATTGGACTTTTCTTTGGATTACATTTAATTTTTGACATTAAATTTTTTATTGAGATTTTAGGGAACTTTTCTTTAGATTCTAATTAATGTTCGCATTGAATTTTTATAACACTTCTGGAACTTTTCTATTAATTTATAATTAATTTTTCACATAAAGATGTTCCCAACACTTCATTGAACTTTTCTATTAATTTATAATTAATTTTTCACATAAAAATGTTCCCTACACTTCATTGAACTTTTCTATGGATTACAATTAATTTTTGTCATTAAATTTTTATCGAGACTTTAGGGAACTTTTCTTTAGATTCTAATTAATTTTTTCACATTTGATTTTTTTAACACTTTCCCGAACTTTTTAATTAGTCGTCTTCACGGCTCGCGCAACCACCTTTTTGATCGCCTCCAACCGACCCCAAAACAACCGAAGAAAACCAAGCTCAAGGCCTTCCTCCAGGTATCGTCATAGCAGTCAGTTCCCATAGAAAACTTGCTATATCAGCTTTTACTTCACGATGCACCAACTGTGAACGTGAAGGAATGTGTCATTGCATGCACTTCTAGTGCATGTGAAAAGCTTTCAAGGGCAAGGAATATGATGATTACTTATTTGTTTTCATTGAAAACATTTTCGTGAGAGCGAAAATGTTTTGGAATTAGGAATTTTTATTTAATGCTTAATTGCCTTTTATGTGTGTGAATTTTTCATATGAATTGCATGAGATTTTCGTGCGATAAAAATTAAATAAATTTTGCCCTGCAGGAATGTAATTGGAGGAGTACAAAAGTTGAAATCGGAAATCGATGTCTGATGGGCATCGGTTTCCTATTTAAATAAAAGAAAGGCGACGATCAATACCTGATGGGTATTGATCGTTATAAAAATTCAAGGTGTGACACCCGGGTCACAACAGGGCTCTCTTTGAAACGAAACTCCAGACTATGGGAACGCAAAGGGAAACTAGGGATACTGGGTAAAAACTTGGAGAGAACTAACAGCAGTTATGTTACAGGTCAGATCCGAAATCCGATGCTGGATATTTTTGTCAAGAACATTGGATAACGGATATGACCACAAACAAACAACATAAACATTTACCAGCAAGTAGCCACTTCGTAAACAAATTCCAGAGGAAATTGGATATCCTCTTTCACGAAGTGGCTAACGGGTAAATTTTCCTAGAAATCAAAGCAAGGCAAAAGTACATGGAAAATGATGGCGAAGCACCTGGGTAAGATTCAAAGTCTCAGGCTGAAAGCGCCTCGCCATCAAACTCCAATAAGTACATCGCCTTGCTCAAGGTCTATCGGTGCTTGAACTTGATCAAGCCAGTGAGAGGAAAAAGCTCTCACACACACGACCAAAAGCTTACCTAATGTTTAACGACTGAACGGAAGCTATACGATCGAGAGAGAAAGCTCAAAGCTTTCTACCTTGATCAAAAAGTTCAAGTCGAATAAACGGGTAAGTGGTCGTGAAAAAGGTTTTGACGACAGAGTCTGGTTTTTTCCAACATGGGGTTAAGTCGCGGTAATTTTAAGAAAAAAAAGAGTCTGATCTTGAAATCGGTAGTCAGTAAAAAGTTTCGTCGGAAAACAAAAAGGTGTAATAAAATAATAGAATAAAAATAGTAGCAATAAAACTTAATGTATTAATATAGTTATGTGTGATAAAATTTTGTGTAAACTAATTAATAAATAGTAAATGTTTAGTAAAAAGTTTCGTCGGAAAACAAAAAGGTGTAATAAAATAATAGAATAAAAATAGTAGCAATAAAACCTCATGTATTAATATAGTTATGTGTGATAAAATTGTGTGTAAACTAATAAATAAATAGTAAATGTGTGAGGAATGTCAGTGTTTTTAATGCCAACGGAATACACTACAAAAGCTGTCTGTGTGCAGATTTTCGCCGTCTAAAGTATAACAAAATTGGCATAGCCGGTAGGATTGAGGAAGCTTGGTTGGTACAAACCGTAAACGCTTTAAAACCCTCGATCTAATATCGAATAAAAGGGGATCCTTTGGCCACTGCTGGGTAGTCAATAGCCCAGTAAGTCACCCCTAACGCTCAGGGTTAAACAACTTTAGCTGCCTCTGCTCCAGGCGAGCAAGCGGTTGCGCCTTTAACAAGTGCACAAAGGCACCATTTTTAAAAGAGCTGAGGATTTCTCCGTGACCAGAGTAGTAGGAAACCCAGGAACCATCCTACAGGATCATCGGCTCTCCTGCAAACCAACCCTAGAAGGACGACTGGAAAGAAGGCCGTCCCCACATCGGACGATCCAAAGGTCTACCCATCCGCACTTCGAAACCAGGAGCCTATAATAGGGCGTCACAAAGGTCAACCCGCCCTCATCAGTGTGCATCAATTAGGTCTGGGAGGAAAAAGGAAGACGGCCAAAAGCGCCCTTTCAGACCACCTCACAGGGAAACCCAAAGACGGCTGAAGTAGCCCCCCTATTAACAGCGAACTACGGCAAGGGAGTACCTAAGTAGGCTACTAGCCCCCCTTGCAACCACCAACAACTCGTAGTGTATGTCGGAGTCGGAAGGTGACTCCCCACCGAAAGCCGCACCGAGGACCAAGTTCCCCGCAGTGAGGACACCCCCAACAAATAGCGAACGTCCACCCCCTTCGCCCAAAGAATCCGAAAGAAGAAGGCTTAGAAGCGGCACAGTTCTACCCCTTCCTACGGCCGCTAGTACAGTAAGTTTAAATAAGTATATAGATAGGGTTCTCGCGAAAGCGCGGGACTCCGATAAACTCTCTGTACCTCAGTGTGACGTCACAGAAAACCGCGAGGATAGGCTCGCATTAGTGAAAAAATATCAGGAGGATACAGAGAGATTTAAGGCGGACATCGCCGAATTTAAGGGAACCTCGCGCTCGCTCGAATTAATTAAGGAAGATAATTTAGGAGATAAGAATTGTAAAGAGGCTAGTGTAATTGTAAGAGCCTCACCAGGTAAAGACACCGACGATCAGACCAAATCCGAACCGACTGACGAAGACTTCCTATACGATTGGCTGGAAGTATCCTTCACGAATACCAGTCACGAGGAAAGCCTGCTTAGTCTGCCCGAGTATAAACCCAAAACCGCCTACAAATACTCCAAGATGGTAGATTACGCCAAAGTAGCCAAACTAACGGCACAGCTTGTTCCTTTGTTCTCTGGCGCAAATAGCCCTCAGTTGAGCCAAGAACTCCAAACCTTTATAGGTTGCTGTAAACAAACACATCAATGCCTAACTATAGAGGAACAAGCAGCTTTCCTAAAAATTTTGCCCACCAGACTCCGGGGCGAAGCGTATCATCTCTTCGACTCAGACGTGCCACCCACCTTCAAAGAAGTGGAAGAACGTCTAAATAGGGCATATTTACCTAGGGCAACATACCAAGAGTTGGTAAATAAACTAATAACAACTCGACAACTACCCCTAGAAACATTAAACGCATATACGACCAGACTCAAACAATTGTTCGTCCTTTGCAAAGAAGCTGCTGACACCAAATACGGCAATGCAGCATCCACAGTGAAGAACCAGTTAGAGGACTTCGCTAAAAACGCACTAAAAAGCGGAGTAGGTAACCCGCATTTGTGCCAGTATCTCCTTACAATAGGCGATGCTACAGTGGACGAGCTAATACAAAAGGCGCTAGACATGGAGAGGCTCCAGCAAAGCGCCCTATTTATACAATCCCCACTTTCGCAAATACCAACACTACCACACACACACAGGGACCAGCCCGTTAGCCCATGGTTAAGTAAACTTTTTACAGGTACCCCCTAGGACATCACCACCAAATTACCAAAACCAACAATACACTTCGAACCCATCACAACGCCCTCCATTTCAGCACAGGGACCACAGGCTTGGAAACAGACGACCGAACCCCAGTACACTGGCACAGAACATTACATGTAGCTTCTGCCAAAAACGGGGTCATACGTACTCCGACTGTCTAAAGCGCAAAAACATACCTTTCTGCGTGAATTGCAAAAATTATGGGCATGATGTTCGCGATTGCAGAACCAATCGTTCTGCTAGAATCCAAGATACAAGCCATGAAAGAAGGCCCCCAAGAAATGGGAGTCTCAGAATCAGGGAAACGACGCATAGTCGACCCAAAACTCCCCGGCTCGACTATAAACCCTCCGCAAAACAAACAAGGGTCACCTCAGACGCCCAAGACTAGTATCTCTACCGTAAAACTTCCATTGGACATCGGCCTACACGGCCAAACCAAATTAGTAGTGGATACTGGCGCTGAGGTTAGTATTATTAACGCCGTTGGTACTGGAAAAACCTTGGGAAGCTGCCAGGGAAACTTCACACTGAAGCACAAAATACCCTGCAATTTCCAAGTCATTCAAAACCTTCCAGGTCTCACGGACGACGGTTTGTTAGGAAATGACTTCCTAGCGAAGAATTGTAATGTTGAAGGTCCAAATGGCACTCAGGTTTCCTCGCACGGAAACTAACCTCAAAGAGTTCGCTATACCCCTAACATTTGCATCGGACGAAGCGTGTTCACAGAACGCAGTCGAAGTAGAAACACTAACAGGTAGCACGGAGGCTCAGAGGCCAAGCTGTCTACTTGCAGTGTCCTCAAGGCATCTCAATTGGAGAATGCTGGTTGCAACACTCAAGAACACCATTCGGATAAAAGAACTACCAAAGATCCGGCTTGCGAAATAAGGCAGCACCAGATAGTCTTAGACGAACCTGTTTGCATACCTGCAAGATCCCATATTGTAGTCAAAATTCCGTTACAATTGTTTGAAGAAATGCTCTGTCTATCCCGGGAGATAGACGATGGAGTCTTCCTGGCAAATAGCTTACTCTCATCAGGAATCAAAGTAGCGCCGATTGGAATCCTCAAAGCTAACAACTTTCAAGTAGTCCTGACAAGCCTCGACATAACGTTTGTCCACACTAAATACTACACCCTCATCCCTATCACCAACGGATCGGATCAAACAAGACTAGATGAAATTATCCCAGAATACAGAGAGACACGGCCCATGAGCCGGAATAATGGCGCTGGCAAACCCCACAAAAGGTCTACTCTAACCGGTCACAAAGACCCAGTAGCCCCAACGCCAATTAGAGGTAAAACCACGTCCAAACATGTAAGATGGTATAAGAACCCCTCCAGAGACGCTTGCGGGTATCTCAACAAAACCCCAACGTCTGGCGCTTGTGAGTACAACAAATGTCTGGCTCCCAAGGAAAGTCCAGATCGACAAACTCCATCGCCCAGAAGCTCAAGTACAAAATTACAAACAACAAACGCTTGCGAGTTCCGACAAATGCCTGAACCCGTAGGTAGCACGGCCCACAAAACTCCAACGTGCACCAACAATAGTTTTAAGAAAATTAAAAACAAGGAAAACAAAATAAACAAGAACATAGTTACTAGAGCCGATAAGATGGCCACTCAGCAACACATTAAATATCAATACCCGGACAGTGACGATCCGGACGAACCCCAACATAACCCGCGCCTCGCCAGGTTAGTACAAGAACTCAACGTGGACGACACCCTAAGCGCGGAAGAGTCATCTGCCATAACCAAACTATGTTACGAGTACGATGATATTTTCTTCTTAAAAGGTGATAGGCTCACCCACACCAACGCCATCACCCACGACATTCCCCTGGTGCAAGACCAAGCACCCATTAATCAAAATATGTACCGATTGCCTGAAACCCAACGCAATGTAATCAACGATCAACTCCGAGAAATGTTGGATAATGACATAGTCCAACCGAGCAAGAGTCCATGGAATTCACCTCTCTTAGTCGTCCCCAAGAAAGCGGGACCTGATGGTGAAAAAAGGTGGCGCGTCGTCGTCGATTTTCGCAAACTTAACGAAAACATACTCGACCAACTAGGTCATTCCCGATACTTCACTACACTCGACTTGGCCAATGGTTTTCACCAAGTATTAGTCGACCCCAAAGATGGCTTTCAGCACAAACTATAGACACTACGAATTCAAGCGTATGCCGTTCGGGCTCAAAAGAGCCCCGGCTACCTTCCAACGTCTAATGAATTTCGTATTAACAGGTTAACAACGCCTGGAATGCTTCGTGTACCTAGATGACATAGTCATCTACGGGAAAAACCTGGCGGACCACAATCAAAAGCTCCGCAAAGTCTTCCACAGACTGAGAGAGAACAACCTGAAACTACAACCAGAGAAATGCCAGTTTCTAAGACGAGAGGTTTTATACTTAGGCCATAAGTGTTCCAACAAAGGAGCACTACCCGACCCCAGCAAAACGGCATTCGTCCAAACATTCCCCGTTCCGCGAACAGTCAGACAAGTCCAATCATTTCTGGGACTTGCCAACTATTACAGGAAATTTATACCCGATTTCTCAAAGATATTACGTCCAATCACGAATTTGCTTCGCAAGGACGTGAAATTTACTTGGACTAACAAATGTCGAGAGGCATTTGAAGTTATTAAAAAATCCCTAATTTCCCCTCCACTTCTAATCTATCCCGATGTCACCCAACCATTCAACCTAACCACGGACGCCAGTAGCGAGGCCTTAGGAGCTATCCTCTCCCAAGGAGAAGTCGCACACAATCAACCTATTGCCTACGCCAGCCGTACACTAAATAAAGCTGAACGCAACTACTCTACAATAGAGAAAGAGTTGCTAGCCATAGTCTGGGCCACGCGTAACTTCAGATGTTACCTACAAGGCCGAAAATTCACAGTCTACACAGACCATAAGCCTCTCAAAGGCGTCTTTAACGTCAAAGACCCAACTTCCCGCTTGGTGAGATTTCACCACAAGCTTTCTGAATTCGATTACAAAATCGAATACAAACCCGGAAAATATAATAAAAATGCCGACGAACTCAGTCGCATCCCGCGGGAAGAAGCCGAAGACAACACTCTCCTAGTAAAGGCGCCCAAGTCCACCATAAAATGGATTCGGACTCGGAGGAAGAAAACGGGGCAACCCTCCACAGTCATCTAAAATGCAACGCAGTGACCCGGGCTCAAGCAAAACATGTTCAAACGGAACCCAAAAACCCCGAAACGAGGAACCCCTCGTTGAGCAACCAGGATAACGAAACAATAAACACCAAACAAGAAAAACAGCCCATAAACCCACCAGATAAGGATCCAGACATAAATGAACCAAAAACCCTGAATTTATTACAAACCCCGAGGAAATTAGGACAATCTTACATAACTACCATGATTCTCCTTTCGGCGGCCACCAGGGTGCAATTAAAACGTACAAACGGATCAGAAGAAAGTACTGGTGGAGGCACATGCTTAGTGACATAAAGAAATACATTAAGCGGTGCTCCAAATGCCAAAAGATGAAAGCGTCACCACAATTCCGAATGCCGATGGTTATAACAGACATCGCAGAAAAACCCTTTGACAAGGTCTACCTCTACATGATAGGTCCACTTGAGGAAACAAAGTCCGGAAATAAATATATCTTAACGTTCCAGGACAACCTTACAAAGTTCGTCGACTGGTATGCCATACCAAATGGGAAAGCTATCACAGTAGCGCAAATTTTCTTTGATGAAATAGTAAAGCGCTATCGCATTCCAAAACGAATTGTCACCGATCAGGGAAGCAATTTTCTGAGTGATTTATTCAAACAGGTATGTAAATTGCTAAGGGTGAAGAAACTTCAAACTTCAGCGTATCACCCGAAGTCAAATGGCGCACTAGAACGTGCACATAGACCATTAATCGAATACCTCCGAACTATAGTGGACGAAAATCCCAAATCTTGGGACCAATACCTGGGAACCGCTGCATTCGTGTACAACAACAGTGTGCACGAAGGGACGAAACTAACCCCCACGGACTTCCTTTACGGCTTCACAGCGGATGTTCCCTCCAACCTTAAACGAGACCCAGAACCCGTGTATAACCACGAGAGCTATTACCACGTATTAAGGTATAAGCTTCAAAAATCTTATGCAACGGCTCGGAAAAACATATTGGCCAGTAAACAACGCTCGAAAGGTTACTACGACAAAACTATTCGCCCTATATCCTTCCATATCGGAGACAGGGTCCTCCTCAAGAGCGAAAATAGAAAATATAAACTCTCCCAAATCTGGGTAGGACCCTATTTGGTAACCGGCGTTCCCAGCTCAGTGAATACCACGATACGAGTTGGTAAGAGAATAACCACAGTCCATAATAACAGGCTGAAACCATATTATAACTAAACCAAATAAATAATACTTATAAGTTTAACACTTCAAACCTCTCCATTTAATGCAATAGTTATTAAACTTAAATATTAATACAACAAATTCATGAGTACAAACTATCTAATCCAAACCTCTCCTCTCTATACAGACATGTCCTTGGCAATCATTATACTCGGATTGTTCCTGTCCCCTGTGGCAAAAGGCGAGATAGAGCCATACGAAACTAGACCTGTCCGAATTGGAAAACCAAACAATGTTGGCGGAACGAGCAGAGTATTATGTACACCAACTCTGTGGAAATCATTCATAAGCAACAGGCCTATGTGAATTGCAGAGAAAACATGTCCATGCACTGATGGAGAACATAAAAAGACGCACCAACGTCATCAAGGAGGCAGTACCGAAATCCCGAAAACCCAGAACAATATTCGATGGTATAGGAAATGCCATGCATTATCTCTTCGGAACGATGGACAGCAGAAATGAACGCGAGGTGTACAGTCGCTTGAACGAACTCGAAACAAATACCCAAGCACTCGCCGACCTAGAGAAACAGTAGATAAGCGTGGTAAAGACAACCTTTGACAGAATTCAGAAACCCTTAACGTCACTGGTACATAACGTCAAAGGCAAATAACTCTTCAAATGAATGATCTGCACAACTTGACAGATGAACTACAAGCTAGACAGTTAAGACAGGAAATTTTTTCTAGTCTCCTCCTCCAAATGGTCGAACTAGAGTTTAGACAACAGGCCCTATTAGATATAATAGTATCAAGTAGGAATAACCAAATCCATCCATTACTAATTTCACCCGGGGGGCTGTTAGAAATTTACCATAAATCCCATTCAGCCTGCCAGAATCCCCAAAACTGCCTCTCGATTCTTTGCCAGACAACCGAAATTCGAACCCATTTATTACTAGAAAAACTTGTAATTCGCCTCACCCTCCCTATATTCGCCATTCGCAAATTTAAACTACAACAAATCCGATGCTTCCTAATCCATACGGAAAATAACCATTTACTTATCCCAGAGATTGCTTACTCACACATAGCAAGTCAAATACACACACAGGAATTTTTACTCCTTAAACCGTCAAATATCCGTCAATATCAAAAAGTGTCCAAAAACATAGAAGAAGACACATATATTGGCAGACTAAACACCCCGATAACGAAAGCAACCCTGTCCACTGAATGTGTTATTAAACTTTTATTTAATCCGCTAGAAGAAAACCCCAGATGCCAACTAAGGGCACAATTAACCCCCAGGGATACCCTTATCAAATTAAAAAGACCCAATACTTGGTTATATTCTCTAGCCTCCCCAACAATAGTGCATATCACCTGTGCCCGACGATTACTAACTAATCGCCTAAGCAGACAGGGCATATTAGTAATAAACGAACCCTGTCAACTACAAATAGGCCCAAACACCATATATTACGAAGCAAAAAATCTTCATCCCTTAAAAATCTCCCAACCGGATTACTTCCCCAACACAAAGGAAACTTAAATAGAGTTAGAAAATTTCATGGCCACACTCCCGGAACCACATGCACAGGAACACTCCTTATTGCTCCTTGGGGACACTACGAACCAATTAATACACCAAGGCACAAAATTCCTAGACGAGATTCGCATCCAGGTAGAGAAGGTTCGCACTAACATTAAAGCCAAGATACCCCATACTTTATCCACCACTTCCCTGTCCCTCTCAGGCATACTGCTGTTGGTCATAACAGGGTATATTATAATAAAATATGTGGCTCCTAAAGTCACATTATAGATCAGCCAGCGGAACGCACCGCCTCCCCAAAACGATGTACCACTGCAGCCAATCTATACGATTCCCCACAAAACAAGCACCAAATCACAATCACCCTCGAAAACACAAACACTTCAAAGGCCCCAAACGCTTCCCAGAGTTAAATCGATTCAACTCATATAAAAAAAATAAAAAATAATAATTATAGATAAATAATTAAATATAATAAAACAACAAGTTTCATAATTATTAAAATTTATTTTCCCCCAAAGGCGGAAAAATCCCCCATTATCAACAGCTTCCCATTATAAAAAAAAAACAAAAAAAAACAAAAACCTATTATTCTCATTTTAGGCAAAATAAAAACAAGATTTAGATTTACCAACATCATATAATTTTCCCTTTTCAAATTTTATCCAACGCCGTTTTCAACGCGTAACCAAAATGCCGAGCGACAAAACAATCCCCTTCTTCAAACGCCGATAAAAAAAACTGAATACCATAAAACACTAGAAACTCTTTCTTCTCAACGCATATCTTATCTAAGAAAATTCTCTCAATGCAGATCTCATTCGAAAATACCAGCAAAAACCAACTCAATCATAAAATCTCACAAAAACGCCGATTAAAAAACCAATCTATAAACCTCAATTCTCTTCTACGTTGATAAAAGTAGAGAATGCAAGAAACAATAAAGAACCCACCAAAAACCCACACAATGAAACAAAAACAAAATTTTTTTTATACAGAAACCATTTTAAGAAAACAAAATAAAATTTATTTTTCAAAAAAAAAAAAAAAAGAAGGGGCACTATACAAAAGTATTTTTAATCATGGCTTAACTAAACCCACCATTCTTCTGAAGGGATGCTATAATGGGGTGCGGAGGCTCCGACATCACCTGGCTCCCTCCTGTTATCAGCCCCACGCTCAACCTCTACGGGGGGTACAAAAGGAGCTCCGCAATAGAGGCTCTTCCCAATAACGGAAATGACACCCCCTAAAAAAAAAGAGAAGGAAGACAAATTAATAAACGACAAATTCAAATAATATGTTTGCTTACCGTTAGCGATCCAACGCTCACCCTTCTCCAACGTCAGCTCCACCTTATGAGTGGCATTAGAAACAGCAGGAGCTGTCCAAATGGTAACAGAAGGCTAACCATCCCGGACAAGCACAAGGCGGAGAGGACCCTTCCAATTCCTGGTCACTCCAACAATTACAATACCTCGGATTTCAACGACATGATCGGACTTAATCCGAATTCCCTTCCGATTAATTAGCTCAACGAAATTCATTATATATGTAGGTACGCACAAGAAAAATTTAAATTTTACAATTTAAACACGCGGCACAAAGTTTCAACACAAACTATGAAAATTGCCCCCATAACACAGCCCTTTAAATATAAATAAACCCCTGACAAATCACTTTTTAACGATAACTATTCCTCTCCAAAGAATAGTTATCTTTTCCCAGAAAGAAGGAATGTTACAGGTAAGATCCGAAATCCGATGCTGGATATTTTTGTCAAGAACATCGGATAACGGATATGACCACAAACAAACAACTTAAAAATTTACCAGCAAGTAGCCACTTCGTAAACAAATTCCAGAGGAAATTGGATATCCTCTTTCACGAAGCTAACGGGTAAATTTTCCAAGAAATCAAAGCAAGGCAAAAGTACATGGAAAATGATGGCGAAGCACCTGGGTAAGATTCAAAGTCTCAGGCTAAAAGCGCCTCGCCATCAAATTCCAATAAGTACATCGCCTTGCTCAAGGTCTATCGGTGCTTGAACTTGATCAAGCCAGTGAGAGGAAAAAGCTCTCACACACACGACCAAAAGCTTACCTATTGTTTAACGACTGAACGGAAGCTATACGATCGAGACAGAAAGCTCAAAGCTTTCTACCTTGATCAAAAAGTTCAAGTCGAATAAACGGGTAAGTGGTCGTGAAAAAGGTTTTGACGACAGAGTCTGGTTTTTTCCAACATGGGGTTAAGTCGCGGTGATTTTAAGAAAAAAAAGAGTCTGATCTAGAAATCGGTAGTCAGTAAAAAGTTTCGTCGGAAAACAAAAAGGTGTAATAAAATAATAGAATAAAAATAGTAGCAATAAAACTTAATGTATTAATATAGTTATGTGTGATAAAATTTTGTGTAAACTGATTAATAAATAGTAAATGTGTGAGGAATGTCAGTGTTTTTAATGTCTAAAGTATGTCTAAAGTATAACAGTTATGCCACCTGACGATGAAGCCCCCTCATCCCACAGATGTGAAAGGGCTTGTTGGGCTATCCCTCCCCATTGTGTGACTATACCGGTTATTATTATCTGGTATAGTCCCTATTAATTGGTCAGCTGTCCGGAACTAGGAGAAGGAGAGAAAGAGGCTGGAGGGGTTAGGGCTATCTACTCAGGTCTTCACTGCATTATGACCTTCATGACTCAAAAAAATTAAGTTTAACTCTGTCGCATAACTGACCTGGTCAGCGTTACTGAAGATTCAGTTAGTTAGATTATTGCAATAATAATTGTAAAAAAATATTTACGGGTAAACTGACAAAAGGGAAGGATACGAATTTTTACTTTAAGATACGAGGTACAAGAATGTTATTTAATATTACTCATTCGTAATTCAAATCACCTCGTTTGATGTATTACAATTCAAAAGAGAAAATTTGTTCTTTCTGTTTGATTTCATGAGCTTTTAATTGATTTGTCCAAATTCTTCTTATTATATTTTTACCTGTTACGGAATTGTTTTAATTGGTAATTATGTTGGAAAATATATAAGGGAAAAAATACCTAGCGTTAATTCGAAAATATGGAGAGATATAATAATTCATTGAGTTTTCATACACATCCAAGTCGAGTTGCATAACAGTTTGTTTTAATATCTTTTATTTGTTTTAATATCCTTTTTCTTATTTCACGGCTAATAATTAGTTCGACAAAGTCAACATTATTTGCATTTTCATAAGCAATTCATGTTTTATTGTTTAAGAGAAATTATTAATTATTATAATAATAGTGGTTTTTTTTTCTTGTTTCAATTTTGTGTTTATTTCCTTTCGTTTTCCTTTTTTTCTTAAAATATAATTAATATTTTAATAAACATTTGAAAAAAAATTTTTTTAGTATGGAATAGTACTGTTTTTAGAGAAGGTTAAATGCTCGCAGAGCGGTTCCTTTTTCCCCCTTTTTTTCTCATTTTTATGACTCCTAATTTACATTATTTATCGCCTTCTTATTCTTAAATAAAATTGGCTATTAAATATTATCTTCGAAATTATCTTAAATTTGAATTCATTTTAGAAAAGAATGAATGTAAAATAACTTTGCGTGTATATATATATGTATATAAAAAGAGATTACAATTAATTTTATTTTCCTTTCATATCCTAATCATTAATTGTTATTAACGGCAGGAAAACTGCTTTGAATATATTTTGACACGTCCAAGAGGGATAAATTTTCATCGACACAAGGCGTCATCGTTCTCGGGTCAACACTTTAACAGGAAAGCGCCAGTTCAAGTTCATTTCATAAAGGTAACTTTCTGGGCGATGAAACTATTAGAACTTATATTAAAACACACACACACACACTCTTGATAACCTTGCTCTTTTTATTGATTAATTTTTTTAATCCTTTTTGTGGAAGTGATACACATGAGTTTTTTTCCTTTTTTTATTATTCAATGATAGCCTGAGTCATTAAAGCCAATCTTTACATAATTTGATATCCTATCAAAGCCCCTTCTCAGGAACTCACTGCACCTTAACTAATAACACCACCGGAAAAATTCCCGAACTATTTTGATATATAGTTTTAGAAAGCAAGCGTTTACTACCGAATTCCGGAAAAGTTACTAACCCAATTCTGTCCCTAGAGTGAACATTATTGGGGGCTTGTTCTTAATCATACCCTATTCATTCCAGTCACAAATTAGGGATATAGATGTCGTGTTGTATCTTTAAACAACACTTAAGCCTTCAATACATTATTAATGGTAAATGTTTAAGGCATTGATAGAAAATTACATACGGTACTGATATTGTACGGCTATTCCGATTATGTGTATATTTATGTCAATATGGGGCGTGCAGTAAATGATATCAAAAATATAAAAATAAAAAGGTTACCTGGTCGCAATAAAATTAGATTTTTGGAATGAATTTTGTTGCTACTTAACATCCCAGATCCCTTTGGGCGGGTTAGAGGTCTTCTCCCATGACGTTCTGACTTCCACGTGTTTTGCTCCCCGATGAGTGCCAATCTATTTTCCTTTTCTCCCTTCTTTCCTTTTTTCCTTTGTCCGGAATATTTTCTTTTTTTCCCTGAGATTGCCTTCATCCCTCAATAGGATCACTTCTTTTCACTACTTTTTTAACAAACAAACAAATTTTTCTTCTTCCAAGATTTTTCTTCGTCAACACTTCCTCACGACTTCAATCAAACAGGCCGCTGCTACATCTCTCTCCCGTTATTCTCCCTTTTTTCTTCTCCCCACCAAATTTGGGTACTGCCCTATGGCGGTGCTGGGTTGCCCATATCTAGGTGGGGTTCGACATAATTCCGAATATGCGCGCTACATTTGAAAATTAAACGAAACGTCAAATATGGATGATAATATATATTTTTTTCTTTGAAGGCAAAAGAAAATTTAATTCAATAAGAATTACCTTTTGTTAGAGCTGGTGTAGTCCTTGTAGTAGTTGAAGGGTTAACCGCGGATGGATGTATGATCCGCGTTTAGCTGGGCACTTTTTGCTTATTTTGGGCTCTTGGAGAGACTTTTCAATAGCACTTGCAATATCGTTTAAGGAATCATTATCTTTCCGCCTACGATTTCTGGCAGAAATTAAACCAGCCATGTTCCCCGCATATCTTAGGGGTTCCTTTATTTTACTCATTGTTCTTCCCACCTCTTGATTATTAGATGATTGAAGTCTGCATAAAATTTTATAGTTTACCTTAAAGCTGATTTTATTCGATATGATCTTGTTTATTTTATTTATCTATCGATCATTTATTTAGGTAAAGAAAAGCTGCACCTCGACAATGTGTAAATTTTTTTCACGAAATTTGCACTGCACCTTTTGACGCTTGCACCGTAAGACGGTAATATTGAAGATGTTTACACTATGAATTCACTATAAAAGCGGCGAAAATTACGTAAAACTCGTGCCTGTCTTCCTCGTTCTTGCTCAATTGACTTTTTGGACACTATCAACCGCTCCTTGGAACTCTGCACCAGGGAGATGCTTACTTTGTTACTTTGTTTTCGTTTTCTTTTGGCTCATTGCTCAGCCGTTCCGTTGTCTCCCCTCACAACCAGTTTCACAGAACAATGACCTGTGGCGTGCTCGTCGCTATGTTTGCGTGGAGTACATGGTTTTTTATTGCCTTACGTTTTATTGTGTTACGTTAACGCGACAATTTTGTGCTCAAATAACAGGGCAGATTCTCTTCCAGTAAATCATACAAAGTTTTAAGCGAAGGGAAGCTGAAAAAGGTGAGCGGAATATGTAAAAAGAGGAGGCACAAATACAAAAAAAAACTTTATTGGGGTTAGTCCGAGGTCCAACGTGTGGCTCGACCCATGCCCTGAGATGAAGTGTATCGTGTCTCACGATTGAGTTAGCCGGGCTTAAATAGATTGAAAATTAGACTATAAGTGTTTACGCGCAAGGCGTCGCGGTTCAGCCCTTACCGATGTCCGCAAAGCAGGACTCCGTCATGTGTAGTTACGAAATTCGCGTGAGTCTTCGAGATGAGACAGGTGCTACGTAATTATAATTGTTAATTATGATATGAATATATAGGAGTCATATATGGCATGCGATGGATGCGTGTGAGATCGCTGAAGATAGATATTGGTGAAGGAACATACCTAACAATTCGTCTCTACCTACCATAGTCACTGATTGAACCTGATCTGTGCGTTGAAATAACATAAGTCAGCTACTTTAGAATTTGGTGATATTTACATTACGAATTAGTTTCACACAGTACACTTTTAACAGTAATTGGCAACCTATGATAACATTTGATAGAAGTTAATGGTTTTTTCTTACCGATAAAGTTGTTCATCTATTCCAATTACCTGATATTGTGATTATAACTATGTAGTAAGCTACTACTATCAGCTAAATTACCTTGCCTCTAATACTTGTTTAAGTAACTTAATTAGGATAGCTTAGTCTATATATGTTTGACTATGCGTTCGACACAATATCTTAGCAGTTACCTTATCGACATATAATCTACTACTTAAGATAAGTTAAAATGAGAAGCCTGAACTAACTTAGTTTGCTATTCTTGGTCGCTGCAATCAATGATGCTTGAATGGTTCCGCTTTGGTGTCAGTTTCGTATGGGGCGCTCGTTTACTTATTAAGTCCAAACCATATCCAGCCCTCCAGAGTACGCAATGTGCATCCTCTGTCTGACAGCGCTTACAGTATCTCTACTGATGATGTTATTTCTGAAGTTCTGTTTAGTTCTCAGCGTAGCTATCTTAAGCTCAATCCGTGGATCGTAACCTGGCTCCTAATAGGTCGGACGGTCTCGAGAATCACACCTTTGTATTAAACTATAATAATGTAAATCAAAAAAAAGTTCTTACGAAATAATAAACAAATTAAAGAATATCATAATCAGAAGTAATGGAGTGGGAAAATTAATGATGGGAACAGGGAAAGAACCTGGCCTTATCCTATTGCCTAGCTGAGGTCTCTTTTTTAATATTCAGCAATTCCTCACGCCCCAAAACTACATTCAGAATTCTATTGACATCAATCTCAGACAAGGACTATGTGTTGTGTTTACTCGATTATCTGTTTTTGTATGTACTATATTTGTCGATATTGCACCTGTCCTCGATGACTTTATTTATTTTAGTGGTCGCATATACCAAAAGGACTTGTTGTTTATTGAGCATCTGCACCTATCACAGCGTACATACGGAAGGGCCGAACCATAAACAAAATTTATGGCGTTAGACAAGGGATTGCTGATATGATCAAAGCAAAGTGAGTCACAAAACGATTCAGCTCAGTGGACGTTACGTATTTATATGTATATACTGTATAAAAATCAAGAATACTAAAGAGATTAAGATCAACACAATAAAGAGGACAAAGGGAAAGTTAAATACCTGAATCCTACGAGACATCTGCTCCTGTTATGTGTAAGCCGGACGTAGTAGTATTGTCACGTTGACTTTGGATGTGGAATACTTCGCCGACGGCGAATTGGAGTCTCTAATTCATGGGAACCTGATTTGGGGTCAAGGCGCACGACAACTTTCGACGTTACAGATGGCTCGGGCCTATACGGATTAATCTCAGTTTGGTGGTGAGACATTACGATGCACAGTCGATCTTCGCCGAGGCTAGTATTAACTGTTCAAAAAAAAACTATTAAGTGATGATACTGCGGGATGCATGAAATATGCTTTGGAATGAGTGTTTTCATCGGTAAAATTTTGCTGCAGGCTCTGTGCTTATCTGACATTTGTAGGTGAGGGGAGGTTATACTTGTGACACTCCAAATCGCCGTTGGTCTGAATGATGCGACCGGTTCCTCATCTCGTCTTGTCTAGTAAGATTCATCAGACGTACTCCTAATGAGAGAGTGGCCGATGAATCTGACTCAACCTTGGGGTTAGTTTCACCAGGGCTAGCCCGAACTCCTAATGAGAGACCCTCCCCCCCCCAATGAGTAACCGAGATGCTTCTCCACAAACAAAAAGAATTGGAATCGTGAGTCTTGCCGTGCGATTTGGACCTTGGTGTATGTGTACCTCCCTCTTTCAGCTCAAGTCTACACTTCCTCTCCTCTGTCAAAGGAAGCTTCGTTACGTAGACATTTTTCATCATTAGAAGGGGAGAACACACACTCCAGTGTGGCCAGACTCACAACCCCACTCCTAACAGTGTTGTCGCTTCAGGGACGGATATCCTTGGCGTGGTATATTCCGATTAGTTGCCCTTGTAAATCCTCTAATTCATATAAATTATTACCCTTTCTTGCTCGTATTCTACTTTTTATGAACTTTTTCGCAAGTTTGGCGTTCGTACCTTTTTGAAAATCACTAAGTGAAAAATAGCTCTTGTATTATAGTTTCGTTCGCCCTGGTCAAATGCACGGTCTAGGTTGGCTTTAACGCTGTGTCTAAAGAGTACGATTTTGTCCGACATGTCCACTTGCATATCTGTTTCCGTCCACGTAGCGTCACCATATGCTGGCCGTATAAAACTTGGTACGGGGAAAATCCTGTCGCCTGGTGGGTGGAGCTCCGTAATGAACTCGCGACAGCACTCAGATGTTCGTCCCATCTGTCATGGCTACCTGATAAGTAGGCGCGGATGCCGGCTAGAATGGAGCGGTTGACTCGTTCAGCTGCGTCGGCCTGAGGGGAATATAGGGCAGTATATACATGTTGTATTCCATAACGTTTCAACACTTGATTGCAAGCCACGGATTTGAACTGGGGGGCCATTGTCCGTGACGACCGTTTCTGGCACCCCGAAGACGTGGAATACTTCTACCTCTAAGTATTTATTTATAAGAGTAGTGCTTGACTTTCTCAGAGGCTTCAGTAGAGGGAATTTGGAAAAATGATCCAATATGATAAGGATCGAAGTGTTTCCGCTTCTTGATCGGGGATATGGACCATGAGCCTGACGCATTGTCTGCTCGACGAGTCCCGGCGGAATTGTTACAGATTGGATTCGCTTATTTTAAGATAAGCCTAATTCTAACGAATCCAATCTGGCATTTAGAAAAACAAATCATAAAAAATCTCATGAGTTGGATTTCAAACATCGAATTTTGTTACAACAAAGTTGCAACATATTCAAATCCAACTCCTGAATAATACGTAAATCAAACAAAGATTTAATGGGTTGGATTTTGTACATCGGGTTACGTTGCAACAAAGTTGCCATGTACTTAAATCCAACCCATGATAAACAACGCGCTCGGATTACCGTAGACATTCCTTTTACACGGTAGCCCAGTACACGATAAGCAAAAGAAATTTGCTTAATTAGCGCGAAAAGCACCGATCTACAGCGGCTTTGCCCAATGAGAAGTAACTACATCAAGGGCAAAAGCCAAAAAGCGAAGAAAAAGCACGAAAGCTTTTCTTCATGTAGATCGGTTGTAAAGAATTCATAGTAGGAAAGAGACAGTCTTGTTCTAACCACGATCGTGGCGAGTCGCGTCTACAAAGTTCTGGTTCCGAAGAGTCGACATTAAGTTTTAAAAAAAAGAAAAGATAATTGAAGTTATGTAAATTAAGTGTTTAAGAAAAGGCATTAATACGAAAGCTGTATCGTTCGCCTAATTATCAAATAATAGTGTTATTGGATTGAGTCGACATTAAGTTTTAAAAAAATAATTGAAATTATGTTAATTAAGTGTTTAAGAAAAAACAAAATAGTGTAAGGCATACGAACTTTAAGTAGTGTAAAGTTGTAATTGTGAAATAGTTAAGACATATGGACGATAAGTGTTGATACTTGTAGTGGTAGAAAGCTTATAAAAGTATTTAAAACCTTCCAAAGTAAAGCGTTTTTATTGTTGCCAAAGAATAAACTAAGGTGGTACTGGTTATGCCGGGAAAAAGCCTCATAAGAGGAAGGAATTGATAACAAAATAAATGGTCTATCTCAAATTATAACAAATTGGCGCAGCCGGTAGGATAGGGGAAGCGTGTTTTATACAAACGTAATAGCTTGAAAATCCTCTATCCTACATCGAACAACAAGGGGTACTTTTAAGCACTTCCGGGTAGCCAATAGCCCTCAGGAGTCACCCCAACGCTTCCACAAAGTGTAAGCCAGCACCACCGGTGGAATTGTATGGGCTCCGTCCCAGCCCGAAGAAGACGACAACAATCAACACAGCACCAGTAACTGGTAGGAAAATGGAATCGCTGAAGCAGGCACAAGCCCCCCTTTTCCCCAACACAACTATAGTACTGTCAACAAGGGAACGGTAAGCAGGCCAAAAGCCCCCCTTGCAACGCTGAAGAGCAGGAATTAATGTCCAGGGACACCCACTCTACTCCCACGCACTCACCAACGGAGGAGAAGACAGAGGACCTCCTCATAACTTCCCTGGATCTGGAGAAAAGCGCGGAAGAACCACGCCAAGGTTCCCAGTCATCGATATTCACCGACCAAACGCAGGTCAGTGAACACCAGATCACCCCAGCACAACCAGGACCAAGTTCAGAAGGACTCACCCCCAGGAGCGGGACCGTCCTCCAACGAGTAAATCAAACCCAAGTAAGCCATAAATATAATTTTGTTTTTTTTATAGGCTACTCTCTATTTAACCTTCTCGAAAACCGGAATACAAAATCCAGCGAAGAGAGATTAAAATACCTAGAGCGCTTTCAAAAGGAAGCCGCACTTTTTCAAGCCAAGCTAGACAGATTCTCGCGCATACTCCTTTCTGAAGAAAATACTGAACACAATTTAAAAAGCACAACTGAGGAAAATCTCAGAAAATCCCTACAAGACTCCCTGCGAGAAATCAACCTAAAGCAAGGTCTAAATCGATTTCTCGCACAAGACTCGCCCGACACCGACTCGAATCAGAACTCCACTATGGCGACCGATTATGGCAAAATCGTAAAATTAACTGCGCAAATGGTGCCCATTTTTTCAGGTGAGCCCGGCCCGCATCTTGGTTCAGAGTTGCAAACATTCCTGGGTTGCTGCCGCCAGGCCAAACAGTGTCTCTCCAAAGGGGAGCAAGACGCTTTCCTCAAGATCCTCCCCACAAGACTCCGTGGAGGAGCATACCAACTGTTAGCCTCGGATGTACCGACAACCTTCCAAGAAGTTGAGGCCAGACTAAACGCGGCATACCTTCCCAGAGAAACTTACCAGGAACTGGTCAATAGGCTCATAACAGGTCACCAAAACCCCTGCGAAACGCTCACCGCCTTCACGGCTAGAGTAAAACAATTGCTGGCTCTCTGTAAAGAGGCAGCACAAACCAAATACGGAGCTGCGGCCACCCCAGCTGTTACAACGCAGCTGGAGGACTTCGACAAAAACGCAGTCCGCAGCGGGGTTACGAATCCGCACCTATGCTAATATCTCCTCACCGTTACCGACGGCACGCTCGAGGGGCTGATTCATAAAGCACTCGACATGGAGAAACTACAGCAGGGCGCCCAGTGCACGCAAACCACAACAACCCAAGGCTTCTCTGCCCCGGTTGTTGTAGCACAAGGCAGAATTACGCCGGTCGCTATAGAATACCCATGAAATACCATGCCAGAATACGGGCATTCCATAGAACCCCATATACACCGGCTCGCAATTTTCCACAGCAAACGTTATACAGACCACCGCCACCACAAAATTTTCGCCGACCAACTCCGCTATATACGACTCCACCTAAACGCTCGTCTCCCCCTCAAATCGACTACCGCCACCAAAACCTCGACCTGTTAAGGGTCAAACATCACATGCAAGCTTTGCCAGCGAAGAGGTCACACTTACGCCGACTGTATGAAGCGTAAAAACACACCCTTCTGCTCTAACTGCAAGATATATGGGCATGATGTTTGCGATTGCAGGAGCAATCGCCAGGTTCCGCGCCCGAGTAACCAGACCAGGCTCCCCGAAAGACGGATTCAGGATCAGCAACCTTCCGCTGGTCCTCGAGTTTTTAACATAAAACTCAAATGCAAATTCTGCAACCGTCGCGGTCATTCCATAGAGGAATGCCGCCAAAAACAAAAATGGGACTCTTAGAGCCAGGGAAACGACGAGCAGTCGACCGAAAAGAACTTGAGAATTGTAACGTTGAGGGCCCGAATAAGGCATTGCAATTCCCTCGAACGGAAAATAACCCTGAGGAGTTTACTGTTCCATTAACAGCTGCTTAGGATAACCTGTGTTCTGAAAAAATGGTCAAAATGAATACCCGAACGGATAGCGCAGAGCCCAGAAAGGCCGATCTGATAATCCGTGGTACTTCAAAAGTTTCTCAAGAGGAGAACAATGACCGCCGAACACTCGAAAGCGAGATGCACAAACCGACTGAGAGTGATTTGAAATGCGAAATGAGGCAGCAACAAATACAGTTGAAAGAGCCTGTATGCATACCTGCTAGGTCACAGATCATAGTCGAGGTTCCCGTGCAGCTGCAGGAGGAGATGCTCTGTCTATCAAGAGAAATAGATCAAGGAGTCTTCCTGGCGAATGGCCTACTCCCCGCTGGTTTAAAAGCAGTGTCTGTTGGAGTTCTCAATACACACAATTCACAAGTAGTTCTGACTACCATAAGTCTGCATCTAGTCCCTGCACACAACTACACCGTCGTCCAACTGAAACAGGATCATCAGGAAACAAATAATAAGGAAATCCCGAAAAACGGAGAACGCGCTGAGGATGCTCACCTGAAAACCAGGAATTAGGGTGACTCGAAACCACCAGCACTCACGCACAAAGGAAATATAATGAGACACAGGAACCAAAAGAAAGGAAAACACAATGAAACAAGCATCGACGGAGCTCACCTAAACGGAAGGAATTACGATGACAAAATCCAATCAGATCCCACCTCCTCTCAAAATTAAATTTCGGAACACGTCGACATTGGAAGCGAGCTCACCACAGGGACGGTATTTTCAAAAGCTCCAAAATCATCCTTCACAGTAAGTAAACAACGGCGAAAGAGCTTATTAGAAGACGAAAGCGAGTTCGCCTCAAACATGGCAATTTACGGCGGTTCAGCAACCCCAACTCCATCGTCATTTAGTATTAAGAGTGATTTAAATAAAATAAAGTGGGGTGAAAATAAAAATAAAGATAAAAATATTTCTGAGTTAAATAAAATAAATAGGAGTAAATTAAAACATAAAAATAAAGAAACAAATATTTCTAGCGCTGAAAAAATGGCCACTTAACAGCATGTTAAATATTTATTCCAGGAATATGAAGAATCGGAAGACCAAAGTAATAACCCGCGTCTCGTCAGGTTAGACGAAGAGCTTAGCCTGGACGTAAATCTGAGGGCGGAGGAAAAACAAGCGATATCACAACTCTGTTACGAGTATAACGATATCTTTTTCCTCAAAGGTGGTCGGCTAACTTTCACAAACGCCATCACTCATGATATACCATTGGTGCAGGACCAAGCACCAATCAACCAGAAAATGTATCGTTTGCCAGAGATGCAGCGAAATGTAATAAACGAACAGCTTCACGAAATGCTAGAAAACGACATAGTGCAGCCAAGTAAATGCCCTTGGAATTCACTTCTCCTAGTCGTCCCCAAGAAGGCGGGACCAGACGGTGAAAAAAGGTGGCGCGTCGTCGTAGACTTTCGTAAATTAAACGAAAAGACAATTGGTGACGCCTTCCTGCTACCTCGGATCGAGGATATTCTCGACCAACTAGGTCATTCTCGGTATTTTACCACCCTCGATCTCACCAACGGCTATCACTAGGTGCTCGTCGATTCTCAAGACCGACCAAAAACCGCGTTAAGCACCAATTACGGCCACTATGAATTTAGGCGTATGCCATTTGGGCTCAACAGGATTACAGGGCTTGGAATGCTTTGTCTACCTAGACGACATAGTCATCTACGGTAAAAATCTTGCGGACCACAATAATAAGCTCCGCAAAGTCTTCAATCGTTTGAGAGAGAACAACCTTAAACTGCAGCCGGAAAAGTGCCAGTTTCTGAGAAAAGAGGTTGTTTACCTAGGCCACAAGTGTTCCAGTGAAGAAGCACTTCCAGACCCCAGTAAAACGGCTTGCGTCCAAACTTTCCCAATTCCCAGAACTGTACGCCAAGTTCAATCCTTTATTGGACTTGCCAATTATTATCGAAAATTCATCCCCGACTTCTACAAAATTCACATGGACCGAGAAGTGCCAGGAGGCATTTGAGAAGATCAAAACCTCATTAATTTCCCCTCCACTCCTATATCCCGATTTTTCGAAACCGTTCAATTTAACCACGGACGCCAGCAGCGAGGCATTAGGAGCCGTCCTCTCGCAAGGAGAAGTAGGACACGATCAGCCTATTGCCTACGCCAGCCGTACACTGAACAAGGCGGAACGCAACTACTCAACTATTGAAAAAGAGTTGCTCGCCATAGTCTGGGCTACGCGTAACATAGACCATAAGCCTCTCAAAGGCGTCTTTAATTTTAAAGACCCCACTTCCCGTCTGGTTAGATTTCATCATAAACTTTCCGAATTCGATTATCAAATCGAATACAAGCCAGGAAAGTACAATACGAATGCCGACGCGTTAAGCCGCATTCCACGGGAAGTTAGCGAAGATGCAAATGGCCAAAATATAATGGTAAAAGCACAAGTCCACCAGAGAATGGAATCGGAATCGGAGGATGAAATAACCTCTTTTCGAAAAAATCGCCTAAAATGTAACGCTGTGACCCGGGCCCAAGTGAAAAATGCTCAAACAGAGTCACGCCTCGTGAAAACGAAATAATTCCAAATGTAGAAGAGGTCGCTACAGAAAACCCGCCAGATACTAATCCGCTAATTAACGATAAACCTAAGCCCCCTAAAATAATCACAAGCCCCAAGGAGATACAAACGATCTTACATGATTATCACGACTGCCCTTTTGGCGGCCATCAGGGCGTAAATAAAACATACAAGCGGATTCGAACGAAGTACTGGTGGAGGCACATGCCTCGCGATATTAAGAAATACGTTAAGCGTTGCTCAAAATGCCAAAAAATGAAGGCATCACCTCAGTATAAAATGCCGATGGTCATCACGGACATCGCGGAACAGCCCTTCGACAAAGTCTATCTCGACATTGTAGGTCCACTCGAGGAAACTGACTCCGGAAAGAAGTACATCTTGACTTTACAGGATAACCTCACAAAATTTGTCGATTGGTACGCCATGCCTAACGGGGAAGCCGTCACTGTAGCGCAAATCTTCTTCGACGAAATCGTCGCGCGTTACCGCATCCCTAAGCGAATAGTCACTGATCAAGGAAGCAACTTCCTTAGTGACCTGTTTAAAAAGGTATGTAAACTGCTACGGGTGAAGAAGCTACAAACTTCTGCCTACCACCCACAGTCAAACGGCGCACTTGAACTGGCACACACTCCGTTGATCGAATACTTGCGTACCATAGTGGACGAGAATCCCAAATCATGGGATCAATATCTGCGAACCGCTGCATTCGTGTACAACAACAGTGTACACGAGGGGACGAAATTAACTCCCATGGACTGCCTTTACGGCTTCACAGCGGATGTTCCGTCAAACTTAAAACGAGACCCTGAACCCGTGCATAATCACGAGAGCTACTATCAGATCCTACGATACAAGCTTCAAAGGGGTTATGCCACGGCACGCCAAAGTATGCTCGCTAGCAAACAACGATCGAAACTATACTACGATAAAGCTGTTCGACCCTTGTCATTTCACATAGGTGACAAAGTCTTACTCAAGAGCGAAAGTCGAAAACACAAGCTCTCTCAAATTTGGGTAGGACCATATCTGGTAATCGGTATACCATCATCAGTGAATACAACCCTACAACCCAATGGGCAAGCGTACAGTTACGGTTCACAAGAACCGTCCTAAGCCATTCTATGAATAAATAATTTCAATTAAAATTTTTTTTAAACGCGTCGTGGCTTGCTACCACAATCTACGGTCGAGATGAAGATCGTAACGCAAAGCCAGCACAAAATCAAGAAAGGAAAAACGAAAAAGTTCTTTAACAACTCGGTCCAATCGGGTCCCAACCAACCTTAATTATAAAATTTTTATTTCTTATAACCTTTTTACTGAATTTCGAATCTCTTAACGTAAAAACTCCCACTCCACCTATTAAACATGCATAAAACTACGAAGTACCAGGCAACAGGACTTCACTATCTTTTTGCACGGCACCCCATAATTAAAAGAACGACTATTACCAAAAGTCGAAAGTAGGTATTACGACCGTTTAGGCAGACACTCAGTAGACATGAAGTTTGTAGCCTATGACGTCATGGGCGGGGTTTCCCTGTATGGCGTCATAGTAGGGAATTCCCGGAGGGGATCCGGATCCGGTTGCAAGACGTCACAGGAGGGAATTCGCTGACGTCATATGTTGACTTAGTCATCTGTTGGCTCAAGTCGTTATTATCTCTCGATGTTCGTCTGGTGGGTCTCCCGTTTCATTCTGTTGATGTGTTTGTCTCTTTCCCTCTCCCAATGGTCGTCTGGTCGAACAGTCAGCTTGTTTGCGATGATATCATCCGTGAGAAGTTAATGAAATTTAATTAAAAAAAGCAGAGGTATCTGGATTTGAACAGCGGACCCCTCGAGCTTCGCAGGAAAGTGCTCTAGCCATGGGGCTATCAAACTAATTGGAAATGGTACTTCTAAGTCGGTATATAAACGAATGTTGGAGATAAAAATAGAAAATTGGATCTTTAGTTTATTTTGCGTATATATCAATACGAGCAGGGCGAGCTGAAAATAGATTTTATTGGCTTATTGAATTTAAAGACGCCATCTCTGGAGGAATTCGTCGAATTAGTCGAAAAAGCCATTTATAAATAGAATTCATTAATTAATTAATATCTGGTTCAAAAATAATAATTAATAAATATCTGGTTCAATTCCTTTTAACATAAAAAATCCGCTGATAAGTAATAGTAAACGTTTGGATTCGATTCGTCAGCGTAAAAAATTTGCCGATAAGAGTTGAATGGCCCAGAATGTTTTGGGGTGATAAGAAAAAACGATTCGCTGTAGTAACCTCGAACTTTAAAAGATTATCATGCAATTTCTTTTCCAGATCTAAATATAGACACTAATTCGAGGTCATATTATGAAATAATTTCGTGTTTATGAAACTAGCAAGTAAGTCATTCCACCAATTACGTCATCTGGGGCTTTGATTACTAGTTCAAATAACACCATTGAGGACTAGCCAAAAGAATTTGTGTAATTAATGGAAAAAATCTGGTGTTTAAAAATAACATGCATCGCTTTGCATAAATCCGTTGATAAGTAATAAACGTCTAGTCTCGGTACCTTAATTTCCTGATAAGAGTTGATTGCCCCCAAAAACCGGAGTAGCAACCTTGAACTTTAGATAGGAAGAGGAAATTAACATGATCATTGAGACCGTTGCAGCACATTCTAAAAATAACCTCAAAAACTTTGAATTTTGGACGAACAGAATCAAGGTAGCTGGAATGTCTTCTTTCGGTACTTTGGAGAGGTTTATCATGTCAAGAACTTGCAAAGGAAATTAATATCTTTTCATGGCCTTAAACTTCTTTTCATCATGGTTCAGTCGTTATAATCTTACTAAGGGAAACCATATTTTTTTTATTGAATCGTAATAATGTTTTTAAATTTATACCAGACTAGCAGCTAACAAACCCATATGACATTTAAAATTTAATTTTTGAATGCGTCATGTAACAATAAACCCAAATTGTTCACACAGAGTTGTCATGTAATTTTGCAAATACTGCAATACTTGAAGTTCGTGTTCCTAGTTAAATTAAAATAATCTAAGATGCATCAACAACCAATCATCGGTGAAGCAGTAATCGAAGACTTTGTAGTACTGGAAGAACTGAAACCTATGCTTGCAGTTAACGACATGGAAGAGTTGTTAGAGTATATAATTATAGGCTGCAGTAATGTAACAACAAAGTATTTGAGCCTCTGACTGCGGTTCCAGTGATTGATGATTTTCAAAAAAGAATTTTACAAAACATATATTCAATACAAGAACATCTTTTTGTCTCTTAAATTCTCCATTTTTTTTGTATTATAGGCTGTGTTACTTTATTTATACATTCCTGTTTAATATCACTAAGCTCGATGATTTGTGCCCCTTACCTCGCTTGATGTATTTGAATCGCGCTATACCCCCGAAATATATTTAAATGCAGACTTTATTGTCTTAACCTCTATAACCTCTTTAATAGCAGGAGTTAACAAATCCCCGCTTTTTCTCGAATTTCCAATTATTTGCTATTTTAATTGCCATCACTTGCGAAAAACATCCGCAAATTTTGTTACTGCCGCCCAAAATCATCCTATCAACTTCTGTTATTACCAAAACTCGACCTATCACTAAGTAAGATTGTCGTTTTATTTATTAAAGCCTTAGATGTAGTTAAAGGTGCAATAAATATTATACCATTAAATTAGGAGCGCTATGTATCAATCGCGAAAGGACTTCATGTTGCAAGAAATCAAATTATAGAAATACGAATTTTAGATTCATATAGATAATGTCCTCTAGCGTAGAAAAATTAGCGAATAACTTATCTGATTAAAACTTAATATTAACCAGATCCTTTTATAAAAATGACGATTTATAAAAAAAAATTAGTGCAAAGTATTTCGATAATATTTTTATAGATACTAAGTGTTCTGATAATGATTATGCGCGAGTTACGTTGCCATTTCCGCTGAACTTGCAAAAGAAAAATTCGTTAACAAGAAATGACCGTAAGGTGATATTCTCTAAGAGAACGGAAAACTTAAACTTTCCCACACCATCAGCGAATTCCCAGACGGCAACGGATCCACATGAAATTATACTCTTCTGATTATGATTGCATTTGGATGAAAAACAACTTTTGCTTCTAATCAAATTAAGTTAGTTCTGACTTGGTTTTATAATCGTACAGACGCAAAAGAAAAGATTCTGAAGAATCTCGGTAAAACTCTTAAGAGAATTTATATGTAAATTTTGTAAATAAGTTTTCGTGGTTAAATAAAAGTGTAGTGATCTAAAGGAATATTTTATTTAAATAATTTTTTTTTTTCTCACAATTAATTACGGAAAAATAAAACTGGCGCAGTCGGTAGGATATCTTTCTAAAGAAAGATATCCAGTGATACGTAAAATAGAAAAATATCCAGTGTTACGGAAATTTAAACTATTAAAGTGAAAGTGATCAATTAAAGTAACGCAGCAAGGCTTCACTTCAGTTTTGTGTAGAAACAACGATCACGATTAGTGCAAAAAGAAAATTGCGATTCGATAATAATCGAAACCTTGAAATGGCGACAATGGAACAGATGGTGGCTCAGATAAATACCCTTACACAAAAATTAGCTGAACAAGAAACCAAACTTAATCGAGCTAATTTGACAAAATTTGAGCTGACTGCCGACCAAATAATTAGAAATTTCAACGAAATACCAACATTTTCCGGAGAAGACTCCTTCAAATTAAGATCATTCCTTAAAACTGTCGAAGATGTAGAGGCTCTATGTGGCGATAACAACGTTCAATTGAAACAGTATTGCCTAAAAAAAGTAATTAATGGAAAAATCATCGGTAAAGCAAGAAACGCCATCCTAGAAATCCCAGAGCATCGACGGAACTGGACAACTGTAGTAGAGACATTGAGGCTAAGATTCCGGCCAAAGCAGACAATACACCAGTTGATGTTTCAAGCGAAGGAAGTAAAGGTACACAATTTGAAAGATTTGTTTAATAAATTAACTAGCATTAAAAGCCAAGTCAGTGAAATTTGTGATTATAATGAAGAGGATAGTTACACTTACGAAGCAATTGATAGGGAATTAATTCAAATTTTAAAATCTAGCTAATACCTATTCTACAAGTACAAATAGACCAAGATAAAAGCTTGTTTGAATTAGATAATTCTTTATGTCAGACGGAAATATATACAAGTGATGATGTGATTAAAAATATATATAAGATTAATAAAAGTGATAGAAATAGCAAAGAAAATCAGTACAGTAAACGAATTAACAGTGGTAATCGCGATCTTTATAGAAATTACAACGCTTATAACCCACCAAAATTTTCTAACTCTGCGAATTTTTATAACTCGCCCAATTTTCATAACTCCACTAGACCTAGATTCACTCAAACTTCTACGAACAATAACAGAAACTCAGGACAATATAGGCGACATAACTTTATACAAAACAGATCAGGACAGTATAGAAACAATAATAATGACGTATCCGAACCAATGGAGGTAGATAACTTTAATAGAGAGAGTGTTGTTAATCAGGAGGTAAATTTTACAAACTAGCCTCGGACAACAAATTACCAATAATCAAATTAACTTTTGATAATATCTCATTAAATTGTTTGATAGATACAGGCTCAGACACTAGTCTTTTAAAACCCAATGTACTACCTTACGATATCTTAAAGTTAGAAAAACCCCTCACATATAACTCATTAGGAGGTCCAAATTGTGTAACACAAAAGATAATCACACCTATTCCTAAAGAAATGAAAAGAGAAGGAACACTTGAATGGAAAATTTTCCCTCTTAAGAGTAGAAAATACGATGCAATAATCGGCATCAATTTTTTAATCCCCTTCCAATCAAGAGTTGATGTTCATAATCAATATTTAGAAATCTTCTCTAAATATAAAATACCTTTTGAGAACATTGACTATCCAAATGAAATTGCTCAAGCAAATCATCTCGAACCTATAAATGACGCAAAGGAAGAAATTTCTAATAGAATTAGCCAATCCCATCTTAATTTCGAAGAGAAATCGCACTTAAAAGAGTTATTAGTCAAAAACAAAGATTTGTTTTTCTGTGAAGGCGACAATTTGACCTTTACACATGAAATCAAACATGAAATCAGATTAAAGTCTGAAAATCCAATCTATTGTAAGGTTTACCGCTATCCGCAAATACATGAAAAGGAAATTGAGTCCCAAATTAAAGAAATGTTAAAGCAGGGTATAATCAGAGAATCTAATTCACCTTACAATTCCCCTCTTTGGATTGTTCCCAAGAAAATGGACAATTCCAATGTTAAAAAATGGCGAATAGTAATAGATTACAGGAAACTCAATGAAATCACTGTAGATGATAAGTTTCCTATCCCGAATATCGATAGTATTCTGGATAAATTAGGAAAGGCCCAATACTTCACAACACTTGATCTGGCAAAAGGGTTCCATCAGATCTTAGTAAAGGAAGAAGACCAAAAGAAAACAGCCTTTTCTACACCATTCGGACACTACGAATATATTCGTATGCCCTTTGGCTTAAAAAATGCACCAGCAACCTTTCAGAGGTTGATAAATTCAGTATTAAGAGAATATATAAACAAGATCTGCGTAGTATATCTTGACGATATACTAATCTTTAGTACTTCTCTTCAAGAACATGCTACAAACATTAACAAAATTTTTAACAAACTTCGGGAGGCAAATCTTAAGATACAGATCGACAAATGCAATTTCTTCTGCAAAGAAACAGAATATCTTGGTCATGTATTGACTACTACTGGAATCAAACCGAATCCCAAGAAAATTAAAGACATCACAGAACTAAAACTCCCCATAACACAGAAGCAGATCAAATCATTCCTGGGAGTGACAGGTTATTACAGAAAGTTTATAAAAAATTATGCCAGAATAGCCCAACCAATGATTAAATATTAAAAAAAGAATACACAAATTAATAAATTAGATCCTTCTTACATCAACGCCTTCGAACAGCTAAAGACTTTAATTACTTCGCATCCTATACTTAAATACCCCGATTTTAACAAGCCATTTAAAATTAATACGGATGCAAGCCAACAAGCAATTGGTGCTGTACTACTTCAAGACAATCACCCAGTTGCTTTTGCTAGTAGGACTTTGAATAATCATGAAGTGAGATATAGTACTACGGATAAAGAATTATTAGCCGTTATATGGGCAGTAAAATACTTTAGACCCTACATATATGGTAAAGAATTCGAACTTCAAACAGACCACCAAGCCTTAAAATGGTTACACACTAAATATTTAGGTAAAGACTTAAATCCCAGATTGCAAAGATGGATTCTGTCCCTTGGTGAATACAATATAAAAATTGAATATTTAAAGGGAAAGGAAAACAAAATTGCAGATTTCCTTAGCAGAATTAACACCGATGATCACGAAATAAACGGACTGACCGAGACGATCAGTCTTAACGAAGGAAGAGATCCTTCGGAACATAATGGCAACATGGATATTCCAGAGAATATTAAAAACTCAGACCTTTCGGAGAATATAAATGATAATCTCTCCCTCCAAGCTACAATTCATTCGCAAGACGAGGAACAAAATGATCACATTCCTATTCTAGATACTATAGTCAATAGATTCAAAACCCAAATTATAATCACAACAAACTTTACCCAACAAGTCGAACAAATATTAGGAAACCGACGAATATACATAAACCCAGACTCAACCCCATAAGAAGTAATCAGTATACTAAAAACTTATATATCCAATAGTAAGATAGCAATCTATACTGAAATATCAGATCACGATTTTAATTCCATTCAACAGATACTAATTAAAGAATTTCCCAATACGAAGTTCATAAAATGCTCTTATTTCGCTCAAGACATTGAAACTGAAGAGGAGTTAATCAAAATAATATCCATTCAGCATAAAGAACAAAAGCACCCCGGTATCATTGCCCTTTACGAAGATTTAAAAATTAAAATTTATCACAAACAACTCAAGATTATTATAAACAAAATTACGAATAATTGCGACATCTGTAATAGAGGTAAATACGATAGAAACCCAATAAAACCTACATTCAAGAAAACTGAAATCCCTACAAAGAAAAACCAAATTGTTCACGTAGACACTTACACCAATAAAAAACAAACGTTTATGGTCTTTATTGATAAATTTACTAAATTTGCAACAGCATACCCAGTCGAACATAGAAACCACACGGAAATTATTGAAAAATTAAGAATGTATTTTAACCATAAAAAACCACAAAAGCTCGTAGCCGACAACGAATTTAAATATGTCAATATTAAAGAATTCCTAAGACAAGAAAATGTTGAACTACATTTAGTTAAACCCAATAGCCATACAGGAAATTCCGATGTAGAAAGACTCAATAGTTCCCTCACAGAAAAATTACGTATACTTAATTTAGAACAACCAAACCCAATACGAATTCAAATGTTAGATGCAATAAGATGTTACAATAATCAATATCACAGTACAATCAAAACCACTCCATTTAGTGCTGAAGAAGGAATAGTACCGACCGAACTAATCTATAACAATCTGATTAAATCTCAAGAAAAAAGATTAGAAAAACATAACATACATAAAAAATTACAAATCTTTAAGACATAAGGACGAACCTAAATTCAGAAAATATAATTTATGTAATATACATCCTTCTAATATAAAACGTCCCCTTAAATTTTCAGATAATGATGTTCACATTTCTAATAATAACAATGCTACAGCCAACAATGACTCAACTACAAGTAGAGAAGATCGAATCTAATACCGGCTACACTATTATACAAGAAAAAGAGGTTTTAATACCCAAAACTTACAACTTCTCTCTGCATATTATTGATCTCAATCAAATTGACAGTGTAATAAAAGAATTAACAAATAGCACATCTTTACTTCCTGGAAATGTTAGCTACCAATTATTAAAAGACATAGACAAACTACAAGATAAGTTAGAAACTTTAGGAAACGGACATCATAGCATACAAAAACGTGGATTATTTAACTTCATAGGAACAATTAATAAATGGATTACAGGAACCATGGATGACGATGACAGACAAACTATAAATCAACATTTAGAGTATATAGACACTAACAATCATAACTTAATAACCAACAACAACAAACAGGTACAGATAAACGAAAACTTTAACGCATCTTTAAATAAACTAATTAATGTTATACAAAATGATAGAGCAATCATTAAAGGCTTCTTAAAAGCGAACGCTGATAAAATATCTTTGAAAATTGCAATATTTGATATCAAATTAAATATTCAAGAGGTAGATAGAATGATAAGTGAATTGCAAGATAACATTATATTTTCCAACCTTAATATCATCCATCCATCCCTATTAACTCACGAAGAAATTCTTGAATATCAGATAAATTCGGATAAAATAAAAAACCTGAAGGTGGGATTTGCCAAAACAACCGCGGATAAATTAATATTCTTAGTAAAGATTCCGTATAGAATGACACTTATAAATAAAAAATTAATCATACCTTTAGCAGATGTAAATACTTGTGATATTGTTAAATCACCAATGACTGAAACTTTTGAATATCGAGGTGACTATTACGAATATGACCAAAACAAAGCAATTCATCAGTTAAATAATTTAGAACATTGTTTCTTAAATAAAAATTGTGAAAATATAAAAAGTTGCAAAACAGAATCTTATAAAATAGGAGATGACAGTCTCCTTATCCAATTAGCAAACAATGTAACTGTAACGTCAAATTGCGACGAGAGAAAATTTGTTTTATGTGGAAATTATTTTATTAAATTTTATAATTGTAGTATCAATGTAGACAATAGAACTTACAGTAATAAAATAAAAGAGATAACAAATAAATATTTTATACCAAATTTAGACTATAGATCTGAAAATTATACATTGTCTTTTAATGAAATTTTACTAGATACAAAGGAAAATATAAAAGAAATTCAAGAATTAAAATTTCGCAAAATTATATTTTATTCAGGAATTAGTACTACAGTAATCATTATATTAATAATAGCGATAATAGCTTTATATATATATTGTAAACAAAAACGATTAAAAGTAAAAGTTGTGAATAGGATTCAGGAGAATCCTTATCTTAACGAAGGAAGAGTTACGTTGCCATTTCCGTTGAACTTGCAAAAGAAAAATTCGTTAACAAGAAATGACCGTAAGGTGATATTCTCTAAGAGAACGGAAAACTTAAACTTTCCCACACCATCAGCGAATTCCCAGACGGCAACGGATCCACATGAAATTATACTCTTCTGATTATGATTGCATTTGGATGAAAAACAACTTTTGCTTCTAATCAAATTAAGTTAGTTCTGACTTGGTTTTATAATCGTACAGACGCAAAAGAAAAGATTCTGAAGAATCTCGGTAAAACTCTTAAGAGAATTTATATGTAAATTTTGTAAATAAGTTTTCGTGGTTAAATAAAAGTGTAGTGATCTAAAGGAATATTTTATTTAAATAATTTATTTATTTTTTTTCTCACAATTAATTACGGAAAAATAAAACTCGCGTGCAACAAGCGTTTGGAAAGCATTTAAATGTAAATATTTGTAGACTTTTTAAAAATATATTTAAAATGTGAGGTTTTGTTATTAGCGGATGTCTTTGAAAATTGTAATATGTAAAAATATGTGCTTGAACCTTGTCATTATTATACAGCACCAGGATTATTTTGGGATGCTATGCTGAAGTATACAAAGATTGAATTACAATTATTAACTGACGTAAATACGTATAACTTTATAAATAAAAGAATCAGAAAGAGTCTAACAGAATGTTCTCACTGGACTTCTACTGCTAATAATAAGTATATGGAAAATTTTAACCCATCACAAAGCTCAACATATTTAATTTACCTTCAAAATTATGCCCGTTACATCGATTGATGTATTTGAATCGTGCTATAACCCGAAATATAATTAAATGCAAACTTTATTGTCTTAACCTCTATAACCTCTTTAATAGCAGGAGTTAATAAATCCCGCTTTTTCTCGAATTTCCAATTATTCGCAATTTTAATCTTCATCCAAAAACTTTTCATTGCCATCGCTTGCGAAAAACAGCCGCAAATTTTGTTACTGCCGCCCCAAACTGGGGTGAATGTACTTGGTGTATGCAATTAGTGGATCGTGGCTAACTTCACTAGGAGATAAGGTGATAGGTCGATTTCTGGCAATAACAGATAAGATGTAAGAGAAATAAATCGCGACTAAGTTGCCTAATCATATCATGCTCCCCATGATATCTCGTGTCTCCAGGGAGCCGGCATTGTCTAACTGTTTTGATTTAGTTGATAAGTAACATAATTTGCGGTGTTTGCTGGAAAGACAATTATGGCTTTTTAGTAATCGATAAAGATAGTTTGTTGAAGAAAGGACGTTATCGAAAAGGAATCGATACATACATTTCGCTATAAATTTAGAAGATCTAGTAAAGCAAATCAGTTAAAGCTGTTCATAGACCTGCTAAAGCTGGTAATAGACCTGTTAAAGCTGGTAGTAGACCTGATATAGCTGTTCATAGACCTGCTAAAGCTGGTAATAGACCTGTTAAAGCTGGTAGTAGACCTGATATAGCTGTTCATAGACCTGCTAAAGCTGGTAATAGACCTGTTAAAGCTGGTAGTAGACCTGATATAGCTGTTCATAGACCTGCTAAAGCTGGTAATAGACTTGTTAAAGCTGATAGTAGACTTACAGTGAGATTGCATTTGAAGCCATTGTTAATATACAATAATGCCATTGATAATAAATACAAACACAAAAGTGTTAAGTCTTCTAGTCAGTCTAAAGCCACGCAACAGTCAGGAATAAAGCTAACAGTCGCTAACAAGCAATTCTTAAAAACTCTTGGTCTTAAGTTAAAAAATGAGTGAAATACTCGATATTACTCAGGGTACTAGCTATGATAATAGTATTACAAAAGTTGAGTATCACAGCTACTCTCCGTTTTTAGCATCATATAAGAATAGCGATGAAGTTCGAATATCATTACAACATCAGGATTTGTATATTTTACCAAGTGAAAGCTCCTTATATATATAGAAGGCGCGATAACAACATCAGATGGGTTGGCCTCAACAACGGCAAAATTAACTAATAACGCCATAGCTTTTCTATTTGACGAAATTTGCTATGAATTAAATGGCGTAGAAATTGATCGCACGAGAAATCTGGGATTTGCTACAACAATAAAAAATTACATATCTTTAAATCAAAATGAAAGCAATGTGTTACTAAATGCTTCCTGGTCTCCAGATAATTCAATATTACCTACAAGAGGATTTTTCAATTTTTGCATTCCTTTAAAGTTGTTGCTCGGATTTGCTGAAGACTATAAGAAAATTGTTATAAATGCTAAACATGAACCTATATTAATTCGAAGTAGAGGCGATGAAAATGCTTTTATATCGCCAGACGATGAAGTTAAGATAGATATTTTCAAACTACAATGGCGAGTACCCCACATAAGTGTAGCTGATGAAGAAAAACTATCGCTGCTTAAGTTAATCGATACTGGGCGGCCAATACAAATGAGTTTTCGTAGTTGGGATATATACGAATATCCTATATTACCTACAACTGTCGATCATAATTGGACAATTTAAACATCTACTCAGTTAGAAAAACCTCGCTATGTAATTTTAGCACTTCAAACGAACCGAAAAAACGAGAAGAGTAAAGATGCAAGCAAGTTTGATCGTTGCGATCTTTCAGATGTGAAGCTTCACTTAAATTCTGAAACATTTCCATATGAAGACTTAAACATTAAATTTGATCGTGAGAGATATGCTTTATTGTATGATATGTATACGAAATTCCAACAATCGTATTATGGGCGGATGCATCAACCGCTGCTTACCCGAGAGAAGTTCAAGGAAAGCGCTCCAATTGCTGTTATCAATTGCTTACATCAAAACGAGGTGATCAAATCAGGACCAGTCGATATTCGTATACAGTTTAAAACACTTAGTAATATTCCAGCAAACACAACCGCTTTTTGTTTGCTTTTGCATGACAGAATAGTCGAATATATTTCATTGACGAGTGAAGTTAGAAAAATAATTTAAGGCTACCAAATGGCTGCAATTGTGGATATCCAAGGATTTAAAGACGATCATAAGAAGTTTATTGTGAAGGAATTGGCAATTTTGACAAACGGAAACCAAATACAGCACTTTTATTTTTCAACCTCCATTCAGATTTAAGGATTTAACACCTGCAAAGAGAAGAGAAGCGAAATGGCTGCATGATGATTACCATGGATTAAATTGGCACGATGGATATATTCCCTATCATAAATTACATGCTATAGTGACTCCTTTAATAAGAAACAAAGTAGTTTATGTGAAAGGCTGTGAAAAAGCTTGCTGGATCAAAAATACATTTGGTGAAGGTGTAATAGTATATAATATGGAAGAAGAATTGCAGTGTCCTAATATAGAATGTTTAAAATCTTTTTGTAGTAACACCCCCTGCTGTTTATGTCATCAGGGACAATGTGCTCAAAAAAAATGTGTACCTGTTTAAAAATTTTTTAGATAATAGCAAGAAATAAGAAAGAAATATATAGGGTTCATATTAATAAAAAGACTTATTAAAATTAAATATTATTTTTTTTATTAATTTTATTCCTCAACATCCATTTCATTAATTTTATAATGATTCCAGGCATATGTGGAAATGCCATCATCCCGAATAAATCTTTTATCGTCTAAATAACTTACTTATTTATAATTTGTGTGTATATATTATGAACTATAGATTAAAAGATATACATATTTCCATATATTATTTTCTTCTTATACAAACAGTCTCTATAATTATTTAAATCAATATTATCTAACGCAGTTTTCTTTACCCCTTTGGCTTTTTTTATTAAATCGCATTTGTCAAAGTCTAATGAATACATTTTAGCTCTTAGTCCTATAAATTCTTTTATAATTTTGCCATTTACTTCGTCTTTCATATACTCTACAATTTTTTTGTTTCTTAAAGGTATTTGGTAAGGGTTATCGAGTGCATATTCTGAAGTATCAAAATGTTGGTTATAAATATCGTTATAAAAGTCATCAGTAAAAATAGTATATATGAAGGAATCAGTATCCATGTAATTTAGCATTACATTTTGTCTGTATTTAGGTTTCACATATCCATAATGAAAATCATACATTTTCAGTTTGGATAATTCTAAAACGCAAAATCCTAAGTAAAGGGGTTTGTTGTAATATGATTTGATTCTATTAAGTTGTATTGCAACTAAATCCTCAGTAACATGAGTAGAGCTATGAAAATTGGGCTTCGCAATAAGAGCTCGTGCCCCCAGTGATCTACCCCTGCTGTTCATAAACCTGGTAAGAGCTGATCGTAGACCTGGTAAAGCTGTTCATAGACCTGGTAAAGCTGTTCACAGACCTGGTAACAGCTGTTCATAGACCCAGTAAAGCTGTTCATAGAGCTGTACTTATACCTGTTATAGCTGATTATAGACCTGAAATCAACTGTATTTTTGGGGCTAAGGGGTCCCCTGAAGTATTTAAAATCGACGAAAACCAGGGGATTTAGACATATGTCAGGAAAGGTTAAATAAAACGCAAAATAATTAAAATATATAATAATAATAATTATAATCTTTATTGCTGATTACAGTACACAAGATTGACAATCTTTTCTACGTACTAACTCAAAACGGGTTATAGACGGTATTGAATTTAGTTAACAAGAGTATGCAAATAAAATAATATTAAAATTAGATTGAATAGTTAAGAAAAATTAATTTAATACTGAACAGTTATCTACTGATGATTCCAGACAAAGAACGAATGATAAGAATTATAATAAGTGATCTTTAACGAGTGCCTTGAAGTTACTGATGGTGCCCGATGTTTGGATATTAGGAGGAAGAGTGTTCCATAGGCGAATAATTTGGACAGGATAGGAATCTTCCATGGCCGATTTGTAGAAGCGTGGCATTTAAAGATTTCTGTTACGCTGAGATGTTGTGAAGTTAAATAAAACTCTGAGGTATTCCGGTTTATTAGATTGAAGAAGATTGTACAGATTGTAGCAAGAGCCCTTTGCTTTAGATAAGATGACAATGTATACCGAAGCATTCTCAACCGGAACGGTGAAACTTGGTCGTACCTGCGTAGTCCGAAAACAAAACGTATGCATTCGTTGAAAGCAACTTCCAATTGACGCGCGCAGGTGCTATCTAACTTCGGGTAGATCATACTACCGAAGGTAAAATGGGGCATTATTAACGCCTTAACTAATCTTAGACGCGTACTGACGGGAAAGATACGCGCCGAGAGCCACAGCCTACGAAGGCCACCATAAATCACGCCAAGCTTCCCCTTTGTATTGTCGCAGCATTTCATTTGCTGATTCGTAGTAGTCCCAAGATTCTTAACGTTATCTAGAACTGGTAGCGAATACCCATTTAAAACCACCGACGGAATATTAGACTGATCAATTACGCTGTTGGAGAAAATGATAAACTGCGATTTTCTAGGGTTTAGCTGCAAATGGTTATAATCGGACCATATGCATATACTTTTAAGGTCAGAGTTAATGCGAGCTATACAGTCCTCAATGAGACCTATCGGCCGGCTTAAATATAATTGTACGTCGTCCGCAGAGAGATGAATTGTTGAGTCGCGGATCACCGACGGCAGATCATTAATAAATAAACTGAACAGTAACAGATCCAAAATTGATCCTTCAGGCACGCCTTGCCCCAGATATAGCCGCGAGGAGAATGTGTTGTCAACCTTAACCTGTTGAGAACGGCCCGAGAGGAAACTAATAATCATTTGAACTGCCAGTCTATCAAACATAAAATAAGAAGAAAGTTTGCGGATGAGAATACAATGATCAACACAATCAAAAGCCTTAGAGAAATCAAGAAGAATTAAGGTAGTTAATTCATTCCTGTCAAGGGCGCTTCTTACGTCAGAAGAGACTTTAAGAATGGCAGTTTCGCAGGAGTGATAGGCTCGGAAGCCAGACTGCCAACATGTTAACAAGTTATATTTCTCCAAATATTCCAGTATTTGCCTATACATAAGCTTCTCCAGAACTTTAGACAAAAAGCTTAGTAGGCTAATAGGGCGAAGGTCCGATGGTGATTCTGGACAGGACTTCTTAGGTATGGGTAGAACTATAGCAGTCTTCCAGGTAGTGGGAAACGTAGATCTAGTGAGACAGGAATTTAATATATGGTGAATATACCTACCGATTATAGGGAATAGAAGTTTGATAAAGCGAGGTGAAAGGTTGTCTGGACCTGTTGCGCCTGACTTGATTGAGCTAATAGCAGTTGCGACTTCATCAAGATCGACCGCACGGAAAGAAAACAAATTGGTAGAATGACTAATCACCGGAGGACTGGTTGGGTTATCAAAAATGGCGGCCTGACTTGGAGCTACTGAAGGGACATAATTTACGGAAGTGAAAAAAGTATTAAGATCATCAGGTTTGAAGGTGCATGGAATTCGGTCCTTGCCGTATACTCCGGCCTGCCGTAAATTGCGCCATAACGTACTAGAGTCAAGATCCATGCTCAGTTTGGTGCTAAAGAATTGTCGTTTGGCACGACGTATCGCCGTATTAGTCCTGTTGCGAGCGAATTTGTATAACGACCTCGACTCATCAGTTCTAACCCTTCTCCAGCGCTGATATAAATATTCCCGCTCGGCGATGTATGTACTTTTTTATTTTAACATTTTCTTTTAAACCCATAGGGTTCTGAGCTGTAATTTTCAGGAAATCTACGTTTTTCAGCTTTAGGTCTATATATTTTCACTTCTGAAACAGTAACAATTTCATGATTTTGTGTACGGCGTATATTTTGAGATAGAATTTGAATATCTTCATTATCTGCGGGGTTCAATATCATATCCTTTATTTTCTCAAAGTTTACAAGTTTGGATGTTTCATGATTTAGACAGATTCCTTTCACTTTACACTCTGTTTCAATAGAGTTATCCTTTGTGCTGAAAACTTGATATGTATAATTTTTAGGGCCTCCGCACAAGAATTCCGTGATATAACTGTCTGGTCCATAACATTCAAGTTCACTGGTCATATCTCCAATAAATTCACCTGTTGATGGTTCATATTCTCCCTCTCTGCTAACATATATAACAGAATCTGTATCATAATATAAAACTCGATCACCAAGTTGTTGCAGGTAGCTGTAAAGCTTGAGACGAGCCTGTGTTGTGGTATAAGCAGCTATAGAAACATTTACAATTGATAGAGAGTCAGAGGCTTCCTCTGTGTAACCCCAATTGGCTATAATTGTTTCTTCATTCACAGGGAGGAGATGATGCACCTCTACCGATGGGTTAGTCAGTAGGTCATAGAGTTCTGATAGTTTATTTATTATACATATTTTTGGCTGGTTTTCACGCTGTCCAAATTTTCCCCAAAAGGAATTTAATATTAATTTAGCCAGCGATCTTAATCCGGCGTTATTTTCAATTTCAGAAAATTCTAATTTAACACCCTCATTCTCGAGAAAATCTTCAACGTATTTTTTCTTTTCTTCCTCTGTTTGGTATTTGCTAGGCCAACCTGATGCCTGTTGTTTTATTTTAATAAAGCTATTCATCATTGTGGTAAATAATCCCCCTGAATAGGTTAATTTGTTATACTGAGCAATATCATAACGCCATATTTCGTATATCTCAAGTAGTTTGTATCCTTTACACAAGGCTGCGTTAACCTCATCAATCACCCATGTTCCCACTAATGCTCTTTCCTCAGATGTATGCGGACATTCTTTCGATTGGTATTTCTCGCGGCTGCAAAGGACCAAATTATTCTCCATACCAAACAACCATACAAATCGATCCACGCGTTAAAAAGTTAGGTTCCACCCCCCTTCTCCCACCTTCACCACAGCAACATTTGTTTTCTCGTAGTATCAACCAAGGATCATATTCTATCCAATAGAAAAATAATTATCCAAATCGGTCCACGCGTTACGAAGTTAGACTACCCCTCCCCCCCACCCACACCTTTCACCATAGGACCAAATTATTCTCCTATTAGCAATGGGGGATCATACTCTATACAACAGAAAAAGAACCATCGAAATCGGACCACGCGTTACAAAGTTAGGTTCCACCCCCACCCCCCACCCCCATCCCCCAAAATTTTTTTCACCTGATATCAACCACGGAACGTACTCTACCCAACAGGAAAAGAATTATCCAAATCGGTCCACGCATTACAAATTTAGACTACCCCTTCCCCCCTCCCCCACCCTATTAGTAATGGGGGATCATACTCTGTACAACAAAAAAAGAACCATCCAAATCGGACTACGCGTTACAAAGTTAGGTTTCACATCCACCCCCCACCCCCACCCTACCAAAAATTTTTTTGACATGGTACCAATCAGTGAACATATTCTACCCAACAAAAAAAGAATCATCAAAATCGGTCGACGCGTTAGGAAGTTATGCCCGGTCAGACCTTGGAGAAACTAACACTCGCAATGATTGACAACAGAATTCAAAAGCTAGCAATCTCGAGAGATGAGGATTTATTTAAGAAAATCAATATAGAAGAGTTTAAACGAGAATTTAATGATATACAGAATCAATTGAAAGTAAAAGGAAAACAAAGCTTGCAGATAATAATATTTAAACCCCCGAGTAGAATAAAAAATAATGAAGAACAATTAAAAATAATCAAAGCATTTCACGACACACCACATACAGGTGGTCATTCAGGAGTCAAACGCACGATTAACAAAATAAAACAAAGATTTTGTTGGAAGAATCTCAGCAAAATGGTAAAAGCATACATCAACAATTGTGAAAAATGTAAATGCAAAAAATTAACAAGACACACCAAAGAAAGAATGGTAGAAACAAACACACCAAGTGACAGTTTCGAAATATTAGAAGTTGATACAGTAGGACCTATGAAAGAAAGTAAATTTTACAGATACATTCTGACTTGCCAATGCCAATTGATAAAATACGTAGAGGCATTTCCTATGGAAAACAAAGAAGCCAAAACAATCGCTTAGATATTAGTTGAGAAAGTAATTCTAAAATATGGAGCATTCAAGGTATTGAAAACAAGTAGTATAAATATGAGGTTTCTAAATCAAATGAGTAATGAGCACAGCAAAAATGGTCAAATTGTGAGGAAAATCGGGGTCTGACGTCACATTTTTGCACATTGATTTAGAAACCCCATAACAATTCTGGGGGGTTTTCGGTCTTGTAGGCTACAATTGAGAGATAAGGAAAAGAGATAAGGATTCGGTCTTGTAGGCTACAATTGAGAGATAAGGAAAAGAGATAAGGATTGTCGGCCATCTTGGATTTAGAGTATTCGGTCTTGTAGGCTACAATTGAGAGATAAGGAAAAGAGATAAGGATTGTCGGCCATCTTGGATTTTGGGTTTTCGGTGTTATAGGCTACAATTGAGAGATAAGGATGTCGGCCATCTTAGATTTTGGGCTTTTCGGTGTTATAGGCTACAATTGAGAGATAAGGATGTCGGCTATCTTGGATCTTGGGTTTTCGGTCTTATAGGCTACAATTGAGAGATAAGGAAGAGAGATAAGGATTGTCGGCCATCTTGGATTTTCGGTTTTTGGTCTTGGAGGCTACAATTGGTCTTCTTTGGGTTTTCGGTGTTATAGGCTACAATTGAGAGATAAGGAAAAGAGATAAGGATTGTCGGCCATCTTGGATTTTCGGTTTTTGGTCTTGGAGGCTACAATTGGTCTTCTTCTTCTTTGGTTTGCATCTGGACTTAGATCTAAACCTTGGATCTGAACCTAGATTGTTTAGTAAGATAGGATTGTCGGCCATCTTGGATTTTCGGTTTTTGGTCTTGGAGGCTACAATTGGTCTTCTTTGGGTTTTCGGTGTTATAGGCTACAATTGAGAGATAAGGAAAAGAGATAAGGATTGTCGGCCATCTTGGATTTTCGGTTTTTGGTCTTGGAGGCTACAATTGGTCTTCTTCTTCTTTGGTTTGCATCTGGACTTAGATCTAAACCTTGGATCTGAACCTAGATTGTTTAGTAAGATAGGATTGTCGGCCATCTTGGATTTTCGGTTTTTGGTCTTGGAGGCCACAATTGGTCCTCTTTGGGTTTTCGGTGTTATAGGCTACAATTGAGAGATAAGGAAAAGAGATAAGGATTGTCGGCCATCTTGGATTTTCGGTTTTTGGTCTTGGAGGCTACAATTGGTCTTCTTTGGGTTTTCGGTGTTATAGGCTACAATTGAGAGATAAGGAAAAGAAATAAGGATTGTCGGCCATCTTGGATTTTCGGTTTTTGGTCTTGGAGGCTACAATTGGTCTTCTTCTTCTTTGGTTTGCATCTGGACTTAGATCTAAACCTTGGATCTGAACCTAGATTGTTTAGTAAGATAAGGCACCTGTCGGCCATCTTGGATATTGGGTATTCAGTCTTGGAGGCTACAATTGATGTTGAAGATAAGAGTTTGTTGTTTTGAGTCTTTAATTACGAAGTACAGCTTTATCAGCTAAATGAAATTACACGAGGCGAATTTAATTGGATTGAAGATAAGAGTTTGTTGTTTTGAGTCTTTAATTACGAAGTACAGCTTTATCAGCTAAATGAAATAACATGATGCGAATTTAGTTGGAAAAACAGAATATTGCGTAATAAAAGATTTCACCACTTTGAGTAAATAGATGAAGATTATTTTTTAATTTCTTTTGCAAATTCTTATTTCTATGATATCATTTGTTTTCAAGCAAGTTTTAACATGTTTTTCTGATCGAGCTGTGATTGATAAGCGAGCTGGTGACTGCGTAGAAATTAATAATTTGGCGACAATGTTAAGGTCGTTGGGTGATAAGGTTTTGTAGATGAATCTGACCTCGTGCTGAAAATAAGAGTTGTTGTTTTGAGTTTTTAATTACGAAGTACTCCTTTATCAGCTAAATGAAATAACATGATGCGACTTTAATTGAAAGCAGAATATTGTAACCTCGAACTTTAAAAGATTATCATGCAATTTCTTTTCCAGATCTAAATATAGCCATTAATTCGAGGTTATATTATTAAATAATTTCGTGTTTTATGCAACTAGCAAGTAAGTCATTCCACCGATTACGTCATCTGGACCTTGATTACTAGTTAATATAATACCATTGAGGAATAGTTAAAGGAATTTCTGTAATTAGAGAAAAAAATCTGATGTTTAAAAATAACATGCATCGCTTTGCATAAATCCGTTAATAAGTAATAAACGTCTAGTCAAGATAGCTAGAATGGCTTCTTTCGGTACTTTGGAGAGGTTTATCATGTGAAGAACTTACAAAGAAAATAAATATCTTTCCATAGCCTTAAACTTCGTTTCTTTATGATTCAGCCGTGATAATCTTAATAAGGGAAACCATTGATTCGTAACTATGCTTTAAATTTATATCAAACTAGCAGCTACCAAACCCATATAACAACCTTGAACTGCAGAAGAAATGAACAAGATCATTGGCGTTGTTGTAACACTTTCTAAAAATTGCCTCAAAACTGTGAATTTAGATTAGAACAAACAAAATCGAAGTAGCTGAAATGTCTTCTTTCGATACTTTAACGAGATTTATCATGTGAAGAACATAAGAAAATAAATTTTTTATATGCTTCATGTAACAATAGACTCAAATTGTGATTTCACAGAGTTCAGTTTACTTTGAGTTTGTCATCTAATTTTGGCAAATGTCAGCTTCCGGGTTTGTTGCCGTTGCAGCACTTTATAAAAATAGACTCAAAAACTTTGAATTGGGCCGATAGAACAAACAAAATCGAGGTAGCTGGAATGGCTTTCTTTTGGTAATTTAGAGAGATTCATCATGTCAAGAACTTAAGAAAATAAAACTCTTTTCATAGCTTTAAACTTGGTTTCTTCTTTTTTCAGTCGTAATAATCTTAATAAGGAAACCATATTTTTCCTGAATCGTAATTATGGTTTAAATTTATACCAAACGGACAGCTAACAACCCTATATGACATTTAAAATTTAATTTTTGTATGCGTCATGCAACAATAGACCCAAATTGTGATCTCACCAAGTCAAACAAACGAAAAACTACTATCCCAATGATCTTTTCAAAATTTATAGAGAAATACAGCTGAACCAATGAAAGAAATTTAAAGCGCATTAAACAGGGCTTTAATAATCATATTGAAAGCTTTCTATTGAAAAATGATGATGAAGGAATATTGGATCCAAAACAATTTTTCTACAAAATAAAACCTCGAGTTATAAATCTTCTTGAAACAAGTTTACAGAAAATCCTCTGAATTAGGCTCAAGGAAATTGATATGTTACTTAGAAGATACATTTCATTATATAATCCATTATAGAAATCTCCAAAAAGTAGTTTAAAGTATGAATTGAAGTTTTCATACATTCATAGAGCTCTTTGATTCAGACAATGGAATTGATTAAAAATTTCATTATATAATCCCTTATAGAAATCTCCAAAAAGTAGTTTAAAGTATGAATTGAAGTTTTCATACATTCATAGATCTCTTTGATTCAGACAATGGAATTGATTAAAACTCATACATTCATAGAGCTCTTTGATTCAGACAATGGAATTGATTAAAACAATATATTGATCTTAGTACTTTGCATAGATCAAAAGCTGTTAACACTTTCTGATCTTAAGCTCTTATGATGGAATTTGTATTTATCACGAGGAATGACACTAATTTTGTGATCTTAAGTATATTCAAATGTTCAACAGATGCTTACTATTGTCAAGACTTATTCTAATATCACCATTAAATCTTTTGGTTGAAGCACAGTTCGGTTTACTAAAATTATCACAGTTTAAAAAATTATTAAATTTATTTTTGGTTTGTCTTTTACTTTGTTTGCATTTTAGATTCATATAGATTAGATTTCTCAAGTATAGAAAAATTAGCGAATAATTCATCTGATGAAAACTTAATATTAAACAGATCCTTTTATAAAAATGACGATTTATTATATAGATTCAGGATAATTTTGGGGTGCTATGCTTAAGTATTGAAAGATTGAATTACAATAATTATTAACTGACGTTAATGTGTATAACTTTATATGTTCTCGCAGGCATTCTACTGCTAATAATAAGTGTTTGGAAAATGTTATCCCATCACAAAGCTCAACATATTTAATTTACTTCGACTGCAATAATTTATATGGGTGAGACATGTCTGAATTCTTATCATATGAGGAATTTCAATGGGATAGAAAATACGGATATCAATATAATGATCATTCTTCAAAGTTCAGAAATTGAATATATATATTTGAAGTAGATTTAACTTATCTAGAATCACTTCATGACTTACACAATGATCTACCATTTTGCGCAAATAATATAAAAATCCTCTGAATTAGGCTCAAGAAAATTGATATGTGACTTAGAAGATACATTTCATTACATAATCCATTATAGAAATCTCCAAAAAGTAGTTTAAAGTATGAATTGAAGTTTTCATGTATTCATAGAGCTCTTTGATTCAGACAATGGAATTGATTAAAACAATATATTGATCTTAGTACTTTGCATAGATCAAAAGCTGTTAACACTTTCTGATCTTAAGCTCTTATGATGGAATTTGTATTTATCACGATGAATGACACTAATTTTGGGTTCTTAAGTATATTCAAATGTTCAACAGATGCTTACTATTGGCAAGACTTATTCTAATATCATCATTAAATCTTTCGGTTGGAGCAAAGTTCGGTTTACTAAAATTATCACAGTTTAAAAAATTATTAACTTTATTTTTGATTTGTCTTTTACTTTGTTTGCATTAGCAAGTATAAACATGTATTTGAAAAAGGGTATACCCCAAACAAAATGTGATTACAAAATATCAAATTTCTTCGAAATAAAAACACTCGTAATTCACTTAATCAATTTTTATTTAAAATCGGTAGAGTTCTATTAAATCTTCCTGACATATCATTATTTTATATAATTAATTTACATATTTCTAAATCCTGGTATTTCATCCATTTTGTTTTCGATAAATTTTAAATTGCAATCTTCATCCATCTCATACACAGTGTTGTTGATCTCCACTGTTTGAAACTCTGACTGCGGTTCTACTGATTGATGATTTTCGAAAATGAATTTTACAAAGCATATTGTCAATACAAGAACATCTTTTTGTCTCTGAAATTCCTCCATTTTCTGAATTATAGGCTGTGTTACTTTATTTAGATATTCCTGTTTAATATCACCATCCTTAAGATTTGATGTTTTCAAATTTGTATTCATTACATCGATTGATGTATTTGAATCGTGTTATAACCCGAACAGGTTCATATGCACCATTTTTTAGATATTTTTGAATGTGTTCTTGAAATTTGTTTAAGTAATGTTCTTCCAGTAAATACTTCAGCGCATTTATTCCGAAAGCCAGTTGATTATGCACCGCTAATATCATTTCATCCCTTACTGGGGTGAATTGTATCTTAAAAGTATATTGTTCGCGAGGAGTCTTTACGATAGATTTTCCTTCCATTTTATTTCTGTAATAACATTTTTTTATTTACTACGCATATATTAATTACTCTGCAACATACCTGATCTTCCTTCCTTTCCTGAATCTGGTCTATCTAAATATTTGCCTCAGCTTTTATAGCAAGTATTTTACCCCCCACTGGAAATTTTTAAAACTTGAACTGCTTAAAATTAAATTAAATTGAAGATTTCATTAACGTTATTCCCTTAAATAAAGTGT